>JABFEA020000110.1:9807326-9827180 GCA_019775915.2 Cyphomyrus plagiostoma | reverse complement strand
AGGCTGAATGGTAACATTAGCGCAATACTTCGCAAAGAGAGCTGGGTGAGTGCTCTCTTTATGTCGGTGCTGATGACAACGAACTGGTTACACCTGTGGAGCCCCGCCCCTCTGGGGGCGGGACCGTCACAGCGGGCGGGGATGATAAACTAATAATTTTTTTACTAGACCTAATTGAAAAAGTAATCGACAAATTAATCAATTATCAAAATAATCATTAGTTGCAGCCCTAGTGAGGTTGTTCCCCCAAACAGTAGAGGATGTCAGGAAAGCTAAAGAGGTTGAATGTAATTTACAAGAGATTTTTGTGCTAGACCAAAACACATATGAAATATCAGGAATTGCCAAGCAGAGGGTTGTGTATACAGTCTGTGCTTCACAAGGACATTGAAGGAATGAACATGCAATATGTAACACAAATGGTATTCTACGATTGACAGGAAATCCTTAGCAATATGCGCTAAAATGTATTTGTCTGATACCCTATGCAGATACCCACACGTTATGAAAAGCTAAAGACTGTTGTCGGTTTTAATTTTATTGTTTTACAAAACAAATGGAAAAGAGGAAATTATAAAGCTGTGAACCTCTTCATAGGACAGCGATTCTTTCCATCCCACCTAGTGAGGCAGTAGGGCTTATGGAGTTTGAAGGGGGTTAATCACACTTGGGGTTGTCTCTCCAGATGCAGTAGTTGAGGCAGGTGGCAAGGCACAGCCATGCCAGGTAGGGCACCATGAGCAGGGTAGCTGGACGGCTGATTGGGTACCAGGACACCATGGTGGCCCCCACAGTACCGGTCAGAATGACAATCTCTATCAATGCCTGGAAGGGAGGGGGAATCCACATTACAGCAACACTCTATAAAAACAGCACGGGACATACTGAGGACAAACACCTTTTTCTGACTTCCTCTTAATCTGTCTTAATATTCAGTGTTCTATAAATCCATGTGCAATCTCTGTAAACATTGTAAAATGAAATTCAGATGATTGTCTGAATGGTCCCAGGAAGGAACCATTTGCACCTTTGGTGTTTAAGGATTGAGGATTCCTGAAACATGCTCACAAGTTTGATCCTGTGAGCTCCAAAGAAAATGGGTGTCCAAGCCCAATTAAGAGCCAACTGTAGCCCGTAGAGTCCCAGTGGCACCACTGCATCCTGGGTAAAGCCTCCAAGTTCCTTCCACACTATGTAGGAGCCATAGCTGCATTGCACACAATATTAACATAGCACACATAACAGTGCAATGTTAACAAAGAAAAGCATCCACAGTCTAACATAACTAAAACCTAATGCAAAACGATAGTCACCTGGCAATTATAAAACAGAATAATTAATTAAATAAGAATTACCTAACATTCTTGAATGCTTGTGTTTTGTATAAATTCATTTGCTTCTTGCTTGTGAAATAAACTAGTGGTAGTATTTTCAAATTGAAGATCACCTTCAAGGCACCATCCGACCCCTCCCAGACCCCCCTGCTTTTGACAGTCACACTAGGTGTAGCTGGGATTTCACCTACATGAGCATGATCTTCATGGAGACCCTAGAGTACCACTCACCCCATGCCAGTATAAAGCCCCATCCACACCACTGGGAAAGCAGAATTGGGTGGACGCCATGCTGGCTTGATGAGCTTGGGATACCAGGTCTTCACCTCCCTCCGTGTGATGATGCCTCCACCGAGTCCACCCAGGTGAGGTAAAGCTGTGAATCCAAGCATTTGTGCCCACATTGCTGCAAAGACAAACATCACAATTTCCTTTGCTGTGACATCAATCTTTTGGTGAAGACAGTTGCTCTGTCAATCAACACAGAGAGGTCCTCTCCCTTCAATGATGGCAGGTAAACTTTCCCAACCCTGGTCCTCTGGACACTACATTGTCATTTAAAGCTTAGTTAGAATAAAACCAGCATGTTGAGTTCCCTCAATGTTTGGGACAGACATGCTTAACTGCTTCTGTGCTGTACCATTTTATATTTGTACTGAAATTCATGTGTGGTTAAGGTACCCATTCTTAAATTTAATTAAAATTAACATTTGGTTTCATTATATAGAAACTAAATCACTTTCATACATTTTGGGGCACCATACTATTTCAGGCACATGACAGGTGTTTGAGTACTCCAATCTGTTTGATGGCTTAATTAATGCACATATGAGCATCTGGGGCTAGTACTTATTTTAGGCTTTTGATAACCTTTTGAGTCTGCTATTGGCATTTGTCAACATGAGGACTAGAGTTGTGCCAATGAAAGCCAAGGAAGCCATTACGAGGTTGAGAAATCAAACAGACATGACATAAAAATTTTAGGCTTACAAAAGTAACTGTTTGTACCTAAAAATGCACTGGTGAGCTTTTAATCACAAAAGCACTGTTTGGCCATCTGTCGTAAGGCTACAACAAATAGGCTTGCATGGCAGTAAAGCTCTAGTAGGCCTATATCAGTACTGTGCAGACTAGGAGGGAGAGGCAGAAACTGATGAATCAGCAGACACCAGTTTCAGCAAGAAGGAAACAACATCAGTGTTTCCCCTTCCATTATATTAGGGGGGGGGGGGGGCACCAACGGCACCTCCTGCCCCCCCCTTGAAGGTCAAGTTAATTCTATTTAATTGTATTTAATATATAGCGCCAGATCACAACAGAAGTCATTTAAGGATACCTTTCCTATAGAACAGGTCTATACATTGTCCTTTTATTATACAAACTAAATAACCTTATGTTAATGTTATTTACACAACAGCTTGTCATTTTTCTCTCTACACGGTCGCCCGTTCACAATTCTCCTTTGCTCTCTGTATCGCGTGCGCATGGCGGAGTTCCGCCCGATGCGCGCGCACACACAGGTGAGCACAACTTCCACCAGCGGACAGAGACCGCGCCTCGGAAAATACGTTGCGTCAACCACCCGGTCAGCCGTATCAACTGTGAAAGGAACTTCTCAACTATGAACATAAATACGTTTCACAATAGGATTTTCTGCTTTAAATTATCAATATTTTAAGCTGTCAGTTATCACTTTTATAGCCTAACAGTTAATGTACTTTCTGGTCAAGACAAACATCGGTAGATTATGCTAATTTGCATACGTATTACGCTATCAAAATATATTTTAAAAGTGGGAGGGAAATGAAAGACAATATTATACGAAGAAGTAAAAAGAAAGAACGAACATATAAACATTGCACATTTCCAGCACATTCGAGCGCTGGAAAATGGCTATAGGCTTACTACTCGCCATTACTAGTAGTAAAGTTGACACTATGTTTTGCTGCTGTTGCACCTTGACCTTGCTCAAGCTAACAGACTACGGGGAATTCAGCTCTCCTACCACTCAAAACATTCACATTCACTTGTACGTTAATTTAATTTGGATATAAAGTATGAAAAAGTTAAATCCCAGTGACGTGTTGCTGTTTTTTTAAAAAGGTTAATTACTTAATTTTAAAAAAAGAGCAACGCGCACATTTATCACTAGGGTTGCCATCCGTCCCTTATAATACGGATTGTCTTGTGTATCACGTGCGGGACTATCCCCTTTTATAAGGGACGGGTGGCAACCCTATTATTACCGCCCAAGACAAAAACAGGAGCAGGAGTCAACGCCATGGCGAATTCTGACAGACGTCGTCATCAAAATCCCCAACAATGTATTTAAAAACATAGCCTCCGTAGTTTTTCTTCCTCGTTCAAAAATTTAGCCACGAACACAGACATTTGATCCCCGGATAAGAGTAAAGTATCCTAGCATTGATATCATGCATGCGTAATCATAAAAAGGAGAATGGTATATGAAGTATCGACGCATATCCAAATCTTACCTCCAGAATTTTATACTTGTTCAGTCCGTAAATATGATATCTGGACACGTGTTACACAATACTATATGCTGGTGGTTGAATGCCCGCCCCCTTATGCCAACGTTGTGTAACTAAGTTGGTTCGGTTATATCACAACTGGATACGACGTGCCAAATTACGTGGGTTCTAACTTTTGAGCGGTACTAGACATACAAATACGACGTTATAAAATAGGTTATAAAACAGAAAGATTCAGTATTATAAAGTGTAACTAACAAAAAGCAATCACGTGCTCCTTACACTTCATGCGTGTTTTAAAGGTTTGTTAAAGTTTATGCATATGGATGCGTTCTTTTCTATAGATTATTTTCTATAGAAGCTAGGCTATTTGGAAATCGGAAGTACAAAACTATATGGATATAAAATCCCACGGATCGAGTTCACCACCCAAAATGGGTTGTAACGAAGCAGCGGTAACGAATGATTTATCGGAATCATTTACTTTAAAATGAAAAGTTTTAAGTTTGAACCTTAAAGTCATGTAATCTTAATGAAAACCGGAGCCGGCATTAACCGAATGAGGGTTCCGTGTGACCTGGCATCGATAAAGGGATGCAGCATAGCATTTTGTAAAGCAATAAACGGGAGTAAATTATTAGCCTAGGAATGAAAAATACCTGAAATGTCCAACATGCAGTTTTCGTTTGTATAATGGATATTTGGAAGGGGGTGTCGATGCCAATACATTTTTTTTCCTTTCAATAAACACTCACTGGCAGGTCTCTTTCAGATATTTGATGCGAGGCATGACCACAATAGCATATAGAATTACAGCCAAAGTTCCTCGCCTTGATTCTTTAACCAGGAATATTCTTAACCTTTGCTAGATGAAGTAGGACTAACGTCAGGTTTTAACTACAATATTTAACTGCTATTATCCAAAAAGGTATCCTAAGCAAAACACTAACAAGTGACATTTTCACAGAAATTAAAAGATATCATTTCCAGTGCAGCATTAATAGTCTTTCATTAGAATCAAAAGAGGATTGATGGTTTTTGGTGCAGCCTTATAGCTGAACCTTATCAGTTACATATAAAGAACCACGAAGCAATACCCAAAGCTGTCCTATTAAAAAAAAAAACACGTACACAGGCTTGCAATATCTTTGTAGTGAATCTCCATTCATTTCTATGGGGAAAACCCTAACCCCAACATGACGACCTTAACCCCTACCTTAACCTTAAACATAAATAACCAAACAAAATACAAGCTTTTTGGTATTTTTACTTTTTTGATTGCATTCACAAATCCTAGTGGGGGCCTGAAGATGTCCCCACAATGTCAAAACAATGTTTTTCTTTTTGGTCCGGACCATTTAGTATCAATATAATACACACACAAGAAATAACTTCTGGCCCAAAACAGATACAAGAACCATTACTTTATTCCTGGTGTAAAGCCACAGGGATTGCACTGTTTTGCAATAATTTTAAACCAATAAAACGTTTGACAAGGTTGCATATCATCACAGTCATACTTTAAAAGTGATGCTTTTGGAGAGACATATGAGGAAAATGCTCAGTGTTTCCCTCTCATTTGTTGAATTCATGTCACTTTTTACTTATGGGTGCCAGGTCTTTAAACTGGGTATTCAAATAAAGTACTTCATTTGCACAGCATGGCATCCCAGAGTCCCTCAGTAATTAATATATATTGTTATATATTATATAAACACACAATTACAAGTTTACTGATCAAATTTTAGGAAACATGGACTACCCTGTATCAGCCAGCTGAGGTACTGGAGACATTCTGGGTTATCATCAATTTGGAATTTGGGGGGGGGCCTATGGGTAAAACATATGGATAAAAAAAAAAATAAAGCCTAAAAAAAACCCAATATATTACATGGCAAATACAGGTCAGAGGCAATGAATCTTTCATTTGTGGCATTTGAATTAGTGTTCAACATGGTTCTTCGTGCTGTAAATAAGAAGCATTTCACGAATATTCATACAGCACTTCCACAGACACGATGGCCCAGGACCTTCCCTCTGAAACTATAACAAACACCCACACAATAACGGCCATTGCTATCCCCCCATGCAAGCACACCAGAAACCCCTGCATTAATTTTTTCCCTCTCAAAAGAAGGTCTGAGGCAGGCGTCCAGTCTTCTGGAGGATGACACAGCTGCCAATGATACTCAGACCTGCAGTGCCTGGTGTGCAAAGATCCCTTAATAGTGAGCAGAGTTTGGCACTGCGCCGGAGTGTAAGAGGGACAAGATCTCTACCAAATACATGCAAGATGAAGGGTGGATGGGGAAAATGCATGCACATTAAGGGACAGAGGATATTCAAAAAACTAAGGTAAGGGAATGTACTTGGAATGTGTGGATGACAGGTGGGTAGGTCCTCAAAAACCAAGGACAAGTACAGATGTAGATTTTATATTTCAGCACATTTTAGATAAGCAAACTAAAGGAGCTCCGATTGTCTCGTTTTGCAGAGGAGCAGTGGCAGAACGAAGGGGTACCAGTAGCAACCAGCTACCCTGTCTGTCCATCCCACATTCCCTGGAAGGTGGTTCCTGAGCTGAGTGGTCACAGTGAGAGGTGAGGCTTCTTGCCAGGGCTCCGGCCCTCAGCTGAAAAACCTGCGGTAGACAAACTGGCCTATGAGCACCACAGCCAACAGGGCCATCATGTAGTTTACGTAGACATTGTCCAGATCGAGAGCAGCAACCTGGGACAGAGGAGAACAGATTATTAAAAAGCCATCTTGGAGCACTGGTGTGTGCCGGCTGCAGACTTTGGTGGTGCCATTACCCAGCCTCCCTGCTGCGCGATCCACTGGGCAATGCGGTTCCGCAGGAGGTATTCGCCGATGAAGCGTGCAATGCTGGACAGGAAGCCAGTGATGCCCTGCTGGAAGACGTGCAGCGCCATGCGGTAGCCGAAGCTGAGCAGCGCGATCACACGGCCCCAGTTTATCCCAGAATCAAACAGGCTGGGGAGACAGTGCGAGACATTCAGGCCACAGCATGTTGTCGAATGGGAGACTAGAGACCGGGGGGATAATAGTACTGTGATTGTTTTATAGCTTAATATGAAATGTGATGATTCAATTCTACATCATTTAAGAACAAATTTACTGTAATTACTATAAATTTCCCCCCTCTAAGTCACTCAGCAGTAATACACAAATACAATTCATAAAAAAAATGCTAAATTAAGCAAAATCTGCCAAGGTAGCCTTGTGGAATTGCTAAGCTCACTGTATATCAACAGAGAATGGCCTAGGTTCAAGTTACATCGGCATTTACAAAACCGACAGCACTATCACTCAGAGCACATAAAAATGCCAAACTGGTTTATATGTGACACTGTTACAGTGAATCGCTCGATGTTCTAAGGTTTTTTCAAAGTGGAGCCACTGATGCTGCCGTATCCTTTTCACCCAAACATTTACCTGCACCTTCATCCCAACTAGAGCAGGGGAAGCATAAGAAAGGAGGAGACAGAACATGGTCAAAATAGAGGCTGCATTAATCGGAAGGACAAAACTCAGATTAGAGAATTGTAAAAGGAGTGTAGCCATGGAGACTGAGTGGATGACGGCGTGATTACAGAGTTGCAAGGGGTTTCTGCAATCAAGGGGACAGAGCAAGCATGTGGTTAAGGGGGATTTTCGCAGGTTCCATATCTCAAGATCAGTTTTTGCAAATTCATATTGCACTCAATGGTGAATTGGCTCACAACATAGGATATAGATGCCCCTGTTCATAGACGACATGGGTGCCACCAATACACCAAGAACTGTTCACAGTACCTGTTGGCAATCTTGCAGAAGTAGTCGTAGGCATTCTCAGGTGTCAGGGCGAGCTGGGACATCATGCTCGAGAAGTCATACCGCCTGTTGATGTCGTCACCGATGATGGCCAGCTGCTGGCCCACACGGCACATGGGACTGCAGGGAAAGAAATGTCGTTTGATAATGCAGCCAGAATCAATGTGAATTGAAGCTATACCAGAGGTCAATGACCCCTGTGTAGAGTCAATTCAGAAATCTATCCACTTTCATCTGGTTAATCATTCCAACAGAAAGGATTCTGATTGGTTTCTGTTTACTATGACATATAATGCCCTCTAGCATGAGTTTCTTATTTAGCAGATGTTGTCAAAGGAGACATACAAGTGAGGATCAGAGAGCAATGTTACTAGGGTTATGGACAGTGCAGTAATCATATAGCATGGAACCACAAATGCAAAACCAATGGCTGCTTTAGTCAAAGCACAAGCTGGTCAGTCTTTTGCTACTGTCACACATCATTGGAATAGTCATTACAGGTTTAAGCATTTTTCTTAATAGTTAAGGATAGCCACAATGAACACCCAAACTACCTGCTCTCATCTGGCTGCAATGCTATGATTTCTGGGTTGGGTGTAGACTGTTCGCCCTGCTCCATCTCCTGGTGGTAACGGTACCGCACATAGCTGCAAAACACCGCCTCTGTGTCCTGCACCACCTCTTCCTCTGGGAAAATTAAATACGCAATTACGAATGACAAAGTCAGACTTCAGCCCTGTGCCTCAACACACCCAGAAGCCATCAAATCCATCTTGGGACATGCTACTGAAGCTAATCCGAAAACCATATGCATACAATATAAATCTGTGCGGCTGAGAGGGTAGCACAGTTGTCTCTGCCAGTGGAGTTGTGTGTATGCAGACGCTGTATGCTTTCCACGTCATATGCCAGTTGGTTAAACCAACTGGCATCTCTAAATTATCCATGGTGCATGACTCTACGTGCAGGGCCACAGTAGGGGCATGGATACCCCGGCAGATTCAGGGGCCCAGCATATATCCTATGTTGTGAGCCATTTCACCATTGAGTGCAATATGAATTTGCAAAGAACTGATCTTGAGATATGGAACCTGCAAAAATCTCCCTTAACCACATGCTTTACAGGGGCCACATTAGGAGCATGGATATCCCGGCAGATTCAGGGGGCCAGCACTTCACAGGGGCCAAAAAACATTTGCAAAATTGGATGGGAAGGCCCTAGATTACATTCTGCCAAGGGCTCAGAATTTAAAGCTACACACCGGTGTGTGTGTGTATTTGATTAATGATTCTGTTAATACAGTAAATATTTTTAATTAAATAAATCACAAAGCACACCATACAGTCAAGGTTAGTTTTACATGTGATTTCTCAGCTAGCTCCAGCAGTATGCTAATAGCACAATCTCCTGCCTTCCTTCATTTAGAGCAGAGAAGACTGACATCAGGCTCTTACCTGGGTCTGTGTGCAACTCATCTTGACTAGGATTTTTCCGATTGGGCTTCAAGGGGTCATCTTTACCCCCTGTTGCCATGACGCCACCAAATCAGGTGTTCCCTGTAAAGCACAGATTAGACCCAAGTCTTCTCATCTGATTATTAAATAGTTAATTGCAATATTAACTATTTAAGGAATTTTAGAATAGTGATTCTTTACTAAAAGCCATGGAGAAATTCTCTTTTCACTTTGCCCCATCTTGTTCTCATTACAAATGGCAAACTTAAGGGTCACAGCAAAAGAACAGTCACCTTGCGACACTCAGGGAACTGAGGGTTAAGGACAATGCTCAAGAGCCCATAGATATGTGACTATTCTACCTAGGCCAGACTCAAACCGGTGACCTCCCGGTCATAGACAGAGCTACACACTGCACACTAAATGTAATGAGTATGTTATAGAAGCACACAAGTAACCCTAGACAGCATGGAGGTACAACAGGGTAGCACTGACACCTCACTCCAGTGAGTTGTGGATTTGATTCTTCGTACTTGATATTCTCAGTGTCCTTCAAATGCATGTAGATCTGCATAACATGTGGATGTCTGTTAGCATATCCATGCGAGCTCTGGCACAGACTGTCATTCCATCCACGCGACCTATGCTTCTTTGGGAAGGCTTCTGACACCCGCCAGTGATATGCTACTGGAAGCTGAGTGGATGGACAAACCATTTCTAAAGCTTTTCTATCCCTTATAAAGAGTGTGGGTTCACAAATTAATGTTTTTGATACACATGTAACCATAATACTAGTTACTCAATGAATACTTTTTAGGTATGTGTTTAAGCCTTTAAATGTGACAGATATTTATATATTGCAGTTATCAAAGGAGATCGGAGAATTTCTCTTTACATAATTAACGTATGTTGTTTCACAGAACGGGAGACAAACAATTGACTTAACAGACCAGAGCCAATTAGTCAAATTCACAGAACATTCATTTGTTCACAGTACGGGCCACTGTGGAATACTATATATTTTGCAGACATTATCACATAATTCTGTGCAACACTTTCCCTGGCATTCTTTACAATATTATCGTATAATGTTATCAATACTGTTCATTAATGTCTAAATGTCTATATCAGCTAAATATGTATACAGTGCTAATGTTAACATGCATTTTCATTTAGGATTACTATAGTATCTATCTACAGTACAAAACAGTTGTAGGATTTAACACTTAAAGGCGTTTAAAAAAATCTGATAGGCCTTATTTTGCCATAGCGACCATTGTAGTGACGCTAAATGTTACATAATCACAGAAGCCCAATGTGTAACGGGGCACGAAATCATTTTCGCCGCATGATTTTAAAAAAACTTTACGAAATGTGCAGAGCAAGGGTTTTCATCATACATAACACAACATGATGGCGACATTATACAGAAATCAGACACTCTACAAGAGATGTGTTATTCAATGAGGGCCACCACAAAGTTCACGACATATTGCCTTAGTAAAACAATTTCTGTGGCTAATCAAGCATCCGAATAACGTGACCGGCACTGGTACCATGGGCGTCGTTAGATGGGATCACTGGGGGCTATAGGTCCGAGTGTTTTACCCCCGATGCCAATTTTCCTTCCAAAAAAAAGGTCAAGCCCAAGTTAAATTTGACTTCGCCCCTGATCTTTTTCTATGGCTAGAAACACCCCTGACTGGCACCAGAAATGTTGGCGACCGTTGGCGACATAGCTCAGCTTTGTCATTTTCTAAAGCTAGAACTTTAAACCAAAGGTTTGACATTACTTTAATAGGCCTAACTTCAACCGTCCCATCGCTCCGACACACCCCCTCACTTGACAACCATCGCCACTGGCTGCCAGCTAAACAACAGGCAGGCCACACCATGTACATGGCTCCGTCACCAGCACCCACTCCATACTGCAGATATCAGAAAACGCTGACTCCACAGCAGGTGTATGTGGAGGCATCCTGGCCTGACTCCAGTGCTGTCATATGTCCAGTGCTGGTACCACCACTTAACAATCCCATCATGAAGGAATTGTCAACACAATACATGACGTCTAGCAGAGATGTGGAAATTGGTTGAGAACAATTTCCCCAATTTCTGTAAGCATGCAAAGACTAACATCAAACCTGAGGATAAAATTCATCCAGACCTCAAAAAAGGAATCAATAGAGATGCTACGTAGACGACTGACCCTCTGAGGCTGAAAGCCACGGAACGCAATCGGATACAAAACTGGACATCATACTGTACGTGTTAAGATGCACGTTGTCTAGTTGGGAAAACGAAATTAGTACACGCCGGTACTCCATGGGACCCATAACGCCGTGGTACCGGATATCTGAATTATCGACGTGAAATAGGCCATTTTGACCTAATGAGTCCACTTGAATATCCACTACAATTTTTGCTTTAATATGGCTTGAACATTTACGATGTATTGTCATCAGAGCGATCAGACTCGTGTTTCACTTTTGTGTCTTCGTATTAGATACACCACACAAGACATAGGCCTAATTTGTTGATTCTAGGGGAATCGACAACCCGTTTAATTTTTCACATAGAAAAAAACGTTAAAGCAATCAAAAATAACTAATTAGAGGGCTTCATAGAACTTTCCATACAGTTGTCTAGCTAGCTAACTGCATGACTGGAAAACACCAGACACAAATAAGACTTAGTGACTAGGTGTAAGCTTCTATCTAGTTCCGTACGACCATAAAGAAAAAAATATCTAAATTGCTATAAAGCGATAAATATCTTATAAGAAGGACGAGAGCGCTGGGCAGCTTGCGGGCGGGCGGCCGTTTCCTCCTTAAAGACTCACGAGGCGAGTGGCTACAAGCAAAGGCTTTCCCCGGGAATAATTCCACTGTCCTGCCCGCTTTAAGGCAGATAAGTAACAGCAAGTAACAACTGAACGCAACACACTTACCCGCTCTGTGCTACCAATTCCAAAAACACTTTATGATTTAGTTTTTAAAAATACGAACTATAAAATAAAACCATAAACAATTATTGTATAGCTTATTTTGAACTACAAAATAAAAACTATCAACAAAGACCCTTCCTTTCTCCCCGTTTAATGTCTGCTTCTGATCCAGTCGACTCCCGCTTATTACTTTCCTTCCACTTCCGCGTCCCGTCCCGGTAAATATAGCGCCGTGTCGTATGGTGTGCGTCATGTGTACCAACCAATCGGGGGCCAGAAATGCAAGTAAAAATAGACCAATCTTGCTAAAGGTCAAATGGTTTCCAAAAATACAATCGTACCTCTGCGTAACAGTAAAGTTAGGGGAATATGGGGGTGCAGGAGGTAGTGTTGTCGTTCGGCATTGACCCAAGTGTTCTTGAGGAAGACACTGAACCCAAAATTGCTCCCGGTGTGCAGGTGGCGCTTTGTATGCCAGCCTTCGTCACCGGTGTATGATTCTTGATTGTGAGTGTGGATGGGTGAATGTGGGGCATGTATTGTAAAGAGCTTTGAGTACTCGTAGGAGTAGAAAAGCGCTATATAAATGCAGTCCATTTACCATTTTAAGTAATTTGTAATATAGTTTAATGCAGCGACTCTTTGAAATCGCCCCTTTAATTACGTTAGCTGGAGTTAAATCTATTAAGATGCTTGGGAGACTAAAGCACTCAGTCGGCGAAAGCAACGGCAGTTATACCTGGAGTGGAGTGTGATCTAAGTTATAGTAAATATTAAATTACTTTTCCCACTCTACTGTGGAATTTTCTCTGAGGTCTCGCGTACTCCCAGCAGTGTAGAGTGAGTAAAAAAAACCCGATCTTTATTGACATATGATCCCGGCACAAGTTTGATCATTAAAGTTGTTTCCCATTAGTATTTGTCACTCTCACCCAAAAAGTGACCATGATCACAATGACGTAAAACCATGTAATGATAGCGTACTTATGGTGCCAAGTGGCTTTTCAGAGCTTAGCGACTCGTTTGTACAGTACCCGAAGAGACAGCTATTATTTTTGGAACTTTACATAATAGTGTGTTATATGTAGGTCTACGTATCAGTTATAAGATCGGTCATATATAAATTTAATTGTTTCAATTATCCTGTTTAATCGCTACTTTATAACCGCCGAAAATTATTTATTGAATATTAGGCCTACTGTTTTCGTTGTTTACCCATTTCTGTTAGTTGATGTGTAGAAACTGTATAAAATGAAACTGACGCGTCACAAACGTATGAGTAATATCTGACCTGTGATAACTATGTAGAATGGGCCGGTATTCATCCGGTGCAGTAGGTGGCAGCATCGCATGTCAAGTACATTATTAAATAGATTAGCAACGTCGAAGAAGGAAAAGAAGCGTGTGCAGGGTACGCTGTCTTCGTGTGCGCGACAAAAATGAGTGGAGCAGTCAAGAAAGCAGCAGGATCGTCTGGAATCGTGGAGTGGGTGGCTTCTACTTATCGGTTCGCCATGGACAGGAATGATTTTAGAAGGTAAATGTAAAATACAGTGTTTAACCGAAGAGCGCGAATCCATAGTGACCTTTTCATTGTGCTGTTTTTAATGACCCATGGTAGCGCTGCGTCGGCATCACTACTATAAAAGAAGCCTATTTGCAATTTAGAAATTACACTTTTTACCCCAATTATCTTTACCTTTTTATATAAATTCCAAACCTTATATTTCGAATATTTCGAAATTCCACCAGGGATTAGTAAATGTTTGTCTTTTAGGACAATCACAGTAGCAAATATTACAACATCAACAATAAAACAACATCTCTAGGTTTTTAATAAACCTAATTATTTTCGAGAACAGATTTTGCGGGCACATGAACAGTTCATCAGGTTTTGTTACATTTTTCTGAACTTGCTTGTTAAATCTGATTCTCTTGTCTACCTCAGGAGACCAGATCACATTTTAGGTCAGTAATGTAGTACAGACGGGTGCAGTATGGGCATAGATACCATGGCAGATTCTGGGGGCCCAGGACTTTACAGGGCCCGTGAAATTAAATTAGCAGGGGGCCCAGGGTCACATTTTGAACTGTAGACGTTTTACAGACCACCTGCTTTGTTTTTGTAATGTTCTCCTAGGACGTCAACAGACAACTAGCTGCTTAAAATTTCAATTTCAACTGCTGGACTGTGTGCTACCCTGTTTTTGAGATGTTCATTAGGTGTTTGTGGGATGTTAGCAGCCATTGTCTGTGAATTTGTCTGTCTTTTGCATTTTGGAATCTTTGCCAAAACATTTAAAAAAAAAAAAAAAAAATCAAAGTTGTATACTTGTGGACCATACAGAAATGTTCAACAAATAACAGTATAAAATGTTTGCCTTACAGGAACCTCCTGGTGAATCTGGGCCTCTTTGCTGCAGGTGTCTGGGTTGCTAGGAATTTATCAGACTTTGATCTAATGTCTCCCCAATCTGTCTCCTAAAGAAAGCTTCTTCAATTATCCTGATGAGGTATAGTGCCATGCAAAGATCTTTGTTTTGAAAATTCACTAAAGTAAAATTTCACCATGGTAGGACTATATGATGGTAGTGAAGATTATACTCAATCTAACTATTATTCCTTTGTTATTAGTAAGTCTTTGCCGTTTGTATTTTTGAACAAAAATTTGTAACAGTAATCATGCAACTGATAGTGGCGGTAACAAGGTTGTTGTAATTGAGCATTTAGTAAAAGCTTAAGAATCAAATATTCCGGCTCTTTGTACGCATCTTCCTGATTAGAAGTAAGTACCATCGAACAATTACTGCAATAGAATATGACTCCAATCATTTATTACTGTATAAGCAAATACCCAAACATCCCCAAAGTACCCTGACTGTGTGAACTGACATGTCTGGCTATTTAGAAAAGACTGACGCTCCTCCTTGAAATGTTACATCTCCAGGTGTCCGTGACCAAAATGCTGTAGAATCCTGGCTTGGATCTCCTTGGTGGCTCTGACATGCTGAGAGAGTTCATCTGCAATAAATGACAACATTTGTGGAAACTTGCGTTTTCTCCCATGAATATCATTTGACTCGTTTGATTAATCAGAATTACATTACAATGGACTGTACACCTTAAACATCACATGAGGAAGTACTTAGAGCTATAAAGGTCAGTCTTTTGGTTGAATGCCATTTGACAGTATGTGTCAGTTAAAAAAACATGAATCAGCTAGGACATGCATTGGTCAGAAAGGTTACTGACAGGTATAGGAAATTTGTTAGTTTCACAAAGTTTACAGCTTTAGGAATTACAGCTGATTTGAAACATCACCAGTAGTGCCCAGTCTTTATGCAGTCAATGGATGATCCTACTGCTGGGTAAGTTTCATGTTAGGGAAAATGTACTGGTACAGTGCAAACACCTTAGGGTCCTGGTTGGCAACCCCTCCCCAGTCCGATGTGGTCCAGTCCCATCCATGGCCATCCATCTCCAGCAGCCAGGTGTTACGTGGACGTCCCCTTAGCCTGGTCCAGCAGCTTGGGTCCCCAGCAATGAGGATCCTGTGGAGCCAGATCACCCTCAGGGAATCTCGCCACGTGGCCGTAGGGCCATAACTGACGCTTCCTCACAATGCAGGTGATGCGCTTCATTCAGGACTCATCTAGCAACCGCTCATTCGACACAGTCAAACCAACGGTACCCAAGGATTCTCCCAAGAGACACAGTACCAAAGGAGTCCAGTCTTCATCTCAGCTCACTGGTTAAAGTTTTTTTTTTTTATTATTATTTTGGTGCCCCCTATATATTTTCACCATCTGTTTAAAAGGAAGTGAACTCATTATTGATCAACACATTGAAAAGGCAATGTTTTAAGGAATCCAATGCAAAGTTATGGTATTTTTCTGTTATATTTACTGCACTGCATGTATTGGAGAAAAACTAGAACTCGAAAATATGTTCGTAAATGCGGCTTTTTTGAACTATGAGTTAATACAAAGAATTTCTAAGTAAGGCACTTCAAACCGAAACTAAGGGCTTCAGGAAGTAGGTCTTTGGGAAGTCCGGAGTTGCTGGCCAAATCGGTGAGTAATTGTGCATTTTTGTATTCAACGATGTATGGGATTATTTGTTTAAAATGCTATCGCAAGAAAGGAGAAGGCATATATAAATGTATAAGAACATTACGTATTTTAATATTAATGATAGAATCCGCTGGTAGGACTGATCACATTATATTTGACTACCGTTAAGCGAGAAGACGGAACTTGATTAGATCTGAGGAATCATACTTGGTTATATTTGAAGTTGGGATGAAATAGTGTTTACCTTAGAAGAGTTTTCTTAAGGTAATGCAGTCTAAGATAAGCATCACTACGAATTACTATAGTTTCGTTTTGTCCATTTGAACCGCAACACCAGTTACAGAGGGAAATCATCTTTTCTCAAAATCGTTCATCATCCGTGTTACACTTTAACACGCATTATAAGCGATAAACTTGAATTGTTCACTAATATTATTCGTTCAGTTCTCTCAATGCATGTTTAACATAGTACTGTTTAAAATTCTATCGCATTTACTTTTATGTAATTCTAATTTATGTAGTTCTGTATACTTTAAAATACAATATATTTCTAATCCACGTGTTATTTATACGTTCTAATCCACATTTTATGTTTATACGGATTTTTAAATCATATTAGCCATAGTAGCCACAGTTGTCCTACATAATTATGCCCCAGGGTGGCGTGAGAGGGGCTCAGCTGCAGCTCCCTGTGTCAAGCACGCATGGATTTGACTAATTAAAATATACAGCTGTCTAAGTTAGGAAAGTGATAAGACATTAAATGCGTAATAGCACAGACACCCCGGGGGGGATGGGTGGTACACATTATATTCATAATACTACTGATTGTCCCACACAGAATTTTGCTGGATTTTTAAAATATATATATGAATAAATATGTAGGGAGAATTTGGTTCTTATGTAACCTACTGACCAAGGGGGAAACACTGCAATTTCAGTAACATACGCATGAACAAATGTGTACAGTCAAAATTGAAACCGATGGGTAGCCAATACATAGGTACAATACATGAGGTCATACGGTGCAGGGGTAGGCAAACCTGATCCTGGAGTGTCGGCATCCAGAGCAGGTTTTCCATCCTACTTGGTATCTCATCTGGTAGGTTAGAAAACCTGCTGTATACTGGCACTCCTGGATCCGGGTTGCCTACCTCTGTCATACAGCATAATGTGAGGAGACAGATTTCACTCAGTAACTAAATGGATCTGTCCCTTTCCACCCAGTGTTGAAGACACATTGACTTTTGCACTTAACATGTATACTTATTTTAGGATAATGTCCCAACCTTTTGTTTCCAATCTTGTTGTACTGTCATGTACAGTGGCCACCAAGAGTATTTAGTCTTAGTTTATCAGTATACACACAAAGGAATTGGTGGGTAACAAGTTTGCACTCTGCAATTCCAGTTATTCAGATGAAAACAGCGGTAATGATCAATGAGGGGAAAATGGCATGGGGAATTTCTGGAACATCATGCACTAAATACTCAGTTGGTGCCTATTTAATTACCCTGCATTAAAAATACAGCATATATGAAGTCCATAAGTCTGAGTATTATTCTATTGCTGCATGGTACTCAGTTTACAGTCCTGTTACTGAAAAGGGAGTTTAATTCATCTTCCTGCTAGACATATGAGGTGGTTTAATTATGTACCTCAGAGACGTTCACATGCAATTAAATGGGAGTTTGTTATAATAGGTCAGTCTATGGCAGAGGTCATCAACTATATTTGTCAGAGGGTCAGAGTTTTACCAGACAGTCTCCTTGGGGGCCGGACCCCCAAGAAGAAAATCAAATAAAAATGTAATTTCGGCTTAACATTATGTTTAAAATGTCTAAATGTCTAACTATAGTCATAAATGGTGGTTATTCTGACAAGAGACTCAGTTTTTATTTTTAGTTGCTTTAATAGTGTGGACCACAATTTTCTTTTTGATCCTCACAGTTTTGGAATCCAGTCGCGGGCCGGATTGAACGGCTCAGCAGGCCGGATTCGGCCCGCGGGCCGCCAGTTGTTGATCAGTGGTCTGTGGGGTGGGGGTACTGCTGCTTGTTCATTTACTAGAACTTCAGGGGCAAGATTTTCTAGGTAAGACGAATTAGTGTGAGGGTGCAATAAAAAAAAAAAAAGGCCAATGGGAGTGCTCAGTTCTGCCGGTGACAAACTAAAAATGCACAAATTAATGAACACAGTTGCTTTCATTTCATTTAAGTAATGACCCACCCAATCAACCAAAGGCGGTGGAAAATAAGACATCCTTTTTTGGCATTAAGTAATAAATCAATTTGGGGTAAATTTCCTAACCAGAAACCCTAGTTACCTACGTTTGCATGATTCATTTAAAAACTCTCCTCCCTCAGATATTGTGCTTTGAAAGGGAACTTCTGCGAATGCATATGCAATATGGCCAGTTGCAAAATTAATTGTGTCAATGCCTTTGCATTGCTGATTTTTCACTGTGCATCTTTAGTAAATCACGACAATACTGTTTTAACGCATTCCAACCAAGAGGTGTGGTGGGAGGTTCTTATATTGGGTGTTTGTTTCTTGTGGTCCATACTCATGGTCTCTGCCAGACTGCCGGAGTGGGTACTCATATCGTTGTGGATCAGTTAGTTCACCTCCTGGTCTGCTTGTGGAGTTTGCATGTTCTTCTTTCCCAAAATCCAAAGACATGCTGTTGAATCAGTGTCTCTAAATTTGTTGTCATGTGTGAGTCATATGATGGTTATACTTAGGTCACAGGATTTTTAAATCAGGATGTCTGGCTGCCCTAAATGTATACATATTTGGTGGACAATACAAAGAGCAAATATGGGAAGGCAAGTGATCCCGGTTTATGTTGACTAGACCAACCTATAACTTTTAGTGATCAACTGCTGTGTTTCTGGGAATGAAGTGAGAATATGTCCAAAAAGGTCACACTGTGAAGGTGGGGCTGTGCAGCCTGTGTTGTAACGGGACACATCATTCTGATACCCCGCACCCCCAGCACCCCTGCAATGGCATCTATTGAAAAGCTTCTCTCTTTTTACTAATTGCCTGCTGATATTTCTGCATCCCATATAGTCACAGTATCTTATGTCAACAGTCCTGCTATCACAATAAAGTATTTTGCATTTATAAATTTGAAATTGGACCAAAGCTAGTCTTCATGAGAACCTGTGTGTATGCGTGTCTTTTTCTTCCACATGGGCTAGTCTTACTCCAGCTGGTCTCAGGCTCTCTTCTGTATGTTCACAGGCCTGTGGTCCAAACTGCATTAGACATCGGCCTTTGACTCTCCATGGAACATAACAAAGGTGAAAAGGTATTTAAACAAGCATTTTTCTTACATTCTAATAATATTACCCCTTGACTGCTTATTAGCCCATTTTCCTTTGAATTTGGATGAGTGAAGCTGTACGGTTTTATGCGTGAGGTCTTGCTAGTGCTTTGTAATCATGGCATGATTTCTTTAGAATACATATCCAGAACTGTCTTATTTTGTAGCCTCACAAACATAAATGTAACTATTTAAAGCAGATGCTATCACCTGTGCCACCTCCTTATAGCAATTGCAGTGTGTCCTCTCCTTACTAACTAGCCCTTAGAGGAGTGCATGTGAATGAGACCTCCCTCGTGGGCGCATGTGAGTGAGACCTCCCTCGTGGGCGCATGTGAGTGAGACCTCCCTCGTGGGCGCATGTGAGTGAGACCTCCCTCGTGGGCGC
>JABFEA020000110.1:9788623-9807226 GCA_019775915.2 Cyphomyrus plagiostoma | reverse complement strand
ATGTGAGTGAGACCACCCTCATGAAGGTGTGCTCATGTGCAGGGTGCATGTGCACGTGAGCACACTTGCTCATGCATGCCTTCGCGCACGCATCCCAGCACCTTTCTCACCAGTGCCCCCTCCCCCAGTGCTCCCTCCCCCAGCTCCTGCTTCACTGCTTGGAAGAATGCACCGAGGCGGAGCTGAAGCGCTTCAAGTGGCATCTCATCCAACTCAAGCTGGAGGACTTCGCTCCCATTTCCAGGAGTCGCCTGGAGAAGATGGACATGTTGGACCTGGTTGATGGGATGTTGATGGCTTACAGCCCGGAGGGGGCTGTGAAGGTGGTGCTACACGTCCTGAGGAACATGCAGCAGAATGAGCTGGTTCGCAGGCTTCTGAGGGACTCATCACTGCGTAACTATGTTTTTCTGCATTTTCTGCGTAAATATAAACATCACAGCAAAAGTTGCACTAAATGCACGAAATATCCATTTGCCTCGACACAAAAACATACATGAAAGTACAGTACATACATAAACGAAACAAATTTTGCTGAAAAGTAAATTCTTGTCTCTACTCTGGCACCTGCTTTGACTTTGAGACTTTGTGCATTTCCATCCACAAAATGTGTCACATGTCTGCTCCCTTTGCCAGCCAGCCAACACCAGGTCTGCTTCTTCCTTTGACTCATTAGCTCATGTTTCTCCCTCCAGTCCTCTGCCAGCATTGCCCAGACCAGAGCATGGAGTCGGGGGATTGTAGCAGTGACTCGGAGGACAGTGTCTACCTGGATGCAGAGGAAGGAAACACTGTTTCGGAAGTAGCGTGGGGGCAAGGTGTTTCTGAGGAGAGGGAGGAGCAGGGTCCTGTCACTGCCACAAGTCTCTCTGAGGAGCAGAAGCAGGATATCTGTACAAAACATGAGGAGGGGTGTGCTGCCTCCCAGACCAGTATCTCTGAGCTGCGGGAGCAAGGTGCCCCTGCTGAGAAAGGAGCAGAGAGGCTCCTTATTGTCACAAGTGAATGTGGGAAACAAGACGAGGATCTTCTCCAACAGGAGGAGGGGGAGGAGAGACCTACCTTGATCACAGATCACTCTGCGGTGCAGAAGGAGGGTCTTTCTACTGAGAATGAAGCAGAGAGTCTCATACTAGTCGCAAGGGAGTGTGGGAAAGCGGAGGAGGGAGGTGCTACCTCTGCCTCCCACAGTGCAAGCTGTGGTACCTCATCAGAAGGATTGCAGGGTGCTGGACCTGGACAGCAAGATCCCTCTGAGGCAGGTGGGGTCGTCATTCTTCAGAATGAGAGGTAAGAGGAGATGTATCCAGGTTATTGGTGGACCTTGTGTACTTGTCACAGACACCTGGAGTATGAGGACAGCTTTAGAGCTGAGCCACTCACATTAATGCGTCTGTGTCTGGCTTTTCAGTGCCCACAGCTCAGGGAAGCAGAGGACAGCTTTAGAGCTGCTGGCCGTGGATCTCACATTCAAGGTGAAGCCGCATTTCAGTTTCTCTGAATAACTCCTCTATATGCAAGCATATTCTTTTGCGTCCCCTATTCCCATTGGCAGACAAAACAAATCTCCCCCTTCCATTCCAGATGGTGACTCAAACTCTGCAGAAGCTGGTGCACAAGGAGCTGGAACGCTTCAAGAAGCGCATGTTTCGTGATTACCCAGAATCCTTTGAGCAGCAGCAGGACCACAACGTACATGATGTTGTTAGGACATTAATGCAGGGTACAAACAAGCATGAGGTTCTCAATATCGTCCTGCAGAACCTGAGGGCCATCGACCAGGAAGAGCTTGCCAATTCCCTGGAGAAGGGTGAGTATTCAAGCCAGGTCATTTATATAATACAAAAGTGTGTCTAAAATGCATTTGAAGCTAAGGGAGTGTCCCAAAATTCCCTGGAGAAGGGTGAGTATTCAAGCCAGGTCATTTATATAATACAAAAGTGTGTCTAAAATCCATTTGAAGCTAAGGGAGTGTCCCAAAATTCCCTGCATGTAACCCTGACATTCAAATCCAATTTCTTGAAAAGTTGGGATATATAATAAAAAATAAAATAAAAAGTTGGGATGGAAAATCCCAATTGTTGGAAAATCCACAATGCAATAAAAACAAAAATCTATGATTTATTAATTCATGTGAACCTTTATTTCACTGACAAAAGCACAAAGAAAAGATTGCCAATATTTCTACTGACCAACTCCATTTTTTTTATAAACATACAAAAAGTTAGAATTTGATGCCTGCAATACCCTCAACATTTGGGACAGAGTTAAAATAAGATTTAAAATAAGTTTACAGAATATTCAAGTAATACCAGTTTGGAAGATTGGTGGCAGGTGAGGTATCATGATTGGGTATGAAAGTAGCACCCACCAAAAGCCTCTTTGTTAGTCATCTCAAACGGAACACAAGATTGCATAGAATTTAGGCCTTTCAAAAGCTACAGTATACAATACTGTGAAACGACTGAGGAATTTGAGACCTCTCAGTGCAAGGAAGGAAATGCCTGAAACCACTAATGAATGTTCATGATCTTTGAACCCCCGAGAAGCCATCATGCTGTGACGTATTGCCACGTGGGCTTGGAAGCCCTTTGGAAAACCATTGTTGCTTAACACAGTCTGCCGCTGCATTCAGAAATCCAACCTGAAACTGCATTATGCAAGGAAGAAGCCATACATCAACTCTATGCAGAAATGCCATCGAGTTCTCTGCGTCCAAGGCCATCTCAGATGGACCAAAGCACAGTTGAACAGTTTGCTGTATTCAGATAAGTCCACGTTTCAGCTGGTTTTCGGGAAAATTGGATGTCAAGTTCTCTGATCCAAAGAAAACCACCATTGTTATCAGTGAAAGGTACAAAAGCCAGGGTCTGTGATGTATGGAGGCGATCAGTGCCCACAGCATGGGTGAACTACATGTATGTGAAGGTACCATTGATGCGGAGGCATGTATCGGGATTTTAGGGAGACATATTGATGTTACCATGTTGTCAGGCCTTATTCTGTATGAGGTACGACCATGTGGCTCGTAGACCTAGAGTTTGTGTGCTTGACTGGCCTTGCTGCAGTCTCCTATGGAAAATATCTGATGCATCCTGAAGAGGAGAGTCAGATGGCAGCCAAGGACTGTAGAACAACTGAAGTCTTTCATCAAGCAAGAATGGAAAAAAAAGTCCAATAGCAAAACTGCAGCAACCCGTGTCCTCAATTCCTAAATGATTGAAAAGTGTTATTAAAACGAAAGGCGATATAACACAGTGGTAAACAGACCTCTGTCCCAACTTTGAGTGTGTTGTAGGCATCAAATTCTATCTTTGTTTATATTTACAAAATACTATTCAGTTTGTCAATAAAGATATTGACAATCTTTTTTTTGTAATGTTCTCATGAATTAAATGACATTTTTGTTTTATTACATTTTGCATTTTTCTTGCATCCCAACTTTTATGGAGATGGGATTTGTACAGTCATGCGCCACATAACATTTTGGCTAATGTTGGACCTCCTACACTATGGTGGTCCCATAAGATTATTACTATAATGGAGCTGAAAAATTCCAGTCGCCTAGTGATGTTGTAGCAAAATGCATTAGTCACGTGTTTCTGGTTTATGTGTTACTGTGCTTTTTATTGTTATCTTAGAGTGTACCCTTTCTGCTCATAAAAAAGTGTACTACAGCCTAGGTGTGTAGTGGACTCCACACCATGATGATTCACAATGGTGAAATCACCTACAGACACATTTCTTAGAATGTATCAGCGTTACCAATATCATACCAATATGAACATGCATTAGGCTGGTAGTTGGCTCACCAAATTTTATAAATGTCATTGCCAAACCAACTGAATACCACGTGGAAAAAAGCTGATAGTATTCAATTACGTATTTTCAGAACACAAACTACAGGCAAATAAAATCGCATAATTTGTATTGGGGCCCTAAATTAGCCTGGGCCAAGGCTGATTGGGGACTGCAGCCTTTTTGTAGTATTTTGTATTATGTTATATGATGAATATTTGATCTAATATTTGATATTTTGTCTAGTCTTCTACAGTACATTTTTAGGCAATGCTTTATTTTTTGTTACAGAGGCTGCTCTCCAAAAATTCCAAGACGAGCTTCTGTTTAAGCTGAAAAGAGAATTCAGACGTATCTTTTAAGGGATAACATCAGAGGCACTCATCTTAAAACCTTGCTATGGTACAGTGTTCCAGCCTCACAACACCAACGGAGGCAAACAGACACAGAGCCCCTGTCAGTGAATCTACATGGCAGTGCATTGTCTAGTAATCCAGCTTCACTAGGAAGAACTCAGTCATGCACTGAATAAAGTTGAGGGGTTTAAACATAACTGTATTTTTCAATGAAATAATTGAATATTTTTGATTAATAAAGATCAAATACTATAAGCTTATTGAAAGGCATTAATACTGCAATTACTTTCCCACAAAATACTAAATTTAAATGATACAATGTGAATGTAAATAAATCATTATACTATTAAAGTAAGAAATTAAAAGTGAAATTACACACCAGTCCCAATTCTCACTCGACAAGCAGCTGGTTGTGTGGCAGGGTCATCCTCGTGCCAGTCACTTGGTAATTTGAAATCTTTATTGTCTAGCCTCTATTTAAAAGGAAGTATGCCACCCTTTGTATCTTTCTGTCACGTTTATAGTGAAAAGGAGGTTGTGTGTGAATACTGCTCATAATAAAATCTGTTAATAAATTGGGTTTAGTGCATGATTGTGTCTCAGTGTGTACTCTCCCATAGACTGACATTGCATCCAGCATGTCCAGTACCTTGGATTTCCAGAGACAAGCTCCAAGCCCACAATGAAACTCCACTGCATCTGGACTGAAACACCATTTAATCCAGGCCACACTAAATATATTAGGGGGGTGGCAGTGGACCCTGGCTAACTTTTGCTGATGTCATTTGGACTTTGGAAAAAAAATATTTGCGTACCCCTGCTTCAACAGTTAGTGAAACTGCTGGATGAATTTTATTGTCCACAACACCATTGTTATATTATAACAATATTGCATAATGTTTTGATTTAAGGAAAACTTTTGCAATTTTATTTATTCAGCATATGCTTTTGTCCAAAGCTACATACAATTGTGATTGCAGGTCATACAGTGCCTGGAGCATTTTACAATTAAGGGCTTTGCTCAAGGGCCCAGCGGTGAAATCACTCTGCTGACCATAGGTTTGGAATAGGTAACCTTCCGATCATGGACACAGAGTCGTAACCCACAAAACCACCCAAAAAGAGAGAAATGAGTTCATATGAATACTTGTCTATGCTAAAAAAGTCTGCCTTTTATACTCAGAATAAAGAGGGGAATTCAACATAAACAAAGAGGAATACAGGGAAATTCCTTCTGCTCTGAATGGAAGACGGAGGTCAGTTAATATAAGACAGCATATGTCTGTCAATATCCACTGCACCAATCAGAGAATGTCTGCACTGTGTCCAACTCAATTCCAAACTCCCGATTATCCTGTTAATAATCATTTTCACACTGTCAGCAGGAACGATCAGCTGGGATCAAACGCACTTCTGTGTCACTGGCCAGACCCACACAGGGCTTCCTAGCTTCAGAGCGCCACACAAGGCAAGCAGACCCTGTCGGTGGAAATCGCCAACTCACTGAAGGCTGATTGCTGGCTAAACTGGGCCCGTAGTCTATTGTACCAGGTGTCCAGGGCACTTTGGGTCTCTGACACCAGCTCCTCTGGGATGCTGAAGGAATACAGGCAGCAACGGTTGCCCCCGGCAACAGCCTCCCAGCATGCAGTCACACGAATCACTTGTAGAGGCACCATGCCCAAGCAGTTTTCAGCATTGTGGATCAGGTCAAACCAGTACACAGCAGGATAACCCAGAAGAATCCCAAACAGGGAGCAGAGGTTCCAGCTGGCGCAGGTTTGTGTATCAACCACACAGAGGGTCAGAGGGTCGTCTGACATCAGTGTCCTGAGGCTGTCCAAAACACCCCTCACAGATGCCTCCATCCCGCTCAACCTAAAATCAGCTGTTGCTGGCTGAGCATTTGCCGAAGACACGTCCATTATGACAACAGCGTTTTGTCGCAGTAGTTCCTCCAGGTTCAGAATGCACACATCCAGGTTAATAATAATTATGTTACCGTCCAACACCAGAAGGTGCAGCGCTCTGCTGACATAGCCAGCCGCCTGGAGGCACCGTAAGTAGTGTTGTATCTGACTGTGATCGGCGGAGTTCATGTCGTACAGCAGCGCTGGTTTCAGACCAAGGTCCACGGCCTGTATTTGGGCGGCAAGGCTCCGACACTCGCACATCGACAGGCATTTTCTCTTTTTCCCAGAAGCCAAACACTGCCGCGCTGCGGACACGAAGATGTCCGGTACTGCTGGCTGTGACATTGGCGACGATCCACTACGCAGGCGGGGCCGGAGACCGTTTCATCATCAGAAATCTAAGTCTAAATGTTTTATATATATATAAAAGAAGCGTTAATCTGGGCTTCCGTGCGCGGTTTCAATGCACGTGTATTCAGTTCACGGGACAGCCAGTGCAGTTAAAAAGCATAAAAACTGAAGGTTGCGTTACTCTTATCATGTCCGCGTCATTACAGCCTATGTGAGCTTCACTTCTTTCGCTATTTCCGCTCATCTCCGCACATTAAAAAAGTACCTTGAGAATATAAAAACCATAGTGAATGAATAAAATGTTTGCCATGACATCCGGGCTTCTTACCTTGTTATTTCTGTTCACCTAAATGCCACTAAAAATGCAAAATCTCGTCAATTACAAATGAAAAATAAAATCATTTCAAAGTGCAACAACACGGACTAATTTTACTAACATTAATATTAAAAATACTGGGGTTTCATCTTATTACAACGCTGTAATCATCTAGGAAACTTGTAAATTGCTTGTTTAATTATACCAGAACAGAAATCTTAAAATGTCTCTTATTTGTCAATACTATGGCCAATACGCTGGCAATAAAGTACAGTCTTCTTTGACGGTTTAAGAGGGAGAAGTTGCAATGCTTCCCCCTGCTGTATCGGTGGTGAACTGCGACAAAAACCGAAGTGGACCGTCACATGTGTTTTTCTCTCCTTTAAAATTAATCTCAATCTACGGAGCACGGGAGGAGACATGTTAGGCAAAAAAGATAAACATTTGCGAGATCTCGCAAAACATTAACAACTGTCCTGTGTCCGTTTGAAATACAAAAGATGGAATTTTGGCCTATTTGATAGGTAAACTGATAATTCAATGGTAGGAGAAATGTTACTCAAAGATGAAAATTTCCATATCAATTTCCAAATGAAATTTATTAAATTTCTGCTATTTCACAAATAAATTCTATAATAGATAATCTTTTCCCCTAATAGGCGCCACTTTTAACCAAGAGAAAGTGGCTTGTCACAGAGCACAAGTGAACACTGATCCTGTTGCAATTATCTTGCCAAAAAGGCGTGAAAGTTAGTTTACACACACTCAGTTTCAGACACATGGACAGACACACAGACGGACAGAAGTTCACACAAACACAAAGACACAGACAGAAACCCACAGATAAATAAACAGATTTGACCCTGATGTTGATTTTACCCTGATTCATTGTTGCTGGATATTTTTCTTAACGAAAACCAAGACTGAAGTCATGATTCTCAACTGGAAATGGGTGGTTACGGATGATTTAGGAATTTAAGTATCTCGTGGTCTTCTGCACAAGTGACTGAAGAAGGGAACGAGAGATGGACAGGTGGATCACTGCAGTGTCAGCAGTAATGTGGTGGCTGTACTGTTGTTTCGTGGTAGAGGGAGCTGAGCCAGAAAGCAAAGCTATTGCTTTACTGGTCAGTCTACATTCCTGATGGAGGAGGTGGTTGGGGAGAGAGAGGTCTAGGTATCCCTGCTTCGACTGCTGCCCCCATGACTCGACCCCAGATAAGTGGCAGAAAATAGATGGATGGGTGAATGAAATCATGGATGAAGTAGAAGACATGAATTCACAATTCTTTCTGTTAGACCTTAATACTGCCCACCATCATGAATGTCAAAATATTCTCATCAGTTCACCTTAAGTCCTTTATTTAACTTACCTCAGGTTAAAAGGAATATCCCTGCCTCAGTATAAGAGAAAGTGAAGAGCAGGTAGGTACAGATTCTTCTTAGATAACTGGTGTGACCATGTGTACGCAGCAGATTAACACATTATTAGCTCTCAGTGTGTAACACGCTGACTGTGTAACACAGTGACTGTGTGGCCTTGCTGTATTGACATAGAATGCTGACAATATGGATCCAAGAAATAAGATGTCCTAAAAAATGTCATATTTAAAGTCTAATTTAGTCACATGACATCTTTGTCCAAATATGCCAGTTAGGTCCTATATAAAATAAAATCGCCAGTGAAATTTCCGATAAACCTTGCATTGTGCATTGGGTTTTGCAGTGTTCCTCTAGTTTCTAAATTAGTTATTTTTTCTATTGGGGATGTATTATGACAACACCTTTTGGCTTTGTAAACGTTCCCTGGTAAGGGGGAAAAGGAAATGTTAATAATTTGGTTAGCTGGTTGACTTCTTTGACATGCATTTAATCTAAGATCAGTATATTTGGGGAAAATTAACTGTTAATGTTTTACTATTAATGAGTGTTTTTTTGCTTGGTCTCTTGTGTTTTGGGTTCTTGAATCTGTACTGACATCCAAGATGAATGCTCCCCTTTGAATTTCTGGTTGATGATTACTGTGTGAAACCAGCTTTACTAGGGAACATAATAAACATTTTGGAGATCATAATTAATCAACTTTAATTTGCTATTGTACTCTTAGCAGCCTTTGCTGAATAGCTAACGAATAAAGAAGAAATCCCAAGATTTGTGCAAGTTCAGGGTTCCATGCTGAATATCTCTTAAAAGGTTTTTGTTTGGATGATTGGGTCTGTTGCTAAATACCCCATGCAGGCATATATACAGAATGGTTGTCGAATGTGGACACTGACTATTCATAGAAGGGCATTTCAAGCTTAGAAGGTGAGAAGGGTTATATAAGGCCTTTGTCATTCATTGGATTTAGCAAATGTTGTGCATGAAAGGACATGCGTAAGTCCCTAAATATCTTGTCCTTATTTAAATCTCTCAAGTTGTTTTTACCCTGAACTATGATAAAATATGAATTAGAAGAAATATTATTTTCATACATACTTGACAGGTAACAAAAGTGTATATATAGTGTATTTAATTTAAAAACATCAATAATATTTAAAAAATAAAATTATGCTCACAGAATTGGGAATTACACCCACACAGAGAAAAATTGTTTTGGCAACAGTACACAAGTGGACAGTTTACTACAGATGATAATCTGATAATCTATGACTATAATCCTTCTTTATCTAGAGAACCTGATGTACCTCGGAAGCAGAAATAAATGTACCATATATTAATACTCTCTCAATCATCTGCCTAAATCCTTTCTTTGGCCGTTTGTAGCACTGTGGGATGACCCAGTGTTTTAAATATCTGTGTTCCTTGGTATTGTTTTTGGTACAATGCAGAGATCACTGTTTCTCACTTTCCAGGGCTATGCTGTCATCTCCAATTTCTAGTGTTTTTCAAGACCCATCTAAATATACTGCCAATAGAGGAGAATTTAGCTACATGTACTCTATACAAGCATATCAAGTCATCTATCTCTACCCATCTGAATATACCCCCAGTTTATAAATACCCTGCTCTATATATAGTACTTTGGCTATTTGCTCTCACCTGTATTTAACACAATCTTTGTAATCTTTACCTGCATAACCTTCTATCTAAGCACACCTTTTCCTGGAGAATTAGCATCTTTTCTCCTGAAAGAAACTTTCAGTAAGATCACAAGGTACATGAGAATTTAAGAGAATTTTACCTATTGGATATTAACAGTTGGACCAAATATTCTGATGGAATTTTGGTTTGATGGCCTATATGAGTGCAGTACCCTGTGAGACTGTGAGAAATGCAGTCCATTTACCATTTACTGTGACAACAAAACTTCCGAATTTCTGAACTACAGTTGATATAGGGAATAGATGATGCCACAGCCATATTTGTGGCTATATCTCAGATGACGTTTACAGTGAACGATTCAGATGATGTATGTGGCTATGGAAACAGGCTATGTTAGTGTCAAGGGCTGTTGCACACAGCTCACTGATGAATCACCATAACTCCTGTTATTATCTCTCTGGAGGCTAATGAGTTATGACAAGAGCTCAGATTTGTAATCTGGGATGAACTAAAACCATGTGCAGGGTTCTGGGTGCCAGTGCAAGAATTCAACAGACGGGGCAAGACAAGCGAGGAGCTGTAGGTTTTCTTTGGTTCTTTTTTAACTCCACAGCAGAACACCGTTACCTGCAAAAGCACCTTAAACACTGCAACAAAAAGTGAATGAGGGTTTCTGGCTGGGATTTCTGGCTGGAAATGCCTGCTTGATGCCTGCTGGTGCATTGTCTGAAGGAATCTGGAGAGCCACAAGCTGAAGAGAAAAAAGTGCATATCAAAGAGCAGTAGTCTTCTCACCTGTAGATTAGGCTGAATGCGACTTTAACAGTCACGATATATCGCACTTTCGGTATGGAACGCTGATCAAATAAATTACCATAGAAGAAGCTTCCAGAGGCACGCAATGGGTCAGCGGCTGAGCGAGGACTCAAACGCGGACAAGGAGATCGACGTGGCTGAGCTGCAAGAGTGGTACAAGAAGTTTGTAGTGGAGTGTCCCAGCGGCACCTTGTTCATGCATGAGTTCAAGGGTTTCTTCGGCGTCTCAGACAATCAGGCAGCGGCCAGTTATATTGAAAACATGTTCCGTGCGTTTGATAAGAACGGGGTAAGTTGGTGCTCTCCTCTACCACGTAATTACATTTTAGAAAGTAACATGCAAAATAAACATTCAACAAATCATCCTTCAATTTACCCATCTTCTGAACCACTCAATACCCATCTTTACCCATCTTCTGAACCAAACAAATCAACATAATAGAAGTAAATAAATTTAATTTTAAGATACATTACTCACGGATAGGCCTACGAACTGTTAAATTTGTCGAACAGTTTGGGATGTTATATTTAAAGACCAATCTTGTGCTACCTTCAACATTTCAAAGGATTACTGACATTGAAAACGTCACAGTTAGAAGATTCATTTTCTTTGTTCTGCCAGCTGAATTATGCCTATGGCATCTATGTATCTAATATTACCATACAAATATTTACACCAAAGATGATCCCAAAGGCTGTTAATAAATCTACACTATCTCTTTCTTGTACTTGTATCAATAATAATAATAATAATAATAATAATAATAATAATTGATACTTTATTTATCCCTATGGGGAAATTGTCTTTATGCCTCCCTCGACTTGCTCTTTGTAGAGTAAGTTGTCCACAAAAGTCATCAAATGATAAGTGACAGTTTCCTTCTATTTCCTTCGCAGGACAACACCATTGATTTTTTGGAGTACGTGGCGGCACTGAATCTGGTCCTGAGAGGCAAGCTGGAGCACAAGCTCAAGTGGACCTTCAAAATGTACGACAAGGACGGGAGCGGCTGCATCGATAAGACGGAGCTGCTTGAGATTGTGGAGGTAAAAGCTGCGTGAAGACGTTTGTCACACCTGTCAGTTCGCGTAACATCTTGTGTTTCTGAGTCCAGACAAATAAATTAAGTCCATTTTCATCAAAGTTGCTTCAATGCCGAGATTCTTGGTCTCTTTTGAAAACGCAGGGGCCTGTCCGTGTGGAGGCCTGAATTTATATCTCCTGGCACCCAGGGAGCTGGGTCTTAAGGGCCATGCTCAGGGGCCCACGCACATGCTGCAAAAACCAGCACCCTCCTGCTCACTGCCCCCAAATAGAGACCTTTATTGTAGTTCAAACATTCAGAGTGTCAATTTTTCTTTTATTTCTATACATTCTTAAAGCAGTGGGAGGGATTTATCAGTGCATTTCTTCAATTTGATTAAATACACAACTGCTTGTTAAGTTGTTATTAAATAATTGCATGAATGTAAATACAAAACCAACATTCACTTGGCACCAATCTGTGCCACCTTAACCTCTATTGACCTGTCTGTACTGACTTGTCTCTGTGATAGTATATATTCAATATCTTTCAGTTGTCCTGGCTGAATTGGTTTTATCTCTACTTAAGTCTCTATTGACCTGATTCTATACTAGCAATCTTTCCATTAAGCTGTTTCCTGATGTTCTGAGTGTGCTGTATATTTGTGTCCTGTTTGTACGTGTCTGTCATCCTAGCAGTTCTGACTCTGTTTTGTAATGACTGTGTTTATTGTCTCTTGGTTGTCCTGATTATATTCATTGTTTCATTTTTGTTCCAGTTATATCAATGTTTTTTAAGTTGTTCCCATTGTGTTCTGGTTGTATGAATAGCCTGTCTGTTGGCTTGGTTATGTTCCCTTTCACTCTGCAATCCTAGCAGCGCTGACTCTATCCTTGTTGTTCTGGTTGTACTGCTTGACTCTCTGTTGTCTTTCAGTCCATCTACCGGCTGAAAAAAGCATGTCATGGAGAGCTTGACGAGGAGTGCAACCTGCTCACGCCGGAGCAGGTGGTGGACAGGATATTCGAACTTGTGGATGAGAATGGAGATGGTGAGGGAGACCTGCTTGCTGTTCATGGGATACAGAGATAGGTCATGTCTCCTATTTATGTAAACCAGCATATTCCTATCATAGCGCATAAACCCAGGCTGTAGATGAGACAATGTAAACCTGGAAAGACCCTGTCCCCCAGGAAGAGTGTGCTGTCTCTCTCCACTCTCCAGGTGAACTGTCTCTGGATGAGTTCATTGATGGTGCACGGCGGGACAAGTGGGTGATGAAGATGCTGCAGATGGACGTGAACCCTGGGGACTGGATGAGTGGACACCAGCGTCGGAGTGCCAGCTTCTGAACCCTCACTTGATCTCTCCCACCTTCCCCTCGAAGATGTCAAAGTTATGTCAAATATGTAATGTTCCTTTAGAAAATATTTGCAGTAGCTAAAGACATCACAAACAGCAATTCCAACAGTAATTGCGCATATTTAATGGATTCATTTTAAGACAGCAAAATTATCATCTTATATTCCCATGACTATCCTGGGTCAGCTGTTGAAAGTCAGACAGATAGATCTTACTATATTATTATTGCACTCACCTTCAAGTAATTAAGTAATTAATTAATTGTAATGACTGTTTTCCACCTGCTTATCCAGTACAGGGTTGTGGAGAGCCTGGAGTTTATTCCAGGAAGCAACAAGTAATGGCAGGAGACACCAGGGATGGGATGCCAATTCTTGTAGGGAAAATGCATTAAGGGAAATTTAGAGATAGTAATCCAGTCAACACCAACATTCAAATATCATGCAAATTCACCCACCATGCTCAAAGTGTCCGGCAGCCCTATAAGCAGATACTGTACTGATGCATACTGCTGTAGCCAGAGTGGTTGGTCATTAAGCCTCCATTCATACTAACAGACACTAGCCTGGTATTGGTCCCGAGTTCCAGTCTGTAAATATTAGAGTTAATCAATAATAAGAGTAACTATGGCACATGATATGTGCATCTGTGTTTTAAGTTGTATTCCTTATTTTTGTCCAAATAATTTAATCTGATTATCAAGTCTGATCTGATCTGATGTTATTAATAAAGATTAAGTACAAACCATCTGAGATTTTTCTGTGGGTTATAGTTGTAGGAATGTTAGAAATTGTAGAGATTATCGTGCCCTTAATGTGTTTGTGTTGCTTGTTGTTATATCTGTAAAATGCATATGCATTTTTAACAAATAAGCATTATTGTTTGAATGTGTATGGTTGCAAATCAAAGCTTCCTGAGGCTAATTTTAAGTGACAGGGAAAGACCTTGTAGACTACTTTAGCGGCATTGTCTAAGGATTCTTCAATATTTTTTTATGCATGAAGAAGACACCTAAATAATTTGCAATGATGCTCTTAGGATGACGAAGTATTAATAATGTTTGCCTTAAAACATCAAGCTGAGTCAGCACGCTATATCGGAGGACGGATTTTAAGATTCTGCGCCTGATCATGTCCAGCAGAACCTCCGGTAGGCGGCGTTCTCCTTTCCGGCCCGGCAGGCTGGCGGCGGAATGCCTTCTTTACACAGGCGCCCGTCTCCGCACATTGTCCTGGATCAGCTGTGCATGGATCTGAAACCCCACCCAATGAGGAAGGGCAAGTTACAGGGAAAGAGACTGACGGTGAAGATACTGGGAGCCGTGATAAACCGGGGAGTGATTTAGCAGTTGAGGGGGAAATACATTAGGTTTGCACATAACGTGCAACGAATTTTTATTGATAAATCGGGCACCATATTAGGTGGACCTGCATCGTCTATTAATCCAGAAACGCGAAGGTAGCTGTTAACTGCCCGTTGACATTTAAGGCAGGTTCCACCGAGCCGCTTTTCCGAGATGATCGCGTTGTTTAACAAGCTGCTGGACTGGTTCAAAGCGCTCTTTTGGAAGGAGGAGATGGAGCTCACGCTGGTGGGGTTGCAGTACTCGGGGAAGACCACTTTCGTCAACGTGATTGCGGTAATTCATCCTCTGTTTGTTCATTTTTTCGCCCCGTCGACTTTCAGGTGGTGTCCGTGATTGGCGCCGTGACCCGTAAATTGCCCGATGACGCTTAGATGCTCGGTCATGCCTGCGTAGTGGCCCGCTGGTACTCGGGGGCACCAGTCCACACTCACGCCGGCTTGTCAACTTGTGCTCGGGTACTAGTAGTATTTTTTTTTTTTTTTTTGTTCCTTTCTGCCGATGAGCCACGGAGGCTGAGTTGTGCCCGCTGCTTCGGGACGGAGAGTCCCCCGGCAGCCCTGCGGCTGATCGCATCCCGAGCCCAGCACGTACCGGTCAGCGGTGACCGCATTTTCCGTAAATGATGCTCGGCTCAAAGCCGCCCTCTCACCTCTCTAGCTTAACATTAGTTGCCCGCTGTGTTTTCATATTTTAATCTAAACCCATAAAAATGGTACTAGTGCGGACGATGTCCATATGAGAGCTTTAATTTTAAATACATGGTGGCAGATCATGTGCCAAAAACCCACCGCGCATATAAAAAAATTCAATTGAATTAAAAATTCAAACGTAAAACGTGTATTGAGATGGCACTCATTTGACTTGACTGTTGTAAATGTCTGGAAGAAGAATATAGGATTGTACACGTGTAGACTGCTTGGTAACTATGATAAAACCGATTGTTCCTCCTACTGATAATTCGTTAACACTGGAATGGAGTGACTATTGGTTTTGATGACTCTGTAGTCAGATTTGGAGGATGGATTCAGAGAAGAGTAAATGTCACCCAGCTGTCTCCTTATCAGTCTCCTGGTGCCTTCGAAAATTGAGGGATTTCAAATGGAGATATGCCTTGTTTAAGTGATTTATAAGTAAACCTTTGGCTACTTAGACATGGAACTTTTGCATCCATTACCCTATTCCAATCTCATCCAGGGGCAGTTTATCCTCCTGCGTTCAAGGAGCAGCAAGATGTGGCCTTGCCTGTATTGAGCAGCTGGGGGTGTAGGTGGGGACTGGGGGGCTTTTATCGTCTACATCTGTGACACAGAGTGTGGCGGTGCTAGGATGAATTTGAGCACATCTTAGTTCAGTGGTTAAGACCTGCTGAAATACAGGGTTCTCTAATCCTTGTAAGAGATCTGCTGGATTATTAGGAACACAGAGGCACCAATGGCTGGGTTCTATTCCTCTGCCTGAGCAGAATAGGGGAACAGTGCCATTTTTTTGTAGGGGGGCTTCAGAGGTCTGTTGGTGTGTGTGTGTGCGTGCTGCACAAGGTACTGCCAGGAGTGTAAGTGAAATATCACGCCAAACTGGAGTCAGTTGGTTGCACACCTTCTGGCATTCAGCCACCTGCTGTTCAGAGTGAGTAGTTCTCTTTAGTCATTAAACCAAAAAAAAAAAAAAAGCACAATGAGAGAGCAATTTAACCTGTCTTTTTCATTTAGGTATCTGGTCTTTTGAAGAATGGAATAGAAAAGATGGTGCCACCTGGTGGATGATATTAGCTATACTTTTCATTGTATGGTATGAGTGTGTTACAAGGTTGTTTCAGGACTAGGTTTTAGTTTCTCACTGTGACCTTGTGCCAAAGGTGTTGCTCTTTGTGGTTAAGGCTTGTGCGACTGGAGCTTACATGGCTACTGAGCAGTCAGGTTGGCATTTGTGTGAATAAAGGCACCTTAGTCCCATTGACAGTCAGTTCTCCAAATGTAGCAAGCCAGACGTTTGATACAGGTGATTGTTACATTTTTAACTGCCTGAGAAATGTGCTTGTTCTTAACAGCTGAGTTACATTAGTATAGTAACAGTTTGTTTTATGATGCAGTAAAGTCTAGTGACTTAAGGACATGGGTTCTCTTGAAACTTACACCTACATTTTTCTAGTTTTTAAATAATTTCTGTGTTGTTTATGAGTTCGTCCTTCACGTTTCTTCTGTTTTGTCCCCTTCAGTTCACTATGGTAACTAGGAGACTTATTGTGTCATACGAGGACCGAAACCTACTCCCAAGGTTGGATAGGGTGAAACTTAATTTGGCGTCTTGGTGTTAGGAATCTGGGTTGTGTCTTTGAATAAAAGACAACTGTTGCTGTCTGGGGTCTGATGCCTTTGTTCTTGGAGAGCTTTAAACAGCCAAGGTACTTTCGAAACATGGCAGGCTAAATATACTGAAATGTATATCAGCATCAGATGCACAAGTTGGATTTCCACTCCTCATTTACTTGCTTTTAATTTCATGTGCTTGATATTTTCCAATTGTTATTTATGACATGGAACCACAGAAAAATGCATTTTTATTTGTATTATGAAGAGGCTGGTCAAAAATTAAATCATCACATCACAAAGAGTATTTTTCAATTTTCTCTTCATATTGACAGAGTGATTCGTCTCCAGGTTTCGGGGACGTTGCCTGGCGTGAGTCGAGACCCAGTTGGGGTGTTGATGTCTGTTGTGTTCTTCATTCTCCATCTCCTGTATGCACCATGGAGGTTATGATTTGTTTTCCAGGCTACACAGATTCTGTGGGAGGGGGTGTAAGCTTCATTTCTGTGCAGAAATGACCAGTGACTGTTTTAACTCAAAATACTTGCACACATCTAGCCACACGTATGAATGTTTGTACACCCCCCCCCCCACTGTTTAACCCTTGATAAGCTGAGTGCTCTGAACCTTGCTCCCCCTCACTTTCTGTCACTCTGTCCTGTAGTCCGGCCAGTTCAGTGAAGACATGATCCCCACAGTGGGATTCAACATGAGGAAGATCACCAAGGGGAACGTCACCATCAAGGTCAGGTTGTCAAGGAGACCGGGGACAGCTCTTAGTTGGACTGTGCCCAGTGCAGCAATGCTGGGCACAGTTGTGGGCGAGTCTCTACCGGGGTGTGGTATAAGATGATAAACAAGAAATAGAAAAAAGACAGTTTTACAGTTTCTCAGCAGCCAAAGGCCATAACAGGGGTTTAGTCTGCTCTCTCGGGGTGCTAAACTTAACCGTAAAGCTGTCTCCTCTGCAGTTATGGGACATCGGGGGCCAGCCTCGCTTCAGGAGCATGTGGGAGCGGTACTGTCGAGGAGTGAGCGCCATCGTGTGAGTACCAAAAAAAGGGCCTTCAGCCTCTCTCTCATTTTCCTCATAGTAACCCCACTTTAGTAAACCTCGGAGCTACTGGGTGAGTCAGGAAAGGCCCCTGGTGCCATCTGAGAAGTCATCTGTCAGTCAGGAGCTGGGCAGCGGAAGCCTGGCATGGACATGCCTGATATTCCTGCTGTCCTCAGGTACATGGTTGACGCTGCAGACCCAGAGAAGATTGAGGCTTCAAAGAATGAGCTCCACAACTTGCTGGACAAGCCTCAGCTGCAGGGCATTCCTGTGAGTTCTCCCCTGTGACACTTGCATGGGGCTTAAGCTGTAATTGCAGTGATTATCCGAGGCACACCATAATAATGACACTAATATTCAGTCTAGTATGGGATGTGTTCTGCTGTTGTACTTATTCCCAGTGGCACAGACGAATCATGCTGCAGCACTCATTTGTTAAGAAACTACATAAGAATTACACTGTACTACTTATCCCAACCAAGATAGAGGTCAGAAATCCAGGTATTTATTACAGGTATAAAAATGGAGCGGATTGTGGTGTATGGTTCACTGGGTCAGGGATTTGTGCCTCTGTCTGGAGGGTCATGGGTTCGAATCCCATGCTCAGCAAGAGTAATCATATCCCCTTAACTCCAGGGATGATATGTGACCCCGCTCTCTGTTCCCAGGCTTGCCTCACTTGTACGTTGCTTTGGACAAAAGCATCTGCTAAATCAGTAAATGTAGGCAAAGGTTTAACATAGAAGTGTCCTTCGTCTGCCTGCTCTGGCGGATATGACCCAGTGAGCAGATGTGAATAATTTATGTTGCTCTGAATTAAGTACTAGGACGGTTGTGGGTGTGTCTTTTGTGGGGGGTGGGGTGAGGCTTTGGGGTTGATTTGTAAAGCTTG
>JABFEA020000110.1:9757780-9783370 GCA_019775915.2 Cyphomyrus plagiostoma | reverse complement strand
GTGTGTGTGTGTGTGTGTGTGTGTGTGTGTGTGTGTGTGTGTGTGTGTGTGTGTGTGTGTGTGCGCGCGCGCGCGCGTGCGTGTGTGTGTGTGTGCGTGTGTGTATGTGTCAGGGTACTTCATCCACTGTAGGGTCAGTGCTGTTCTTCTCCAGCCTCAGCCCCCAGGCGCCCTGCATGTGTGTAACAATTCACACAACATCGTAAATGTTCCACATTTTTTATAAGTGATTCAGCACAGAACACGCTGTACATAAGTATTGTATTTACAGCTGTTGAGTTAGTTACCTTTGTTTTTGCATAATGTATTTTAATCTTTCAGCCAACGTGTTTTAGTGTTCTCATTTATGTGGTGTGGCAAAACTGGTCATAACTAGACCCAACAAACTCATATGTATGTATCTTGATTAAATAAAAAATATACATAAAGTCCGACAGGTACAGTGGTGAGTCCTTGCCCTACAGCAGGGCTATTTCAATCACGGTCCTCGAGGTCCGAGCCCTGCTGATTTTCCAGCCTTCCTTCACCTGTGAGCCAGGGGTGAAGCCTTTGACCAATCAGAATCAGTAATTATTGAACTAACCACCTGGGAGAACTGAAAACAAGGCCTGGATTTGGAATCGAGGGCCTGAGTTGAATATCCCTGCTCTACAGTGAACAGAACTACAGCTGATGGGTATGAAGGTTATTGGGTGTCAAAGAAATGGAAAAATTGCTCTGGAAGGCTGTCAGTCTCATGGGCACCTTATACCTTCAAACCCAGGTATTTCTTTTGCAACAATTCGAGAATAGAAAAATTGTCGAGAAGCTTACATCAGCAAAACGAAACCTGTGGCACAACTACCTGTTTCCCGCCATACTAAGTTGTATACACAAGACATGCGCACTAGGTCAAATTAATTATTCTCAAATCATAACAAGACAAGTGTCAATGAAACATAAATCAATATCTAATCTCCCAGAGAATGGTGATGCTGCCTATAACATAAAAAATACAGTCAACTCTTGTAATATATGTACATAATAATCATACTACATATAGCTTCGTCACAAAAACTTGACATGCTAGAGAAAAACTAAACACAGATTTGAAATCAGCATGAAAAATACTACAAAACCCACATACCTCTGATGAAAATGACCTGTTAACCTGTGTAATCTTCCATAGTTTCAGTCGTTAATATACCCCACATCCTGCTTAATATGCAATCATGTTTGTGTTTTTGTGACCCAGTGCATTATACGAAGGCGCAGTGCATTATAGGAAGGCTCCATCTCTATCATGCTTGAGTGTTTATAAAGTCTTTAGATACGTTTACATTTAAATAGGTGCTGTAACACCTGAATCATTTGTAAAATATACAATTTTTAATTCAATTACAAATACAGGAAAAGCATCTAAAATTGAGTTTATTTTAGTAGTACAGTCTGTGAATAAGTGTTTTTTTATATAAAATATTAATAGTCACATGGCTAGTGTGTTACTGTCATTTATTGGCACGTTTTTGTGGTGTCTTACACCTACGTGAAATATCAGCTTACCTCGAAGTCCGCGATTCCCGTTTTTTTTAGATTGCACTTCTTTATTTCGGACACTAGGGGTCCACAATTGTTCAAGTATGGACACATGAAACCTTCAGCTGAATCGGAATCATTTATTTATCGCCAAGTTCTTCCACATACGAAGAACTTACTTTGGGCCATCATGCAAGACGAGCAAGGAAAATAAAACAATTAACAAATAAATCATATAAAGAAGTAATACAAAAGTGTGTGTTTAGTGAGGATAATGTACACTGTGTAATAAAATGCAGCTGCAGATAAATTAGAAGGGCTTGGCGTGTGGGGGGGGGGGTAATATGTTTGGTGCAATGTAACATTGGGCGATCGGGGGTGGGGCGACGGACAAAATCATTTGTTGGTGATGAGATCTACTGGTTTTGATGCATGATCCTGATAGACCTCAACGTCTTGCCAAAAGGAAGAGACATCCACACCCAGAGTGGGAGGCATCAGCTGCAACCCTTCATGCTTGCTTTGTTGTCCTGGAGGGGGTTCAGGTTCTGAAATGATGGCAGACTGCAGCCAATCACCTGAGGTTGCCGTGACCCTGGCTTCTGTCTGGTGTGTTCTAAACCCTTGTATGTTACAGAACTGTGTCAGCTGTTAAAGTTAAGCAATATAAGTTTGAACTTAAATGTTATTACATTTTGAGCATATTTTACAATATATAGAGACATAAAGGTAGTTTATAGTGTTAAAAAAACTCTTTGACTGTGATGCTATGGTAAGTTAAACATCCAGGTTATGTCCTGTGAAATTCAACAGATTATGCATATAGTCAAGTTAATTGTGAAGTTGTGTTTTGTGAATACTTTAATCAAAGAGAAGTTTGCTGCTCTTAAGGATATTTTCATTTTTTGACAGATCATGCATTACACACAACTGATTCCCAGTGTGCTATATGAATTCATTAACCTTTGGTTATTAGTTTACTTTCCACAACACCAGGACAAATTTGAATTGTGAGACAAGAGCCGTACTCAGAGATTCAAGATCATCTTAAAATCCGGAAGAAGCACAATGCCGGTTAGGTGATCTTATAACTGGTTGGCGCAGTGGAACACGCAAATAATAATGGTTATTGATTATGTGGGGATTGTGTTGGTTGTGGTCCTCTAATATTTCAATAAATGTCCAAGTAAGAAGCCCAGGATGTTATTGTGCTTATGCTAGGTACTTCCTGCAGACTTTCATCTAGCAAGACCTAGCTTACTTACGCAGGGTTGCAAAGTCTCACACTTTCAAACTCTCATGCTCACATAAGAAATTTATAGTATTCCATTTTAAACCTAAAATTAGTTACACTGAAAGCGTTGTGGCAGTTTGCAAACCCTTCAAGGTAATAAAACTTTTACGTATACGTACATGTAAATGTGTGTGCAGACTTTTTGCGAATTGAGAAATACCTTACGATTGCAAGCATTTGGGAAAATCACAGTTATTGGTATTTCCAAATCTCATGTGCCTGGAGCGCAGTTCCACCCCCTTTGTTAATAATGTCCTAAAATATTTAAGAAGATTCTAACTGTATTGCTTGGTATGTCTGTGGGCTCTTGAACAAGGCTCAGATCCCTGGGTGCCCATTCCTGCTAGCTTACTCTTGCCTACAGAGAGCAAGTTGGGGGAGGTGCAAAGAGAATTTCCTCATGGGGATCAGTTAAAGTATGTTATTAATAAGCGGCCAGTTAACACTAAAAATCATATTTTCTTTTATCAGTTTTAATGTAAATTTTCATTAGTAGCTCTGATCAGACATCCAATTCATAAGTGCATAAGATATTCCTAAATGGCGCCTTCATTTTCATCCCGTGTTTTGTCTTTTGATTTCACCTACCATACTGCTGCTAAAATTTCATTTAGTAGGTAAACTAAGATAGAGGAAAGATTATGTACGAAGCAATCCATGAATAACTTGATATTTTAATGAATTTTCCATGGGACATTGTCAATAAGCAGGAATATCGGGGGAAGGGAAACCAGAGTACACAGGAAACCCCACAGAGAGAACATGCAAATTCCATACACATGGAATGCTGGCAGAGACTCAAACCCAGGTCCCAGAGGTGTGAGTGCCAGCCACTGCACCACAATGCCACCCTGCTAGTTAACCATATAATAGCTATTGTGCTTCACACCGCATTGGAATACATAGATCATAAAACCACGTTAGAATGCTCATTGACAATAGTTCTGCTTTTAATACAATTCAGCCCAACAAACTCATTATCAAACAACATGACCTAGGTATTAACATTTTCATTATGCAACTTGGCAGAGCTGTAATTCTCGACCTAAAGACTATTCGACCTGATCTCTACCTCATCTCAGTCTTGAGCCCATTTTGTCTTGATATGGCCTTATTCTTGGCCATAAGCTTTGAAATATTACGGAATATATTATCTGAATCAACATGCAAATATACTACTTTCCCCTCACTAACCGGAAATTCATTTTCCTCCACTATCCTCTCGTAGCAGCGCTTAAATGTACTACATCTCCCAGCTACCCCAGCGGAATAACGCTATTGGACAGCTTTAGAGGGCACAGGGGCTGCTGGGAAGGCATGTTGGGCAAGCGGGCCCTTTAAAAATGAACATGAAAGATACCGGGAAGATCGTAATCGTCTGTCTGTTTGAACGTAGGTCTCTCACGCTCGAATGGATTACAACTCAATCACCTTGGGTTACAGTTTCCATCTGGATAGATGTGGTGTCTTGTCCGTGAGAGTTCTTCTTGAGTGGATACGTCTTCTTCTGGGGAGCCCTCCCACTTAGGACCGGTCAGATATGAGGTTATTGAAGTCCAATTAATTTAAAGAGCGAAAAATAAAATTTAAAGCTGGATAGTTTAACCTGAATAATAATAAAAAAAAAACAGTTAAATGTCTGCCGGCAGCAGCCTGGCTCTAAACATCAGGAAGATCAAGGAAGTGATTGTGGACTTTCACAAGTCAGGACCAGACAACCACATCCCAATCTATCAAAAAAAAAAAAAAATCAATGACGAGGCAGTAGAGGGGATCGCTAACTTTAAGTTTGTGGGCCTGACAGCATTGTTAAATTCGGCGATAAATATTTGTTGACGACCTTTTATTTAATGACTAAATTGTAACGACAACGTAAATGAAGCAAAGGGAATCCGCAAGGGCACGTACCCATTCTCACGTCACAATCTTTCAAATTGGATGATTTATTTTTCCCGTTTGGTGCATGTCTGAGCAAACGCTATCTTCCAGTATAACTAATGTTAAGTTCACACTACACGGTTTAGCCCCAGTCTTCCGTACACCGACAGTTTGCAGTTGCAGACAAAACCCCCAGATTTGAGGCAAATCGGCGCTTGGCACAACACGAAAACGCCCATCAAATAACTAATATCTGGACCTGTCGGCAACTCCAAACCCTTTAGGTGTTAATGGCGCTGTGACTCCTGATGAGAGCAGTGACGAGGTAAGTTGAAACCAGTCTGCAGCTCCCTGAGGACTGTGTTGTGAGACACTGCTCTAAATTGAGTATAATTCTGAGTCCTACACTCTAAGAGCCATGAGGATGACTGAGTAGTGACTAATGCTCTGTTTTAAGTAACATTCAGGAGCTAATGGCCAGTGGTTCAGAGCAAGATGACTGAGCATATCAAATTACCCAATTACCCCAATTACCAGTCAGGAGCAGCTGTGACAGTCGGTAGGTCAAACTCCTTAGCGTCCAGGATACCTGGGTAAAGTCCCTAGTTTTCCTTTGAAAAAAAAAATATATATATATAATGGCACCACCATAATTTGCTTCAGAAGAAACCGTCAGGCAGAGAAAATGAACAGCAGAACAAAGCCTGGCTGTCTTGCTTTATCTAGTATTATCTAGTGATGGCAGCCCCTCGTCACTGAGCAGTAACTCCTGACCCTGAGCCAGTTGCGGCCGACTCAGACCCAAAAGTAATGTTATAAGGTTACTGAGAAAGTAAATCGTATGCTTTACTTTAATTTTGTATTTTGTGTTCCTGCTTCTGTGGGGTGTAGCACTTTTTACCTGTATTATTGTTTCGATAGTGAGTATATTGACACAGCAGTGTTGCACTCGTGTGGCTGGAGCTGTGTAAATTCTTTTATCTTGCGCATTTCCATGTCATTTGACATGCATGGATTTGTTTGGTTGTTTATTTCTGTTTCAAAAAGAGGCCAAACCGGAGAACAACTTTCTGAAGAGGCGTTTGGGGGCTGATTAAACCCACCTGTCCAGTGAGCCATCCTGGCCTCCAGCAGAGCAGCGGCCCACACAGACGCTCACGGTGCCACATCCCGTGGAAGCGGATCCCCCAGGCGCGTGGAGCAGCACCAAAGGGAGGGAGGAGAGAGGCAGGAAATTACCCGGCCATTAGGACCCCGTGTGAAGCTTGAATAGTACATCCACAGACACCCCATTAACACAGAAGGTCCTCCTCCTCACACCGGGCATTGAAATGATGTTTGTTAACAGGCTCTCCAGAGATCTGCTTTCATCTGAAGGGGGTAGTGGGAATTTCGGTGGGTGCAGGGTGTTTGGAGGATGTCCCAGCTTCTTGGCTCCAGGTCCAAAGGAGGGGGCTGAAGGGCACGGGACTCTGAGCACTGAATGGGTGACAGGCTGGCCCAGAGGAAGAAGCCAGGCTGGATCTCCTGGGCTCATTGTCCAGTGTCCATGAATCTGAAAGAGCTGTGACAGCTAGCCCCCCCCCCCCCCAAAAAAAAAACACACATCAAAATCAGTTTCAGAATCAGCCTTATTAGCAGGGTCAACTCGAATATTAGGTTCACATAACATTCATTTAATCTTTTATTTCCACATTAAATTGAGTTTACACATTGAGTTTTCTGTTTTTATGTTATTCTGGCATTCTGCAGGCTCTGCCGGCTCTGTGCTGTGCTCTGTAATCATGTGCAGCAGGGTGTAGCCATGTGCAGTGTTGTGCAGTGGGGTGTAGCCATGTGAGATGAAAACCTTTTCGCTTTCAGGGTCATGATCGCTAGCTCTGTACTGTAGGAGGATTTATCTGTGACTTCTGATATTCTGCCAGATACAGATTTTTATGTGGTTAATTCATTGCATAGATCCATCCTTTCATCCCACAGCTTATCCAATATCCATCCAAGGGTCATGCGGGGCCTGGTGTTCGTTTCAGGAAGGAGAAGGCACTGCAACGCCCTAGAAGGGATGCCTGTCCATCACAGGGCACATACACACACAGTCACACACCACGGGCAATTCTGAGATGCAAATTTATGAACTACTGGACAGTGGAAGTTATCCAGAATATCTGGTTGAAACCCTCCACATCATGTAGAGGAGTTGCAAGCTGCACATACGTAGATCAGGGCAGAATTCATGCTCACCACTGGGTCACTGTAACTGAACATGGGCTATTTCCTGCTCATTATAATCATATGAAATTTGTCTTGCAGTCTCTTCATGATAGACATATTGTATGTATTTGACACTTTATCCTGTGAGTTTGAATCATTTTGCCCAGACAAGTCTTGAGGAACCTGTTTCTTAGGATGTTAAATGATAGCATATTATAATTGGGATCTATTTAAATGAAGCCAGCATTTAACTGCTATTGTTTGAGTGCTCTCATGAGGTTAAAGTTTTAAAGGAATCTCAGTGTTCAGTCCGATACAGGAAATTGTACATCAGAACAAATGTTTTTTTACAAAATTTGAATGGCATTTATTTTTTTCTCTTTTTATTAAGGTTTGAAATATTTACTCATTGAGTGAGACAGGCTGAAGCCCTCCCCATGTCATAATTCAGTGTTTCTGAACCTAATCCTCAGCAACTCCCAGACAGCCCCCAGTTTCTGCTCACTCCCCGGTCCCTGCCAGACAGTACAAATTTTCAGGGAGCTGGGAAGGAGCAAAAATGTGGACTGTCTGGGGTTCCCCCGAGGGAGCGGAATTAGAAACACTGCCCTAATTACAGGCCTGTGCTCCTTCGCTCTGCCGTGCCGCTGCCCAGTGCTAGCGGACCGAGCCTCTTGGCTTAACGCCCAGGACCCCAGTTGAGCCCAGCCTCGTCAACCGATTCACTTGCTCTCCAGAGCCAGAGCTGGCTGTCAGGATCTCACCATGACAACTGGGAGATTTCCTCTGATGTCTCACTGCCCCCCAGGCTGCTCTCCTGTGTTCCCACCAAACAAACAAACGCTGTCCCACTGCCAAGACTTGAGAGGAAGCTCTGTTCATTACTAGAGCTAAGTGGGGCAGTCGAGCTGTGTGAGCAGCGCCTGCTAATGTGGGAGACACACACATGTACGGTCAGACTCATACTCACACACACACACACATGTTCACAAGGACCAGCCGCCACTACACACACTGTTACTGTGATGTAGTCAGCCACACTTTCAATAACAGAGGCGCCATGATTCAGATCCAGGACTGAAAGTCTGAGACGGTCCCCTTCATTTTTATTTCACATACGTAGGTGACACTCAGCCCAAAAACACAGCTTCTCTTTGTCTCCTGACTCTGGAGGGAGGGAGTCTTGTCTTGCACCCCAGTTGAGACTGATAGATACCTTTAGCACATCTTAAAACCTAATCAACCCAGTTAAAGAAAGCCATATTTTTGCAGCGTCTATGGCAACGCAACAGTGAATCCAACTACTTACAGTGTTCCACCATTGCTTAAATAATTAATGTGTTGGGGGTCATGTGTTCTTATCGCCAAACAAATTTAACACTCTATTCAGCTCCTGGAGTCTTGAATTAAAAAGGAATCATCAGTTCTTTTCACTGCTCACAGATCACATCTTTAGGTGATGCCCTTCACAGATAGTATTAATGTCTTAGAATAGGGCTTCCCAAAGTTTTCATGTTTGTGGACTGATATACGCCATTAAAAAATTCACAAAAATTAGATTGAGCGGTGATTTCATAAGTTTAACTGCTTCCATTTATTCATTTGTGAACAGAATGTGCAAACATCCGGGATCATAAAAAATGTCAAATATATAATTTATTTTTGGAAATTTACCAGCCCCTCCACAAAACCCCAGCGTTCCACGACCCACTGAGGTACTGAGATGAGGGGCTGAGAACCTATCATCGACTTAAAATGTGGTCCTCACTTCACAAGACCTCAGGGGCCCATCTGTTCATTTCTCCAACTGAATGCTGGTGACTGTCATGTATTAGGCAGTATTGGGCACAGGGCTGGAAGACGCTCTGGGTAAGATACCAGTCCATCACAGGGCACATACTCGCGCTTTCTCAGCCGTCCACTGCAGGCAAACAGAGATGCCAGTTACCCTAAACTCATGTCTTTGGATTGCAGGAGGGCACCTGCAGGATGGGGAGACTCGGCAGACTCCACACAGAGAGTGGAGCTTGGATTTGGACCCTGAGAGGATAGCTACCATTTCACCTTTACATGTAGCCATGCTTATTGTGATTAGTAAATTAAGAAATAATATTGCAGTGTAATACTGGGATTAATGTGAGGATTGCCTTTGTACCTCTTGACTGGTTTTAGTCTACAGTACTGTGCAAAAAAGTCTTAGGCAGTCAAAGAAAAATATGTTTAAATGATCTTCATGTTGTGTAAAACTATGATACTATACCAGTCAAAGCGTGTCGGCTTAGCCATTTCAAAACCTCTCCAAATGTCACCCAAGCACACTGTCAGAAGAAGAGTATTAATTTGTACCTTTGCTTGTCACCGGGGCTGTACCCTCAAGGGTCTGCCAATTGTACCCTACCTGTAGGTAAATATACCTTTTAGACTAATTTAAGGTGCAGAAGTGCACTTTGAGGAACGTCCCTAAGGTACAAACAACATTATTATAGCCCCAATCGTACAAAAATGTTCCTCATAGGCCATTTTTGTACCTTAAATGGTACAACTACCTAGAGCTATAGAGTACAACTAGCAGACCGTAAGTGTCTCAGCAGTGAGGCAGCGGCGTACGTGGCACAAAGTGTGCGTGTCATGACTCAACTCATCTCTGGAGCTCCCAGTTCTGTTTTTGTGGATGTGGCTTCCCCGCTACTGCCCCAGGCTCAGCTGGGGGGAGGTGTCAAACACTGTAGTGCAGGAGAGCACGTCTGAGGGAGTGTGTGGGGGGGTGCGCTATCCCTTTCAGCACTCCGGCTCTATTTATTCGGCTTTTTCTCTCTCTCTCTCTCTCTCTCTACATGTTTGCTCTTCAGACCTTAAACACAACAGGTGCGTCCGAGTCTGAAGAACAAAAGCCTAGTCGTCATGGAGACGAGTCAGGAAGAAAGTGTCGGTTGTTAAGCTCTCACTTGGCCGTTCTGAATTAAACTTGGATTCTGGGACTGTAGCTGGGCAACTGTGGCTGTCACATGGCATTGATATTCAGAAAGGGATTCCGACTGGGGATTGGGGAACAATGGCATCCTTATAAAACATCCCTCTCTCATTATGGGGCCATGATTGGTGTAAGCACTGATCCTAGACCAGGGCATGCTCTGTCTCCATGAACCAACCGGACATAACAACCCCACAGAATTCGTTCAGTCCGTAGTCTCTGAGTTGAATGTAAATGACACTGTTCTCCAAAACCTCTTTATTTAATGAGTCCTGCATGAGTAGAACCTAAACTCCATTATACACATCAATATGTCCACAAAGATACAAGACCCCATAAGCATTAACAATCCTAACTAGTTTATTTGAAAAATGAGGGGTAATAAAGTAAAACTGTAATTACAGTGGCTGTGTTTGTCACTGTGTGGTTTTACGTCACAACACAGCCTGTATACTTTCAGGACATACCTCTACCATATGTCTACAGCATGTTAAATCTGTAAAATATATACACAATTTTCAGATTTTTTGTTCTGTAGCGGGACTTTACAAAAGTCACCAACCGTCTTCATTTTGTGTCTTTCTTAACAACGTTTCTGCATTTGGACCTGTTAGGACCTACTTTCAGTTACTCTAACACATGCCCCTAATGACAGAGCGTTTCGCTAAAAGGACGGCTTCAAGCTCGCACATTCGGTGTACTGTTAAAGGCAATTTCAGCGCAGCAACATCAGGTTATACAGCACGTCCCTCATCAAAGGACTGGAAGTGTGGCACACAGTGTCCCATGTCCCCTGGCCCTATTATTTTGGCCAAGAAGTCCCAGCAATAGTATATAAATGTATTTATATTCTTTAATATATAATGTTTATAAATACTAGTGTAGAAAGGAAGTTAATGCATGTCTGTTGCTGTGAGTGCTTTTTATAATAGCCATGATACATGATAGTTTCTAATAATAAATGCACATAACTCCTTGTAGTATTGTGAAGGCGATGTGTGCAAAAGACAACACTGGTTGGTAGCTGGTGACGAGACCTTCAGACTCCACCTGATTCCACAGATGGGTCAGGCGTTAGGGGACACTATATACAGGACTTTAAAAGGGGCTAGCACCTTGTCACAAACTGAAACACACAGCCAAAACACAGAAAATGTTGCACCTGTTGTAGCAGTCAGTCCATCCTGGGAGCTTGTATACCTGAAACACTAATGTATGCTGCACATTCAATGCACATTCAGCCCATGTTTGGGCTGGGAGCTGCACAGCTAGCTGGACAGTCCGGGATCAAAGGGGAACGTCTTGGCTTTTTCCATGCTGATTGTTATGATACAGTGTTAGTGGTCATTGTCATTTAACGGCTATGTTAAGAAGAGGCTGCCTTAGCACTGCACTATTATAACATAATTACATTATGAATTAGCGGGCAGGAAGGACACTTCCCATATTCAGTATGAGCCTTTATGCGTTCTGATAAACTGACGTTTCCTGTCTGTCTGGGCTCTGGCCTGGGGGATGGCGGGCGGCATTGCGGGTCAGAGCAAATGGGAAGGTTCAAGGAGGGCTGCTTCAGCAAGTTGTCCCAATGGCCAGGATGGAGGAGGTGTCCTTGGCCTTGTCGTAGAAGATGGAGGGGGCTACTTCCACCTTGAGCTTGGAATCCCCAGCGGGGCTGCTGGGGCCGGAGGAGCTGGCGGTGGGGGTGCCGTCTGGCAGGCAGTCCTCGCAGCAGCAGCAGCAGCAGTCCATGAAGGCCTGGCCCAGGGAGCGACACAGGCAAAGCAAGAGTACGGGCGTCACTGAAGAGCGGAAGAACAGGAAGAACTGGTTGATGAGGCTGAGAAGGGCTTGGGTGGAGGCTGACACCTGCGTGGAGGAGTAGGCCACGGCCAGGTTGCATACGTTCTCGGGCAGCGTGCAGATGCCATAGACGACCGCCAGCGCCATGACGGTGCAGTTGAGCTGCCGTTCCCTCTGGCTGCGGAGCTGCTGCTTCTGTGGCCCGGAGGACGTGGCGCTGGGCGGGAGCTCGTCTAGCTTGCGGCTGGCACTGCCGGCGATGCGCCGGGTCACCAGCTGGCAGGCGACGGTGAAGAGCACGGGCAAGCAGAAGTAACAGCCAAAGTACCACCACATGCGGGCGTCATGGTAGGTGAGCACCAGAGAGTAGATGGACTCGGGGAGGCTTAGTGATGGCTTCATGGAACAAGAGTCCACCAGATCGCCAGTCACCGACGACACATCCCGGCTTATCTGCCACAACAGCAACTCAGGCAGGGCCAAGACCATAGACCCCACCCACACCACGGCCAACTTGGCCAGGATAGACTGGCAATGCTCCACCTGCCGCACCTTCGGCTGTGTACTCGTGGCTGCGTGGAAGCGGTCGATGCCCAGGGCACACAGACTGAAGGTGGTCACGCCCAGAGAGGTCACCTGAGGGACACGGAAAGACTCGTCAAACCCACGCTGATAGCAGTCATTAAGAGTCAAAGTCATTAAATGGTAAATGTCATTCAAAGTCATTATGTCCTGCTCATCACATCCTTCCAAACACTAGAATAAGCAGCAAGGACAATAGAGCCACAGCAAGACAATAACAACATAAAGACCCTTTCAGAGTTCAGTCTGGCTCCCTCTAAGAGATGTCACTCAGAGAGTGAATATTCAGTATGATTATGCAGATGGACTAATACAAACAAGGACAGGACAAACACATACAGCTCCAAAACAAATTTAAATAGATATATATTCTGCCTATCAAAGTCAAATAGCAGAAGTCATAATAAATAAACTGTTATATAAAAGAATATAATTCTATATGTATGTATGAGCATTCAGAAATTTTCCTTGGCATTAATAAAGTGTGTGCATATATTAGTAGAGCACCAGAAGTAAAACTCACCTCCATGTACGGAACGATCCTACATGAAAAGTCTCCCAGCAGCCGTTTCTTCGTCAATTCGTTAAAAATGACGACGGGCAAGCAGAAGAAAAGCACCATAAAGTCCCAGAAGGCCACACTCGCAAGAATGCAGTTCCACGCGCTTTTCATGTAGTAGTTATGCCACACGATGCACATCACGGCCAGGTTGCCCACGATGCCCACGGCGAAGACGACGAGTGACAAGAGCATCACCGCATAGGCGCTGTAGGAACTGTCGGTCACCGGATACAAGGGGTTGTGGATGCGAGTTGTGCCTTTCTGCACGGAGCTATTCCCTGTACCTTCCTCCCAGGGCGAGTTCCTAGTAATCCCGCTGTCGCCTCCGAGGTGCATCGTGGCGTTGGATAGATGCACAGATCTCGGGGTCGTGAAATAATCGTTAGGATCATACGGTCGGGGATACCTGACGCTGAAAGAGGGCTGCTGGTCCCGCTTTTTGCCGCTCCCATCTCTTGCGCCCCGTGGGACTCTCTTGTGGTCAGTATCCGATCTTAAAGCCGAGGGATCGCTTTTCTCCAGACCTTGGTTTTGGATTAAATGAACCCTACGACTAATACTCTCTTCTCCATTTGGCAGGACACCTGCAGCCTTGCCCAGCCCAGTTTCCAAATCAGGTTGTCGCACATCTCGGGGAAGCACATTTCTAGCCTCCAAACCACCTACTGCCAAAATCAGCAGAAGAATATATAAGGTCATCTTGCGCTGGTTTAGTAAAAGTTGCTAAACCTCTGAACAATAGACTGTTCAACCCAAACGATGTTTTAAACAGTTATACTTTAATACAGAACAAGGGCATCTGCCGATTTAAAGAGCAAATACGATAGAAGAAAACATGAGCAGGTCAGGATCCCCGTCTCTCTGCGCCCGACGCCCCTATTCAATAGACACCGCCGCACGGAAAACTGCGCTTCTTTTTCATCCGCTTGGTTACGGCACGGGTGACGGCCCCCCCCAGAGGAGCAGGGACGCATGTGATTCTCCCCATTTATTACATTCATGCCATCTGCTGGTGGTTAAATTTCAGCTAAGTCTGAAAAGGCCAAACCGTTTAGTATAAGAAGAAATACTACTTCCTGAAATATTAAAATAGAGTGGTACCTCAGAACTCGAACTTAGTCCGTTCAGAACTTCGGATCGAATCCTAAAAAATTTAAGTTCTGATCGAATTTTCCCCAATAAGAAATAATGGAAAACCAATTAATTAAACAAAATTACACCTAAATATGTTTTTTTAGCATTTAAACACAAAATGAACCGGATAAAACAAGAAGAGCATATACTGTACTGAACACATCTAAGCACATTTAATTTGTAAAGAAAGAAAATAAATGTATCCAAACAAAGCATAAAGTTAAAAAAGCAATGTGTCCTGCCCCGATTGTCCGCTTTTTCCGTATGCCACGCCCCCTCGTTAACCCCGCGTAGAATCCCAGTGTGATCAGCTGTTTCTGTTTGTTATCATTAGTCCTCTGTATTTCGTCCACGTTTCAGTTTGTTTCCCCAGTTCGGTCATTGTATTATGTATCTGCGTTTTGCCTGCCTTACCTGTAATTAAACCCTGTATACTCCGATACCCTGACGTCTGTGCCTTTATCTCCGTTCTGTCCCCGCTCCGCATGGCAATATTATTATGATTACATGTGTTAATGGTTTATTATTAATATTAAAATAATGAATAATAAATTTTTATTTTTAAATGTATTTTATTATATAATAATTACTGATACTGTCTATTATTGTCTCAATGTATTTTTACTGTCTAAATATATGTATTCAACTAATGTAAATATGCACGATGCTATCACAGCGAATGCATGGCTGAGACTGAATTAAACTTTACCCTTTGTTTCGGCTGAGAGACGTACCTCGTGACTACAAGTTATCTTAGGTCGGCGTTCACGGTTTTATTTCTTAGATTCAGTTCGAGGTCTACCTCATTTTTTTCGAACTGGTTGGTTCGACTTTTAAGAAATTCGAATTATAATGAGTTCAAGAACTGAGGTACCACTGTATAACCTACTAGCTAAGTATTATTTAGAGGCGTTTCAAAGCATCAGCACTTAGACATAGAAGCCACAATTTGCATTAAAACCACAGTCATTTTCTGCCCCTTATTCATATTCATTTGATTATGCAGTATGGGAGCAGCATGCCGTATTAGATAGGTCAGGATGGAAGCAGGCATTTTAAATTACGTACTCAAAGGGCGCTGTTTTATACATATTGCAGTTAATATAAAAATATTCAGTTTAGTAGTTTTACCCGTGTTTTAAAAAGTTTGTCTGGTATTTTCAGTGGCCGGCAGATGGCGACAGCTGTACAGCCGCGTGTCTCCGAGTAGCACACCGTACGCCCGCTGTCCACGCGCACAGGTGAGAATGCGCCTTGCTTCGCCCATGTTTCTTTGTGGCGTTTGCGATTCATGACTTAGCCTGTTGACAGCCTAGCTCGGATTAAAAGACTGACACGGTGTTTTTAGTGGAGAGATGATACTAATACTTTACCAATTATTTACAGATACCTTCATACAGTGTAGCAAGGTTAAACAAAGTGTTTAAAATGTACGGATTTTAACCCTACATTTCTATACCACACTGCCAAGTATCATTGACTTACTTTTGCATATTGTTTTTTTTTCTCCTGCAACAGAAGCTGCAAATGATTCAGAATGCACGCACAGTATGTCCGTTTTTCAGTGAGCCTCAATGCAGCAACGTCATTTCTCTTCATGGACGTAATATAGTTGCTTACAGAGCCATTAATGGACAGGCACCCATCTCCATATAGTTAAACTGTGTCCCATCTTGCCTCTTAGGTTAGCAAACCAACAGCACTTGGAGACCCCTCACCATGCAAAAAGTCTCACTCCAGATGTTTCTCACGTTTGGTTTCCTGATGGTGGAATTAGCTGCTGAACCACATCCAGTCCTTAGATTCTCTCTACATCTTCAAGAAATGCCTCAAGACTGATCTGTTCCAGGACTACCTCCTCTAGCCTTACATCATTCCAAGTGCCCTGAATATTACAAATTTTGTTGGTTAAAGAGTACTCAGTTTCTTGCTTTGTTTTGAAGATGTTGTGCGGCTCTTGCCTCAATACTGCTTACACTTGTACCTGGCCATTCATTGGAAGCTCAGCCTAGCTGTGCCTGGCCATTCACTGGAAGCTCAGGCTAGGTGTACCTGGCCATTCACTGGAAGCTCAGGCTAGGTGTACCTGGCCATTCACTGGAAGCTCAGCCTAGCTGCGCCTGGCCATTTACTGGAAGCTCAGCCTAGCTGCACTAAGGCCTAGTTGACTTCTAGACAGCATGTTTGTTTGTAAGGTGCTATTTGCCTCACTTGTATATCACTTTGGACAAAAGCGACTGATAAATTAAATAAATGTAAAATATATGTAAATAAGTGTATATATTATTGCAGTAAACCTTTTTGGCATAGTGGGCATTTCACTTAACTAGATTTTATGTAATAAAATGTCATGTTAACTAGACTAACAAATAAAAACATGTGTTTCTTGCGGTGTAGTGAGTCACTGTGGATTTAAATGTTTGCTAAGATTACCAGATATCCTTCAGAAGAACTTTTTAGTTGTGGTTGTGATAACTGATATGCTGTTATTGCTAAATTGGCATCTTTGAAATGATGGTTTAACTCTTTCGTACCCTAAGCGAGCAGAACAGCCACCCATTTCATACTGAAATGTCACTGTAAACTTAATCCAGTGTTCTCGGGAAGTGTGTATAGATCTACAGACTGTTGAACCAACCAGGAGATGCCATCTCAGATAGTTAGGTTGTAATATAGTGCGTTAGGCTGTAGATTGATAGGTTCCATCTCCTGATTTTGTTGATGAGATCCTGCATGATTTCTTTCAAAAGCTATGGATTGTATTTCTCATTCTGTCAGATGGTGTCGCTCACTGGTAAAGGTGTAGGAATCAATATTGGCAAAAGGGTCAAAGGTATGCAAAGACCAAAACAAGGCTGTTCAGGTCTTCAAATAATTAAGAATTCTGGCCCAAGACCATGACCTCGCCTATAATAGATGTTTTCTTATATGCCGGATGTGTGTGCAACTCCATTTATATTCCCTGAGCTGTGCAATGTCCAACACCCCCCATATAATTACTGTAACTGGAGGATCACTGAAGATTGACAGATTTACCCTAAACCTACCCTTTACACCCTTACTCGATACCTAACACTGCAACCAGTTAACTTGCCACAATATGTATTGTTAGCACAATTAAGATTAGTTGTCATATGACTGTTGTCATATGTGCAATGTTGCGTCGGAGGTGAAATGGTGTCAAATTTGGGGTCAGTTGCTAACGTCTATGCATCACTTTTTAATGTGACATCTGTGCAAACTGAGTTCCCTATTGATGTTTAAACAGAGCAGTATCTATGAAGTTTAAAGAATGCTAAAATGTGTGTCTAGCAATCATTTAAAAAAATGATGCTGTTGCATTCATTTGGTCGTTGTTCTTGATGTTATCTATTGAATGTTTGCATTTGTTTCATTCTATTAAATTAATTGCATGAACTATGCTTGTCATGGTATGAAACTGCCAAGTCATTTTGTACTGATTAATAATTGGAATTGCTTGAGTTTCAGTTAGCAAAGACAAAGTTCTTTTGGAGGAGATGGTGCAACAGTCAATGAAAACAGAAGAGGTAGTGTATGTTTTTTCCACTGGATTTCTCCTTTTTTTCAGCAACCTCTGGTCTCCTGAATAATTAAAAAATGATGCTTGCCTAAATGTCTTCCTGTAATGTATGGCCTGTAACGTATAGCTTAAACGAATCACAGCCAAATGCAGACACCAAAGGCCAGAACGGCTGTTGTGCTCTCATGGTGGATACTATAGGCCGCCTATCCCCATCCCTGAAACGCCCAGTAATACACTTGGTTACAGGATGCATCTTCACAACTTGAGCGGGAAAAGGACATGTTTCCCTATGGTCTAGTGGGAAAAGAGAAGCATGTATGTGAACAATGACCTTTGCACAGCTCATAGGAAGTGCTATATATATATCTGTGTGTGTGAAAGGTGTGCATACCGATACCCCTTCATTTAGTGATCTTGTTAGGGGTGGTTTCTTTCATTCTTAAAAGCAAAATTAAAATACTGGCCTCATTGAAGTTTGTCAAAGTCTGTTGATAACAGGAAGTTCTGTGTCACCACAACAGGAAGTGGTTTGCTCAAGCCCCCACTTCCAGCTTTGGGCCTGTTGCCAGGGAGATGCCTCCCACGTAGTAACGGCCGGAAGCCCAGCTGACTCGGACCGGGGGCGTGCATCTCTGTCATATCTCAACTCAACTTTGCCATTTCTGTGTCCCTTCAGATTCTCCGAGAGACTGAAGGTGACGCTGCTAGCATTTGATTAGTGACCCCCCCTTCCCCCGGCCTTCCTGCTCTGCACAAAGCTCAGCGTATGGTGATCAATTTTATAAGAAGGTAATAAACTATATAGTGAATTGTGGCATTGGGTTTGGCCATTTAGCATCACATTAAACTTTCATAGATAAACTGCAATCATTATAATAAAACCCCAAAGGTATCAAACATGTCAGGGAAAATAGTTAACATTTTCCTCTTGCGGCTCACAAAATACAATTATTCAAATGTAAACTGAGAAGGTGGTTTTTGACCTGCGGCTGCTCACCCCCTCATAGAAAGTGACCCCATCCAGCTGTCTTGGACTACGGCTTGTCTCTTTGAGTGTTGTTGTTATGGGAACTGCAGAACAAGGAATTTTAACAAGAACAGGAGCAGGAAATGACACTGGACTGGACATGAGTTAAGGTGAGGAGCAGGAAAAGGAACGTGAGCAAAAAAAAAAAAGAATATGAGCAGAAACAAGAGTGGGGTCAAAAAATAGGAGCAGAAACAGGAGTGGAAGCACAAAAACAGTAGCAGAAAAAGGAGTGGGAGCAAGAAAGAGGACAGGAGCCAAAAAAAATAAAACGAATAACGACAAGCAGGAACAGGAGTGTAAGTAAGAAAAGAAGCAGAAACAGGAGTTGGAGCAAAAAAAAAAAGAGGAGCAGAAACAGGAGTAAGAGCAGGAACCTGATTCACAAAACACATACTTCAAAGGTCTTGGAAATCAGTTTCTCTTGTTAATCTTAAATGACAGTCCAGTGAGAGTGTGTGTGGGCTAATGGAATGGAAATAGTCAGGTATGAGTTAACTGTATGTGTATGTGTCCACATCTGTATGTGCATGATTAAATATATTAATATGTAAATATTTCTCTTTTTTAAACAGCTCAGCTTTTCTCTGGACAGCACATAGCCCACAGCAGGGTCTTCCTGTAACTGACAGATAAGCAGAAGAATTATGCTCAACGCATCTATCCACAGGCAGAAAAACACACATCAGACACACTCAAGGGTTAAGAGTTATGGTACGTTTTTTTAGTTCATACGCGTCAGAAACGAAGGTTTTTACAGAAATTAGTGGGCTCACTAAGAAATGGTCTATTCAAATATATATATAAAACATTAATTATAAAAACTTTCACCCAATAACCAATATAAAACTAACAAAATATTCTGCATAGTGTCTAATTATTAATGTATATGTGTGACTGGGATAAAATAACTATGTGCAATGTATTTATGCTGGCACATGAACTATTTTGAGTTTTCACAACATGGTCGAAAGCAGCATTAACATTATTTCTGATCACTCAGGTGGGACACTCGGTTGTGCTCTGACAAACGTAAGGTGAAGGCGGCTCTGGGACAGGCATCACCCGCTGTGCCGCCGCCTCTCCGGCCTCTCACTCACCGTGCTGCACTTCCGCGGAGAAGATCCCCAGGCATGAGTCGCACTCACGTTTAGACATGTGTGCAGAGCAGGCAGGCAACAGCACACTCACTTCCTTGCCTGGCAGACGCGGCGCGTCAAAAATAAAAGTATTCGTTGCGTGTTGGCTCCTGCTCGCCCTCGCTCTTTTAACTACGAGAGTCCGCATTCCTGTCATCCCGTCCGCTCCGGCTCACCCTGCACTGCGCGCTTTCTTCTGGGTCCGCACTCGGCTCGCACAACTCAAGCCCGGATCATAGGTATGGATTCAGTTCTGGGAAGGGGGTGGCGTGCGTGATACCGCCGCTCAGACTGTACTGCTGTTGCCGGGAGTTATGCTACTCACCAGCTGCTTTAGTTTCATTTACCGAGTATTTATATAAATTGAGAAACGAAATGTTGTGTTATTTTGAAACCATGGAGGTGCTACACAGTTACGTGCTGCTGAAAGCATTCCTGAACTGAACGGTTGGCGCCGAAGTAACCTAAGCTTACAGCAGGTTTTAGGGAACAGCAACTTAAGCGTGTCATATTTTTGGGGCAATTCAGAGACACCAATTAGCCACATTAATTTCTTTGGGCTGTTGGAGGAAACCTATGAAACACAGTGAAGGCATGCAAATGTCACTGTAACAAGTGATAATACTACTACTACTGCTATTATTATTATTATTATTATTATTATTATTGCTACTATGTCGCAGGCTTTTTCGGGAAAAGCTGGACACGGAAGATGGATTGTTATATATATTTCTTTAGTATTTAGGTGTTGTCTTCAGAAACTTGTATAACTTATCGGTAAACTAATTTATATAGTTCTGCTTTATTGTATTATTGTGTCTTTTTTAAAATCGCCCTGCAGCTCCTTTTCCCATAATTTCTTGCTTGGGTTCAATTAATTATTTTTATCACAAAAGCTTGAACAGTGTTAATCTATATAGTTAAGTAATTTTAACAACTGGCTCTACTGAACACGCATTTGCTTACAATGTGTGACAGACTTCATTAAGCATTAAACCTACCATTTACTTAGAGCCGAATGTTTGTATTGTTATGTGGGCTTCATTCAAGGCACACTTATGCTTCATTGAATATATCTGACAGACGTGATGTTAGCTGAAAGGCTTCATACTTACTACTGACGGAGCTGACAGCCCACAGCAAGAGCCAGAGGCTTACAGCACCTGGTTTATAGGTGCACACCTTACATTAACCACATACGGCTCATACTGAGGCAGCTGCTGAATGGCACCCTGAGCCGTGCTTGGTGCACTGAGCAGGGAGTCTGTAGCACGCTATGTGCTGCACACCACAGTAACTTATTATATGAGTTGAAGAAACTGCAGAGCAGCTATATAATATTATTCACACTAACTAGCTCCTCGGCTTTGCTTTTCTAGGAGAATGGAATCATCGTTTCAACCGTTAAACAGATAAAAACATTGTTTCACACACAGTAAACTAGGTGTGTCTGCTCCTGTACTGATTCAATACATTTAATCACTTCTTTGCCTGCACCCTCTGACTAACACTTCATGCCACAAGGAACTTGAGCTGATCACGAACAGTCAGCTAGTCAGGTTTGTCGTTAGCGTTTAACCTGGTCATTTTTAACGGAAACCCAGGGGGGCGTGGACCGGACCTTGGAAGCTCCACACACATGCATGGAACCTGGACTAGATTTAAAGCTCAAGGATTCTGGAGGGGTCCGATTGCAGTTCCGCCTACCGCACTACTGTGCTGTTGCTTAATACAGCTACTTAAACATTAAAATCATTTTAGAACAAAACATACTTTCACAAGGGTGGATTCGTTTTCACGCCCATTGCAGAGGAGTAAATGGCACGGATGTGCTTCTCTTCCCTTCTGTTATTGTTTATGTGCTGGTGGGAAAAACATTTCTGTGATTGAATAGTTCGTCTTTATGCTTGCTGTAGTCCAATAGCAGGATCCTGCTTAAACATCACGAAACACATTCAGCAGCCGGGTAAGGAAAGGTCCTTAGTGGTACCCCGCTTGAGCGCACTAAAGTACAAAAGACAATGGCCAAGACAAAGATCCGATAAAAAGAAGATTTGCTTTGAGTGCTGGAAAAAAACCTGTGTGAAAAATCTAAAAAAGTAATGGCTAAAATAAAAATAGTAAATTACCTAGCAAATTAAGTTAACAAATAATGACTTAATCTCCACTAGTGTGTTGTAACTGAAATTGCATTCCATAAAATTAAGTTAGTTCACTTGAGGACCTAAATACTATCATTCATCCTGAACAGAAATTGTGTATATGTCTGCTTTGTGGATTAATTCTTGGATAACAATGTGGTCTATATGCATCTTCCTTCAAGCCTGATTATTTATCAGTATGAGAGCTGTTTCTGACATAATGTCACGTGTATCGTGGTGACCACAAGACGAGTGGGCAGACGGAAAAAGCAGAACGAACTTGAGGAAGAGTAGCTGATACCGTCTGCATTCTTTTGTGCAGCTCTTTGATAGCAGAAACAGTAAAAAGGGCAAAACAAACATGAATTCTAAAATAATGTAATTGCAATGACAATGAGCTGTCATTCCTTGTTCCTCTCAATAGAGGAGGCCAATAAGTCTTTATTTATATGTACATGATTCTATTTGTGTTTCTGTGACATTATGTTAAATATTTGCTTTGCAGACAGGTTGATCAAATAGCTGATGAGATAGCTGTCAGCGTAACCTTTTTTTGTTTTACTAAAGAATTAAAGAATATTCTGAGTCAGTTTCTTTCAGCCTTGTACCCCTGACTCAGAATATGCTTTACTTCTATCATTTCCCTGTTGGTAGAAAAATGGACAGTCCCTGTAGTTTTGAAGTACAGTGGTACCTCAGTTCTCGAACTCACTAGAACTCGAATTTCTTGAAAGTCGAACAAACCTGTTTGACCTAGAAGTCGATCTGAATATCATAAGTTGAACTGTGAATGCTGACCTAATATAAATTGTACGCGCCAGGAAATGGGTCATACTGCAATGCAATTCTTACTTGAATGCCTTCTTCACAGACTGGACGATTAACGAAATAAAGCAGCGCAACATTACAGTAACTAACAATAAATAAACCACTAACTTACGTGTACCATAAGAGCATTTATGTAATTTATTTAAACTTTATTTTACCAGGTAAATTAACTGAAAACTAGTTCTCACTGCTTTATGTGATATTCAGGAGAAATAGCATATTATGCATCAGAACTGCCAGGGATACAAACGTCATGTGTGTAATTAAACTCTTCAGCCAAGAAGGGAAAAGGTGTGTCGTCACGGAGGCGGTTCCAGTTTGTGCAGCCGTGTGAGAGGTCGCAATGCATATAACCATAATGCATTGAGTCGGGATCAGAATGTGTTGCTTTAAGCCAGCGCTGAAAGCAAGTTGAATGCACCCAGTGACCGGGCTGGGGAAACAAACTGAAACGCGGACTTAATACAGAGGATTACTGACAACAACCAGAAACAGCTGATCACATGAGGATCCCACATGAGGATCCCACACGAGGTTAACGAGGGGGCGTGGCACACGGAAGGAGCAGATGATCGTGGCAGGAGAGGGGTAATGTTGGGATAAGATCTTTATCGTAAGCCATTAAGAAAAAAATGCTCTTCTTGTTTTATCCTGTACATTTTGTGTTTAAATGCTAAAAAAAAAGAAAAATATATTTAGGTGTTATATATAATATATTATATTTCTTATGGGAAAAATTCAATCAGAACTCGAAGTTTTTAGGATTCAACCTGGAGTCTGGAATGGATTATGTTCCCTAAAGCAGTCAGGTTTCCACAGACATGTATAAGCACAGTTCATATAAAAAACATCAAGTGTTTAGATGTTTATGGGAAGGATTTGGATGGTTTTATGAGACCCATATTAGAGACTATTAATGAGTGGCTGATGGACCTCTTTTTATATGAACTTGCCGTTATTACTAGCAGGATGAATCATTTTCTAATAACTGAAATAGAAAGGCTTCATGTTTTAGGGCTATTTCCAGATAAAGCCATAACAAGATGCTAAAACTGTTTTATGCATATGCTGCTCATGCTCTGTGATTAGAGCAGGGCCAATGTGAATTATGAAACATAATTAATGTCGCAATCTAGAGTGATTTATTTTTAAAAATTCTCTTTTAGATTTAATGGCCCTCTGCAGCAAATTGTTTAACAATGCATAATATTTAAGTTCTCACACTTTACAGAATGTTTCAGCTGCATATACAACTACTGTGGCGAAGGTAGGCTCTAACAACACCCCCCACCACAAATTGAAAATAGCAAAACTGGCAAAATCAGGGCCAACTATTAATTATCAGATTATGACTGTGGACTCGAATCGGCCCCGCCTTCGGAAGCCCAGTTTTTCCCATTGGCCACTGTCTTTTTAAATCATTTATTCATTGCCCACCTCATTCCTATATTCACCTCCTTCAGTTGGAGGCCGTGTGGTGTACCTCAGCTTCTTTTCTCTCTCAGTTTCTTTCTTTCTTTTCACATGTTCCCCCTAACAGTGACATGGACCAGACTGAAGAGTCCACCCTTTGCAATGAAATGGACTCCCCTGAAAAGCCCCCCCTTTGCAATGACATGGACCCACCCAAAGAGCCTCCTTCTCACAATGATGTAAACAAACCCAAGGAATTCTCTCACTGTGGTGTCGATCAGCTCAGGTATCGTCCCTCTTCTAGTAACACGAAGCAGCCCAGGGACGTGGTATCTCTCAGTGCGATGGAGCTGCTCGGTGATCACCTGTATCCTAGGAATGTGGACCAAAGCAGGGATTTCCCTTCTTCTTGTGAAATGGACCAGCCCGTCAACTCCTCTGTACTGAGTGACATGGGAACGTCCACAAATCCCACCTCTCCCAATGATGCTAATAGCAGTACGGACCCTTCACCTCCCGGTGACATGGACCAGACTATGATTTTCTCAACTGCACCGAAATACCCTCTTCCGACAGTTGGCAGTCGTAAACAGGCCCGCCTTCAGGAGAGGTACGGATGAAGAAGGTTTACATGAGATCAGTCATGCTGGTCTTCACAATGCCATCCAGTGGACACCTGCAGCCTATTGATATTTCAGCCACACTGTGTTTGCAGGCGGGGCTCCAATGTGTCACTGGTACTGGATGTGAGTACGCTGGGCATGGTGGAGCCACTGTGTACTATCTCCACTCCACGCGACACCATCCTGCAGCTGCTCAGAACCAGTAAACGTTCCCTAGATGCTTCACAGCTACAAGAGGCCTCCAGGCAAACGCATATATTGGACCTGGAGTACCAGGTAACCACCACTATGAAATATCATCTGGGCAATACGAGATAGCATTACTGATGATATGCAAGTCTCAAGTGCACATAGACAAGAACAAATTCTGTTCTTTTTGTTTTTCTTCTCTATATAGCAAATACCCCCAAACTTTGTAAATGCAACAGAGCTGAATGTTCCAGGACATGCTTTAAAGGACAGATACAAGACCATACTACCAAGTGAGTGAAGGAAATGTGTTTCTCAATTATTAGTCTGATGCATGACTGATGGAACATTTTCACTTTTCATAATCAGATCCTGAGACCCGTGTGCTGCTGAAGGGGAGCATCACGGAAGAGGAGGACAACAGCTACATCAATGCAAACTGCATCCGGGTTAGATGGGGGTCAAAAGCTACGTCCCTATTAAATGGGGTCATAAGCTGCATTCCTATTAGATGGGGGTCATAAACTACATCCAGGTTAGATGGGGGTCATAAACTACATCCAGGTTAGATGGGGGTCATAAACTACATCCAGGTTAGATGGGGGGCCATAAGCTGCATCCAAGTTAGATGGGGGGCCATAAGCTGCATCCAAGTTAGATGGGGGCCATAAACTACATCCAAGTTAGATGGGGGCCATAAGCTGCATCCAAGTTAGATGGGGGCCATAAACTACATCCA
>JABFEA020000110.1:9711964-9725463 GCA_019775915.2 Cyphomyrus plagiostoma | reverse complement strand
CCCCCCCCCCCCCCCCCCCCCCCCCCCCCCCCCCCCCCCCCCCCGGGCGCCGGGGCCCCCCCCCAGGAGTTAATGTGTAATGTATATCAGTAAATTTATTTGTATGTGTGCCTGACTGGTGTCTGTAGAGTGGAGCGAGTGTGGGCGAGAATAGCTTTGGAAAAGTGACATGTTTCATTGAATTTCTAATTCTTTCCCCCTGATTGGATTTGTCTGGGATCTAACTGGAGGATGTCTCCATTTAGATGACATTCCTGTGTAGGGTCATTTAACAGAATAATAAAAAGATGAGCTTTTCCCCCTAAAGTGAAAGTTATTCTTGGTGCCCTTTGTCTACATTGCACGCTGGGAAATATGTTAATTTTAAGACATTGCCTTAATATTTTGAGTGGCTTGAAGCATTTAGTTTGTGTCAAATATAAACTATGTGCTGACAGGGTTTTAGTTTTATGGCTGGCACTACTTTGCATAATATTTCAAAAGATTCAAAACAAGTCTTATGTACATTAGAAATGTGAATATAATTATATACAATGCAGCCTTATATGGATTTAGATGTGTGGTGGTGAAACATATAAAAAAATAGCATAATTTTATAAAACAGGTACTTTTGAGATACTGAGATAGCATGTTTCATACCAACATTATAGAACAGAAACATCCTGCCTCATTGGATGATCTACACAATTAACATTACCCTATTATGAGGCAAGGTACAGCAGACTACAAAACAAAGGCAACACTTCATTGACTGAGGGATACAAATAAGGTGCTTTCACTCATGGTTCTTCAGTTAATTGAACGATTTATATCCCATAATGCACAGGGCTATGTGCGTACGACAAGTGCTAGGTACCTCCAGCTAGATGTTAATATCCCTGCACCATCAACATAGCATGAAATAACAGTATTTCTTATGGAGGTATGGTGTCACATCCTTCCAGAATTGTACAACTGTATGGTCTATGCGAAGATACGATGAAGCTAGTCTTGTTGCTTAAGGTAGCCCTGCAATTATGATACTTTACATTAGTGTTTCCTTTATTTAGATGGTAACGTTTGTGTTTGTGTGTTGAGGCACTCCTGTTTACCTGTTAATTTTAATAAATACCCTTCAGATCAGAATTTGTGTAGCTGCCTTGCAAGTGAGCAATCCATCCATCCATTTCATTCTGATTTAATTGAGGATGGGTGCCAAACATGCAGATAGAAATTTTCATTCAAATAACTTGCAGAGTAACATGCAAGATGGTTATCAGAAATATGCTTGCATTACCTTCTGTTTATATTAGCACTGCAGAGTGGAGTTATTAAATAAGTAATGCAGGATTCTACATGAAGTAAAGGACGGATGTATGCTTTGCCAAATAGTGATGCATAGGCAAAACATGCTCAAAGGGAAACAGTTATGATGCTTTCAAATATGATTACTTAGATATGAGTACTCAAGTTGTTTATAGGGACATTTTTGAAAAACAATGAAAAATGACAATGCAGAATTACTTTGCCTGAGAATCTTCTTTGATGTTTATGCTGTAAATATCACACTTAAAGTATTCCCACTGAATTGACATCATTCTGCGATAATGACTTATATTTTCATGACTTGAAATATAACTGCACTGGCATAATATTTTTCTAGGTTTGTCCCACTTTGGATTTTATTTTGTGTGACCACTTAGATTTGCAAGCAAAATGTTTTGGAACAAAGTCCTCACTTGCTTACAGTGTGCACTAAATGACAGCCTGTTGTAAAGTTCACATTAATTAAATTCTAACCAATTCTAAGGATTCGTTGTACCTGCCATGCATCTCAGTTGTGTGCATCAGCCTAAGTGAATATACTGTGTGTGCTTTTGCATCATTATTTTTATGATGAGGAAATATATATTTTAAAACAGATATTACTGGAATACCCCCATAAATATTATAGAAACTTTAGAAATATCAAAAGATTTTGCATGTGTTTCTGAATTTGATTGACATGAGGCTGTGAATCATTATTGTGCGGAACTTAGAGTTACTGTGAAGTTTAAATAAATACAGAAATCAAACATCTATCTTTTTTAATTAGACAGATATAAGGTCTGGAGTGTATAAGAAAAGTATGTGGAGGTAGGTAACGTGCTATGATTTTACTCCTTGTTTGCTAAAACAATTGCTGTTATTTATTAACTTATGGAGTGTTTTTTTGCCTAATAGGGATACATTCAGAGTCAATATCAGGATATAAATATATGACGCTGAGGCGACATGAAACCATACATGCCTCAAAGAAATATTAGCGAAAAGTAATGGCTAGTTGCAAAATGTCTTTGGATTCAGCTTTCCTGTTTCTCACAGAGCTTCCTGGAGCTTAGGAGGGATGGCCAAACCAGGTAAAACTACGAGCTCCTCCATGGAGCTCACCTTCCAGCCACTGGCTAAGACCTTTGAAGATCTGACCCTTGACTCAGGCTATGGGGATATGGCAGGATCCTGCCGCTCTTCTGTGCTGTCCCTCTCACCCTCACACCCAGACACTCCTCCACCAGGGGCGCTGTGGACCCTTCAGCAAGCGGTGGGAGCTCAAGGCTGTCCTCAGTGTGTGACGGAGCGAGCTGGAAGGCATGTGCTTAGAAGTAGGTCATGGGCCACTCTGCCCCCAGTGGAGTGGGTGCCATGGACGGAGAAAGACGTTGGCACAGTGATGCGCAAGAGCTTGCCCACTTGGGAGGTGTCTCCAGGGCTGGTGCGCCAGATTTCGTCCTACCTGGGGAGGTCGCTGCAGCGAGTGGCACTTGAAGCTCAACGGCTTAGCCTGCGCTGCGCAAAATGCACGAAGCAGGAGGTGCAGGCCGCAGCCCGGCTGGTGCTCTCGTGGGCGCTGGCGGAAGTGTTTGTGAGTGCTGGGGCACGGGGACTTTCCCAGTACAACATGAGCGCTGAGGAACCCTGGAGCTGCAGTAAAAGTACCTTGTGCACGCTCGACCTGTCAGTGGGACGCACCTACCGCTGGATGCTGGAAGCTCGAGTGGCGCCTGTGATCCACGAGCACGCCGCTATCTACATGACAGCGGGCATGCAGGCCCTGCTGGAGTCATTGTGTGCTAGGCTGGGCCCTGTATCTTCACACCGCCGGGGAATTCTGCCACGGCCTGATGTGGAGGACGAACAGGAGCAGGCTCTCGAGAGGCTCCTGAATAGCGATGCTGAGCTCTGGGGACTTTTCCAGCCCTACCAGCACCTGATCTGTGGCAGGAACGCCTATGGTGAGACTCCACCTCCACTTCTGCTTGTTTTGGTCTTGTGGCATGAACTACTCACTTTGAGATTTAAGTTATATTTGGCATGATACTTTATTCTTATTAATAATTGACAATAAATATCAGGCTAATATCTAAGTATCAAATATCAATTGAGATATTTATAAGCATCTCCTTGAGTGGCGGCCAAAATTGCATTAGAATGCCTGGCTAGCAGTTGGTTAGTATAAACCAGCTCTCCTGTAATGGTAACTGATCAGCTGGCAATTCAACAGGTCTTCAAAAAAAAAATCAAGCCTTTTAAGAAAATGTGTTAATGGTAAGAGCAGCTTAATTGTGCATTGATTCTGTCTGGAGGTTTTCTAATGAATATGGATCCTGCTGAATGAGATGATTATTTTCTCTGTGCATGAAAATGAAAAACAAGCTTTGGGACAGCAGGGTACCTCAGCTGGAGGCGTTGGCACCTCCATGACTGCAGGGCTGCGTTAAGCTTCACTTCTGTTCATGTGGACTTTGTCATGTAGGCAAGTCCAGGTGAATATGTGACTCAGAATTCTGTATGTGTGAATACGATGCAATTATGTTGCGTTAACCACCTCATATTATGTTTCCTCACATCTGGATCCCTACAAATCTGACTGGATAAGAAGCTACGGGAAATGTGATTTTAGACACATTTCTAATCTTAAATTTGCATGTCTTGTGAGAGACCACTTTGTATAATAGAGGTTAGATATAAAGTCAGCAATAAGTAGCAGACTTGTTACATTTCTGACATATTTATGAAAGATAAAAGCAAAGTATTGAGTGTGGTGGTCTCCATAAGCTATATGATGACCCAGGAGAAATCCCTGAATCTGACATAATCATGTCAGAGGATGGAAAAGGTGACAACCTGTATGCCTCTTGCTCCAGGATGAGTGACAAGTCAGTCATGCTCAATCAGATTATTTGGGGTTTAATATAACTCATTTCACCAGGACATTGACACATTGCACTTTACAGATTAAAGTTAAATTTGGGCAGAAACCCGCAGGAATATGGAAAAATTAAGGATGGTGCTTAGCACTCCTAGAAAACCATGGTCAATAAATGTGTAAATTGCGCATAATGAATGCAGTGCATTATATGTGAGAGTCTATTGATCTGATCTGATATTGACTAAGGCAGTATTTCTCAGTCCCTAAGGATCAGATTGAGAAACACTGGACTAATGTATTTGTGATTTTAGGTATGCTGGTTCCTAGACATTAGGCACTGACAAACAGCCAATGCAGGAGACAGATGGTGGGATTAGACTGTTGTGTAGATATTTTTTTACCAGATATTGTTGCTTGCTGGTGGTCCATGTGGCCTGGAAAATGGCAAGCAGAAAATATATACAATATCGAGTGACCCATGACAGAGAAATATTTCACTATACGGGCATAATTTTGATGATAAAATGTATCGTTTAGTTCACCAAGAACTCTTTAATGAAGAATATTCTACTGCTAACTGTGTATAGGTATTGCATGTAGCATGTAGATGCTCACGGTGAGCAGGCACATATTCCATGAAGGGGATATGTGAGTAACTTTGGTGTCGATCTGGAGCATTAATGGTAAGAATAAACTATATTCAACTCCAAAGTTCACAGGAAGCCAACTCAAGAAGGTGAGAACTGGACTAAAATTATCATTATATTTCCATACCTGTACCTGCTGAATACTCATCCTTGAAAAATGCTTAGTAGCATAGCATTATAAAAAAAGACTACAGATGCTTTGAAGAACAATTTGGCTTTGAAGAACTTTTCACCATTTTGCTGAGGCAGCCATTATGAATTTGGCTATGTTCCATTTGGCAGAACACAACTAGATTAATGAAGTCTGAAGATGTATGCTTGAGTTACTTAAGGCCTCCTAAAAATCTGTCTTATCAACATGGGGATTACTGTGTCATTCAAACACTAGATTATACTCTTTCTTGCTCTGTGGCTGATTTAAAATTCTGGCATTAATCTATTCCTGCACAGTATGGTTCACTTGTTATCAGGTTCTTGGAGGTATTTGTGATGTTTTTCTAAAACTTGCATCTGGATTTTGCTGTATATTTATATCTGTGTAGTTTTTGCTAACTGTTTGGTTTCAGTACCTGTAATTTCCATGGTGCAGTTACAATAAAATTTATATGCATCTATTGTTGTGTATCGTCTGGGCATAAAGGTAACCTCTTGTCAATTTGATTAAATTTGTTTGATGATTGTGTTGCTATTGACCAAAAACTTTTCCGCATTTGACATTAGCCATTTTTAACTGGGTTACTCTGATATTTACATAAAGGATAATGTGACGGGAATTGTTTTTTGGCATTTGTTGTTAAAAGTGAATATTTTAGCTACCTTTGAAGAGATGTCAAATGAACCTGATTGACTTCCTGTATTGGAACTAGAATTGTTTGATTTTGTTCCCTTATACTGTACGTCTGGTTTTATATACATTAATGTGAGGTGGTTCTGGGAAATACTGTCTATGCCCTCAGCTTATGTTCCATTCTGTAGCTGTCATAAATGGTGCCTTTTACATCCAAGCATCATGGGTTGTAAGAGAGCATGTATTTTTCTGTCTCGCCTGTCTTTCATGAGTGCTTCTTCACAAGCTGGGAGTGTGGGTTTCCTGCAATTCTGCCTGAGATTCCCACAGGGACTTTTTTCATAGCGCTGTGTGTGTTTTATCTGCATTGCCTTCTGATGTCCAACACATATATGTTGGATAAGCAGACCAGCATTTTATTTCTGTTTATTTACTGGTGGCTAAAAGAAAGCGGGCATGGATTCAACTTCTCATTGTGTGGAGATCTGGTCACTTTGCCTGTTTCTTTAGCTATTGTACTGGCACTGTACTTATATTACACTTGTATCACTGCATCATAATGCTCTGGAGAAAATATTTGATTTAATGTGGTATAAAGTGAGTTTGGCTTTCTATTTTCATTGCTTTTGAGCATGTTTGGGTCTCTAGGTTCCTAGGCCTTTGTGGCACATTATTCCATAACAGGTCTTAAGATCTGTTATAGAGGTTTAGTCTAATATTGGCAGGGAGCATCTTACCTATTAATAATATCTGTGTGCTAATCAGCCCTTGACCAGGACAAAACCAGACTGCTAAAGCTGAATAGTCCGTTTAAGAGGACATGATGTGTTGTTATAAAAATCGCATTTGTGTCCCATTCTTGTACACTTGTGTGGACTCCCGTAGAATTGTGTCGAGTTATGAATTCATGATACCTACGACATGAAGACTGGGGCTTCCAGTCCCAGAGGGACATTGCCGTGCTGCCCTTCAGCAGGTACTTAACCTGAATATTTCCTGGAAAATAGTAAAAATAGAGTAAATGGACAAAAACTGTAACAGGGCAGAGAAGAGCAGGCCAACCACCTTTAGGTGAAATGAAGCTGATTATCATACTGTCCTTTCTTTCCCAGTATAAGTGTGAACCTGGGAAACTGGCTTATGAAACAGTAAATAATAATAATTAAGGAATGTGTGTAAGAATCATTGCCAATATGGTGCTACTAAGTTGTAGTAAAAGTGCACTACAAATGATTCAGCAGGAATGAACATTTTAATTTTACAGTGTTACACTATTCCTAGGCTCTTATCATTGTTTGGACAATGCATCATTGGATACAAGTAGCTCAGTGCGCAGCACTGTTGCATTACATATGTATTCTCTGCATGTGCTTCTGCACTGTATATGGGATGTTCTTTCTCATATTCTTTCTGTATTATGCGGGTTTCCTCTGGCTACTCCTGTTTACTCCAGCAGGCGAAAGATATGCAGATGATTTAACTGGCATTCAAAATTTGGTGTCCTGCAACTGACTTGCATCCCATCCAGGACGTACCTCTGCCTTGTGCTGTGTATCGCCTAGTATAGGTTCCGGTCCACCCTGCCTGGAATAAGTGGTTGAAGATGAGAGTTTCCTACAGCACCCATTATTCATGGGAAATTCAATATTAAAACCCCAAATAAGTTGGGCAAGATAGTTAAAGATTAATTGTTAAAATGACCACACTGTAACCACAAAACCATTTAATTTTACTCCTATATCTATGTGGATACCAGATTACATGCCAATGAAATAAATAAATATTTGAGGTATTGGGCCTATTTGGGTCATAGTATCCCTACCCCAATAAGCACACATGCCAAATTATTCCTGTTAACATGGCAAACTGGCTCAAGTTACTGAGGTTAAAAGGTTCATGCCAGAAAAATTCAGATTTAACGGCATGTAATTGAAAGATTTGCTGCAACCCTAGAAGCTGCAGTGTTCCATTTGTGGGCAGGCCAGGTATTAACATAATGAAACAATATATGACCATGACTTAAATGTGATCTCCAACAGTGTAACTAGTTCACCCGAGATTCCTGATGGTACGCGCAGTATACCTCGCAGCTAGAGAATATCTCCAGAAAGTCACAGTAAATCCTGTTTTAGGTTTGACTGGGCTTGAGGATCAGGAATGCAATATTGCATTTATTTTTCTGTGGAGGTTTTGTTTTGATATTTTGTCCTACATAGTTTCTTTAAGGAAATTAGGCTTTTGGTCTGGAGGCTGGGAATTGGAGAAGAGAATCTCCCTCCATCTGCACTTTATCACCTGCCTTAGATGGATTATATTATCAAACTTAATTAAAATTACCCTGTAGTAAGGTATTGTAGATAAGACTTGTCAAAAACAAATGACAATAGTTGGCAAAGGCTTAAATTTATACTATTAATTGGCTGTCAGAATATTTTGGAGCTGGGGGTCTTATATCCCTTAATAAAATGACAGCCAAAGGATGTTTTATAATGATGCAACACAAGTCAGCCAATTGTCCTCAGGCAAAGTGCTGTTGGGTTCTTACTTTCACAAAGGAAATGAGGTCACATGTATGGAAATTCAGATGTGGGACATCTAGTAGGGATGCTTTACAGCAATAAAAAAAACAAACTAAGAAAGCCACATGCTGTTCTGAATGCCAGTGTCCAAACAAACAAAACCTGCCACTGTCCAAACAATAACCTGTATCATTTTGTGTGTTACCAGCTTCTTTCCCTTTGTATGTATGCATGCAGTCTGTTTGTGGGCTTAATGGTTGTATCAAGAATTATAATAAAACAGAAATATGAAAGATATTGAGCAACTGTTGTATTGGTTATGAAGCATTATTATTTATTTGCTTGTTTTTGCCACGGTTTGACTTTCTTCAAATGGCTTTTGGGGTTAGAAGCCATAATTTAAAGAAGTACAGATTTTAACAAGTGTGTTTTCAGCAGCGGCAGGATGCAGCAGTTCTTCTTTAGCGAAATTAACATTTCCGAACAGTGTCTTGCACAGCCTCATCTATCAGCCTTGTTCACAGGTATGCAGTAAGTGCTGTTCACAGTGCTGCATATTAGTACAGAGAGAAGGATGCAGGGCTGCAGAGGAGTCTGATGTGTCGGCAGTTTCTGACTGCGCAGGAGTCCTGCAGCCCAAGCTGCTTCAGCAGATGCTTGAATAATGCATCATGCACAAAGCTTCTGGGGTCCAGTTTCATTCATAATCTCCTCACAGATCAGCCTTGTCATTTAGCTGAGAGTTTGGCTTCATACGTGCATGCCTGCATTGGTTTGTGCTGGTGCCCATGTCGGAACATGAAAACATGAATTTCTGTGCTGAAGAGTTTCTGCACTGAGGCAGTTTTCCTGAATTAATTACACTGCTGTTATTACAGCAGCATGAATGACATCACTTGCAGATAATAGCCAGTTCCCTGGGATACATTTCTCTCTACATCATTGTGCATCGACTTGTATGATTTGTTGACTTGAATGACTTGTATTGTCATGTGTATAGCAACCTGAACAAATATTAACACCTCTGAGGTAAACAACTTCTTAAAATTTCCCCTAATGTATTTTTGCAAATATTGTACGAGCTCCGTTCCACTTAAGAAACACCCTGGCTCTGTTATAATTATCACCAAGACCTGACAAAAGTCGGTCCACAGGCAAATTAATTAGAAGCGGGGGAAAAAAAACCTGACAAGTAGAATCCGGAATGTTTCGGCCCCACCACACCTAGTGCCTCTGCTTGTGCCAAACACTCAATACTAAAGCTTAGCCCTAAGTCAACAAATTGCATGCAAGGACAAAGTCACTACAATCTGTTGCTGACCAAAGCACTTTCCCAGCCCAGATGGGACACTAGGTTGAAGGATTTTCCAGATCTAAGCTGGGTGTCTGGTCTAAACAATGGTGATGCTGTTTAGTTCAGAAAAACATGCAGGCTGACAATGTGGGGTGGGGAGGGGGGGTCCAACTCGTTTATGCCTGGGCAGTTAAAAAGAGGAAGAGAGAAAAGGTTAAATGCATGAAATGAAACCAATTTTATTTTCTTCAGGAGCCTTTCTGGTTCTGTTTGATGCTGTACTCATTAGTCTGTGCTTTTTAATACTAAGATTCAAATCATGCATGATTCTTATAGCTCAGGATTTTTGCAAACTGACCTCTTTTTCTTGCGGTTCCTCATCCTTTTATTGCATGAAGTCAGTCCACCATTATAAACATGCTACATGAAAACAACAAAGTGGGTCACACTCCAGCTGCAGTTGAAAATACACAAGAAGGGCAGCAAATGTACTATATTGTGCCATGGCTCATAAACACAGAGCTTACAAATACCATAACATTTGCATTATAATACTCTGTTTTTTACTAGTTAAGTGCCTTATGGATCATTAGTAAATAGAATATAATGTGAATAGAACATCAGAACACATGCCCATGATCGATAACTGTCTTGCAGAAATTTAACACCTCTGTTATATGAGGACACACTGTGTAAGGCATATGGTGTCTAGAAGGACTGTGTTTATGATGCACTACATGGTTATCAGTACAGGCATGCATTATTAATATGGAATCTATCACAGAAGGCACAGAGCTCAGTGCAGCGGACACCTTGGCACGGCTGCCCATCTGTCTTTGGGCACACACACACACACTGACACACATAGCCACACACTGTAGGTGATTTAAAGATGGTAGGTTACCTAGCTACATCTTCTGGACTGCAGGAGGAAACTGGAGTACTAAGAGAAAACCCCAACAAGGATACATAGTTCAGTCAGTATACATCTGAACAGTTGAATCTTGCATATCTGTGTGTGTTCATAGCCCCCCCATCTGAACAGCTGCACTCCTGCGTAATTGTGTGTTCATAGCGCCCCATTCCTGCATATTTGTGTGTGTTCATAGCCCCCTATTCCTGCATATCTTTATGTTCATAGCCCCCATCTGAACAGCTGCAATCCTGCATAACTGTGTGTCTTCACAGTCCCCCATCTGAACAGCTGCACTCCTGCATATCTGTGTGTTCATAGCCCCCTATTCCTGCATATCTGTGTGTGTTCATAGCCTCCCCCAGCTGACCAGCTGCATTCCTGCATAATTGTATGTGTTCATAGCCCCTCATCTGAACAACTACATACCTGCATATCTGTATGTGTTCATAGCCCCCCATCTGAACAGCTGCATTCCTGCATATCTGTGTGTGTTCATAGGGCCCCCCACTCATCATGTAGGAGGCTTTATGTGCTATTTGACCTCATTCAGGTCATTTCCGTAATTCAGTCTTGTTCAAATTTAAAAATCTTGAGCCCACAACAAATACAGAGTTGGAGTTAATGGATCAAAAAAAAATTCATGAATATATTAATACATTTTTTAGATTTTAGCAGGAGCACCTCGGGCTACAGCAGCAGGATCACTCAAAACTGTTGGCTGCCAGATATTAAACCCGCATCCTTATTCAACAGCATAAATCTGCATGTCTTGCTGATGAAAAAAACGATTTCATTTGATATGTAGGATAATTCTCTGCTGTGTTGGCAGGATCTCTCTGTCAGCTTTACAGAATGTCTTCTTCTGCTGGGATTGTAAGATATGTTTCTGTGCTAGCTTTGTGAATTTTCTTCTACATTGTGCATTACATTTTAAAATGTATTTACATATGTTGTATTTGATATCTGTCATGGAAAAAAAATCAGTATGCAGTAGTCACCTTCATCCCATAATGATAATGGTTTTCTGTTTTGTGTTTAACAGCTGAATCACCCATGTATTGCAGGTAGGAACTGAAAAACAACATGGTTGCTGTAATACTCCCCTGCTTTGACACCCATTTCCCGGCCTGCATAGGTGTGCTTGTCCTGCCTGCCTGCCTGACTGTTTATGGACGACGCTCACTGGCACGCGTGAGCCGCTCCCTGCGTATGTCGGAGCTGCAGGCCTTGGAGAGTAGCCTCCTCGCCACTATGGTGGACAGCATCACTGAGCTGAGTGTGTGCCTTTGACCTTGTGTGTTTCTTTCTGTCTATGAGTCGCTCTGTCTATGCCACATGATGGCAGTCATTCTGTGTGCCTGTGAAGGTGAAGAATGTCTAAGTATAATTAAATGGTAGATTAAATAAATGATGAAAGAAAAATTAAATATGCTGACACCCCCTGCCTCATAATTTTCACCTTCCTGAGTTTCCTTAATTTTATTCCTTCTCCATCTCGGCTTTCTGCCCCTGTCCTCCATTACTTCGTCTTCATTCCCCCTTTCTACACCAATATCCCTCTGTGCTACTCAAAACGTCTGCGTCTAACTGGACCACCATCTCTCACTCTCCATCAGGTGCACTGGTCATGAACATCTCATATTATCTGCAGCGCCTTACAACACTTTCTTCAGGCACAACAGACAAGCCTCCCTTTCACCAGGGGGCGCTGTCCTGGGAGCCGGGGGCTCTGCACACACTGTTCTATTACACCCAGAGAGGGGTGCAGCCTCACATCTCTGACTCCCATGGGATACAGTTGACCAGAGAAAGGTGAGAGATTGGCACAGTCACCTTCATGCTTCACTCTTACATTTTAAATATAGCTCACCAGCAGATTCTTATTTCCTATGCTAGTTAATCCAGATCAATATTAAATCTTAATGTAAAATTTAACAGATTGAACAGAGTGCATGATTCACTTTTATTGGGGGTGGTGGCATATGTGTCTCATAACAGAAATACTACCGTACCTACAGGTTTCTGGCAATATTTATCCCAGTTTATATTGTCTGTGAGGTAATGATTTCTGTATGAAGACTGATATTTGACTACCAACAGGAACCCCTGATATGTGCCAAAAAGAGAAATTTGGAGGTATAAAATATAAGTATTGATAACTCCAAAGCCTTGAGTAAATAAAATTATTCATAAAATAGTACTAACCAACTATTATTCTCAAATCTACCGCCATTGTTCAGTTTGATTGTGGTTAGCAGGGAAGGAGAAGCTCACAATAGATGGGCCAGTTTGCAGGCTGTGTGTTATGCAGGCTGAGGTGTGACATGAGCTTACATTCACATCTTGGGCTCACACAGAGGTTTGCAGGAGCAGGATCCCCAAAGGTGCAAAGATATGCTAATGTTTTTATATATAGATTGCTGTATATGACAGGGGTCATATGAAATGCGCTATAGTCATGTGGTAGATGCTGATTGCTATCCATTAATGGGGGGATCTTTTATAATCTTTTTCTCCTTTTCCTTCTGATTCCCACCAGCCACAGTTGACCATTGTCAGTCCCTCACATCCACAGCTGGCCAACTAGTCCCTGCAATTTTTTGTCATGTCCAGGGAATTATGTGTCTGCGTGACCGTAATCATAAACGTGTAGTTGGTCTTACACGCATTTTCATCCAATGATAGGCCCCTTATACTCCAGGGTTCTCAGCTAACTGAGATGTGATTTGCTGGCAGGCCGGAGGCGTGGCTGCCGCCTCTTTCTGAGTGGCTTAGAGTGTGTGTGGCCCTGGCGGAACACCGGCATAGCCTGACGGTGGACAGCGGGGACGTCCAGCAGGCTGCCAGGCTGCTGCTCCCAGGCGTGGATGTAGAGCCCCGCCCACTGAGGTAAAAAGCACATGTCCTCAGGCTGAAACCACAGTCATTCAGGTGAAAACCATTCCCACTGAGTGAACCATGGATTTTCCCAAAAGCATATACCCGAGTCAAGATATCTGCTTTGTAGGAGACCTTAGACAATGCAGTTCAGAAGGGACCATATAGAGAACCAGAGCAGAAAGGACAGCAAGAAGTTTGACTGATAAAATCTCACACATACACTCACCTAAAGGATTATTAGGAACACCTGTTCAATTTCTCATTAATGCAATTATCTAATCAACCAAT
>JABFEA020000110.1:9670923-9686811 GCA_019775915.2 Cyphomyrus plagiostoma | reverse complement strand
CCTCTACAGTGCATAACATAGTGAAAAGAATCAGGGAATCTGGAGAAATTACCGTGCGCAAAGGTCAAGGGCGCAAGTCTAAACTGAATGGCCATGATCTCTGAGCCCTCAGACGGCACTGCATTAAAAACCGTCATTCTTCAATAAATGATACAACTGCATGGGCTCAGGACTACTTCAGGAAGTCACTCTCAAGCACTACATATTTTCATTCTGATACTTAAGGATTTGCTTGCGGTTTTCAAAATTTTGATTAATACTTCTGGCACAAAATTAACTCCATAAAAGTACAGAAAATGAGAAATGACAGTAGTAATAGTTTTTTTTTTCTTTAAACAAATAATATATTTGTGTTTCACATTTGTTTCAAACATATAACAGTCACTTATTTACTTGTTCATGTTGAACTACATGACTGTTTAGTTTGATTGTGTTATATTATGAGCGAAACTGTAACAGTCTGATGGGCATTGACTATTGGCTCATTGTATTATTGTGTTAAAAGAAGCTATGGTTTATGCTGTAGAAAAGGATCTACTGCTTGCATTATTAGTACAGCTCATTTAAATGAAGTAGCATAATATACTGTGTTGCTTGTGTTTTTATGTAAACTTAATGTGTTTCCCTAATTTTGCTGGAGTTGACTTCTTAGACTTTATTGGTATACTTTCACTTTATTTGTGACAGTGACGGTTGGGATGTTGATGGATAAAATTAGATGTTTAGTTTAAAAAATGTTTATTTAAAATGAAGCAATATTTTTGTTGCTTATCTTTGAAGGTTATCAGCCTAACCTCACATTCCAATTGAAATAGATAACTGAGTTGTTCCTTCAGTTTTGAGCAGGCAATTTTTCAAGCTTGGACAAGAGCTCAGTTCTTGAAATCCAACATAACTTGACAAGTTGATAAACAGTTGCATCTACAGGTCCTTAACCATGAGTGGAGTGTTACTTTTATTTTATTTGCTTGCTGAGAAATCCCAATGAAGCCTTTCTTTCCAAACCATTTTCTCAGCAGGTTCCTAAGTATATGGGTCCCTCTGAAAACACTGGCTGACCTTTAGGTTTCCTAGGAAACACAGGTTGCTCTTTCTGCCATCTACAGGTTAGGAGGTTCGGAGCAGTTCCCATGAGAGCTCATGTTTGTGTGATGTTTCTAGGTGCACTCAGTTTTGACGCAATACCTCCCACTTCACCTCCTGGTTCTTGAACCCAAGGAGGTCACATCAAGTGCTTGTCATGAAGGAGCGGTGTCTGCTTCACTCTTGATGGCTTGGCTTTTGTTCTTCGACAGGTAACAGAACTTTTAACTGTTAACCAGATGACATCTCCAACAGCCATGTTCTTGTGTGTTGTGTGCCAGCCACTTACTCCTCACAAATAGATTAGGCCCAGCTAAATGACTCTACTTCCTCCCGAACTGGTCAACTTCAGTTTGGATGGCTCTTAATCTTATGTAGGTGTAGCCTTCAATCTCAAAGCTTCCCAGATCTCCTCTGGGTCCAGTCCTTCCAAGCAGAAGGGATTTTGGACTGATGTATTCTATGTAGTCCTCCCGGCTCCTGGCAGTCCTGGCATCTATGGGTCTTTCATTATCAAGGTTAGGAGACATGTTGAAGAAGGTTTGGAATTCACTCCATGTAAAAAGTCCATTCACTCCCAGGTTGTGCAAGGCCTACCTTATTACATAAACAGCTACCTCTGTGGCTCCATTCGTGTGAGGAGAGTCCACTGGGTGAAATTTCCAACTCCATTCTGTTACACGCTTAGAGGCTTCATTTTCAGGTTCTGAAAATGCAGGAAGGTCATTCTGCCGCACTGAATTCTCTTGTAGGCCCTCTGGAGTTGCCTCTCGTGTTATGATGTCTGCAACATTGTGGTGTCCTGGGATCCAGCACCAGTCATCGCCAGACAAGGATTTTTGGATCTCTCCAATTATATTCACAAAGGTCTGTTATCCATAACTGTCTCTTTGGATTACAGCCAACACAGGTTGGCTCTTCAGCTGATGAAGCCATCGTTCAATCTCCATCTGACTATGCTTTTCAGTGTACGTTCGGAGTCATACTGCGAAGACGGCACCAGAGATTTCAGCTTTGACTGGTTCTCATTTTTGGTCAAGTAGCGGGAGCTTTGCTTTGGACCCAACCAATCTAATGTGGTCTCCCATCTGAAGAACACCATGGACCCATAGCTCTGGTCACTTCCATCAGAGAATGTTACACCCCTAGGCTTTCTAATCCAGTTGGCCAGCGTGACGCTTCTGTGGAAGGTGATTTGGCAGAGATGTATGTATTGCTCAAACATCTGGATGGTTTCTTTCCTGGATGGTTTTGTTTTGGACAGTGTCTGGGGTCAGAGTTCTACTTCTAGCTTCTTGGAATGCCTTTCTGACTAGAATGTCACCCTAGTATTTAGCACTTGACTCCATCATGCCAAGTTAATTTTTGTCAGCACAGTTTGTTTTTGCAGTGATGTTGGTAAAAGCTTTCCTAAACTTCTTTGCCATCTCTGGGAAGAGCTCAGACACAAATTTCTCTTGCACCTCTGTAAGTGTATGCTTTTCTCATACTTGATTTTCCTGCTTTGCCTGCTTTACTCCTATTAGAGTCTCCTCTCAGGCAAAGAAAGAAATGGTGGTCTGCAGAGCTCCCTTTCCTGCAGTCCTGGTTCCAGGTAAGTATCTTTACATTAATCATCTTTGCCATGGCATACTAACCTCTTGCACGTTCCTAGCTTTTCCACAGTATTCAGCTTTTCACCAAGATTCAAACCTTTGAATATCTTGCAAAAGAAAATCATCGCTCTGTGCTTTTCGTCTCCACAGACAACACATCCACCCATCCTTGTGGATCGTGTTGAGGCTTATTTCTTTCCCAAATAAGCAGGCTTTTTGTCAGGCTATACACTCACTCTAAGCTGCTCTAATTTCTCTAGAATTTCTTCTTGTGTTTTCAGAAACCCAAGAAGACTATCAAAATGATTGTCTGGTGTAAAACCATTTTATGGAAATTTGTATTACACAAACTCTTTCACAGGCTGTCTCTGTTTCTTGAATCGCAAACTTCATCTCATCTTCCCCATATCTAGACCAGAGATTGGACTGGACTGTTTTCGGACTTCTTCCAGCCTTGCATCGCACTCAGCCATTGTTTTCTCAAGGTCCGCCTGCTGCTGCTTTGTCAGTTTATTCAGCATTTGTTTCGCTGACATTTCTCGTTAGAGAAATGAGCTACCTGAACTCTTGTAGTTCACTCATGCTGTGGGGAGTAAAAGGGAGGTAGCTGAATGTAACTTTGCAAAAAATATTGCAAAAGAAATGGTTCAGCTCCAATCACTGGCCTAAGTGGCTGTTTTTTAACCTCCATCTTTGTTGCATTACACACCTTGAGCCACAGTCTTGCGGGTTAGTAAACCCACTGGAGATGACACGTACATGAACTGAGCTGTTAAGTTTCCTCAGGCGATTAAGCAGAAATAGGCAAACTGACATCTCAAAACTGCCCTGAAGTTTGAGTGAGTGCCCTGTGATTCCAGTGTCCCCAGGGTTAGAGCCTCACTGCAACCTAAGTGCTACATTAACCAGAATGGAATACAGATGATGGTTCTGATATATCAAAGAAATCTGGTCCCTGTTGGTTCTGACTGTCATTGCACTGCTGTATTTTGTTAATAGCAAATGGCAATCGCATCAGAGCTGGATAAAAACAAAATGTCAACAACTTCCTACAAAATCCTACTCCTGCTGCAAGTATGGCAGGTTTATTTTTTTTTTTTAAAAAAGGACACTGTTTTTTTTTTAATTGTTTAATACATATTTTTATGTACATCGTTTTGAGTATTACATAAAGCTGAGAAACGTTTTGCAAATTACAAATATAAAAGTGCACGAAAGAAAGTAAGTCTCCATTTACAGTATCCTACCAAAAGTATTATAGAGTATCAGGTCTGTTGTCGAAAATAACAGCATATTAAACACAGCCCTGTTGGCATTCCTTTGGAGGTACTGACTGCTTCATTGAGCTATAGATAAGCTTCTACTCATTTCTGCAAGAAAGCCAACGACCCATTTCTTAAGGCATTAATAAACTTTAATAGTGAAATGGCAGAATAGTTGTGCAGTAATTGTGCTTTTATGAATTGCAGACATGAGCCTTTGGGCCAAGATTGGCGGCTTCCTCTTGGCCACTGTTACTGTTATCAGCAGAAAATATATTTACATATTTCATGGTCACATAGTTAGGGTGATGTTTTGATGCTCACGGTAGGATTTTGTAAACGTCCCATTTGTTTGTAATCTTTGGCTAATTTCTGTGGTTTTCCATGGCAAAAAAACCTGAATTATGTGGCATTTTATAATTTGTTTATATAGATATGTGAACAATATAAAAGAAGCTGTGTGCTTTGGATGGCATTTCTATGAGCGAATCAGCAGCAGCCTGATTTTTTCTTCGGCTGCTCCTTGCGCAATATCAATGGTGCTTCTCCCTTCTGATCCGTCTGCTGTTTGAGCATCCTGGAGGCACAGAAACATGAAGCGTAAGAGCAGAAAGTCTTTCCATATATGCTAACAGTCCTGCAGTAGCAGTATGCAAAATGCAAAGAGACATTAGGCATTGGGGACACATTTGAATGCAAGAAAATTAAGTAGCATTCACATTCCAATCTCTATGGTGCAATAACAATGCTGCTGTAAGGAAAATTACTGATGGTCATTTACAGTAATTATGGTTCCTAATCATAGATTTACTGAGGGACATACCGAGCCAAAGTTTCCATTGAGACCGTCACATTCTCCCCAGTGGCAACGCTACACTCCATGAACTTAATTCTGTACTCCTTTAAAGAAATAGATACCCAGTAAATGTCAGGACCTCATATTGCTCAATACACTGCAAAGATATCATGAGACAACCCGACCAAAGAATATGTGCTGCAGTCTGCCTTGCGCAAGTACTTAGATCAGAAATAGTGTCCAAAATTAGCATTCATATGGTTCTTGTGGACAGTTCTGTGTAGTAATAAGATCTGCTATTTTCAGTGTGGCCTACAACCAAAATTGGCTTCTGTTTCTCTTATGAAGAAGAAATACTCAACAGTAAACAGCTTTCTGTCTGTAGTTCAGAGACAATTTTTTCATTGACACCAAATTTTTGTTGATATTTACTTAACATACATAAAATACATTCATAGTGAATATGTTAGGCACTTGTTATGGTGAGACTCAAAAGTGTGACATTTGAACTTATTTTACTGAAAAATGTAACCACCAGAGAGACAGAAGATACTCAAGTAGAACCAGCTAGCTCACGTAGGCCAGGTTATGACGTTAAATATGCTTAAAATATAAATAATTCTCCAACACTTCTACTACCCTTATTTTTGTAGTTCCATGGTCAGTTCAATGGAAAATCAGTGGTCTGTTGTCAGTCCTAATGACTAACCATAAAAATAATTTTAAGTGTTTCTGGAAATACCCTACTAAATTTATATTGTTTAGGGGAAAACAGGGCAGAAACTGATGAAATCAACCTGTAGGCTTCTGTAAAAATAAAATAACCTTATAACAAGTTTAGCAATAGTGATAGTACTATGAAATATTTTAGACATTAACCAAAGACTCTGTATACATGCTATGGTCTACAAAATCCAATAGTTGAAGTTGACAGATGTTGACAGATGTTAGTATGTCATCATACTAACCTTGGCTAATCTTTCCCCTTCGTGGAGAGGAACTTCTCGTTTGAAGCTGTCATTTTTGTTGCCCAGCAACATAATGATGACATCATCTGTGGCTCCTTCCTGTTAGAGGCAAGAATGCTATAGATAAAAATATCATGAGAGAAAGCCTTTCTCATTTATACGTTTAAAGAGTCAGACCTGTTTACATGGTTTCAGTCAACCTAAGCCATAAAAAACCTGAGGCTAAAACTATCCTAAAAGACTTACTTTGTTAGAAAATTATGACCAGTTCAGGTTGTTACCCGGACCTTAGTTTGAAATGAAGTGGGATATCTGACTTTGCAAGATGATTCATTTTAATCTTAATCAGAAATCATGCTGTATCAATTCCATTATGTACAATTTGCACATACATTATTTTGCCAAAAGTATTGGGACACCTGCCTTTACACACAAACTTTAATGACATCCCATTCTTAATATATACATAATAAGGAGTTGGCCCACTCTTTTCAGCTATAACAGCTTCAACTCTTCGGGGGAGGCTGTTCACAAGGTTTAGGAGTGTGTTTATGGGAATTTTTGACCATTCTTCCAGGAGAGCATTTATGAGGTCAGGTACGGATATTGGATGAGAAGGCCTGGCTCGCAGTCTCTGCTCTAATTTATTCCAAAGGTGTTCTATTGGGTTGAGGTCAAAGCTCTGTGCAGGCCAGTCAAGGGGCCAAGCCCAACCCCTAAAAGACAACCCAACACCATAATCCTCCCTCCACCAAACTTTACACTTGGCACAATCTAGTCAAGCAAATGTCGCGATCCTGGAAACTGCCAATCCCAGACTCTTCCATCGGATTGCCAGACAGAGAAGTGTGATTCGTCACTCCAGAGAACATGTCTCCACTGCTCTAGAGTCCAGTGCTGGCGTGCTTTACACTACTGCATCTGACACTTTGCATTGCATTTGGTGACGTAAGGCTTGAATGGAGCTGCTCAGTCATGAAACCCATTATATGATGTTCTCTATGTTCCATCCCTTTGCAAATGTTTGTAGAAGCAGTCTGCATGCTTAGGTGCTTGATTTTATACACCTGCGGCTATGGAAGTAATAGGAGCATCTGAATTGATTTCAGATTTGGAGGGGTGTCTCAATACTTTTGGCAACATATTGTGTGTGTGTATATACCATGGGTCTCCAACTCCGGTCCTGGAGAGTTACTATCCAGTGGGTTTTCTATCCTACTTGGCTTCTGATGAGCCACACATGTCTTTGGGTAAATTCCAGGGGCAGGTGTGGCTCATCAGAAGCCAGGTAGGACAGAAAACTTGCTGGATAGTAGCTATCCAGGACCGGAGTTGGAGACCCCTGGTGTATACACACACACACACACACACACACACACACACACAAAACATTTCTGATGCAGTTTAGAAAAAAATGTATGTTTTTCAATGCAGAATAGCGGGATTCCTACTGGACTTTAAACCCTAGCAGCATTTTGATCAGTGTCCTGCTGTTTAATCATTATAGCTCCTGCTGAGAGCAGCTGTGTCCGGCTTCTGAAGAGATTAAGAGGGTTTGACAGAATGGCAGATACACTGGTATAAGGACACTACCTGAATGCAGGACATCCAGTACTGGACACTGTTGAAACTATCAATGCAAGTTATGTCGTACATGAGCAGCAGCCCCTGGGCTTTGTGTAAGATCTGTTTAGTGATGCTGTGGTACCTGAGGAGAATGACACATTGTAACTGAAGGCATATAACACACAGTCGCCCCAACAGATGAAGTTATCGATGCCTCGGATAATGATATCAAAATACATTTGGAGTTCTCTGAAAAACTGCAAAAATGCCCAGATATGTGTCAGCCAAAAATATGGAAATTATTTGGATTACATTAAATCATATATATATATATATATATATATATATATATAAACATTAAAATATATGTTGGACTATGGGATCTACGCATCTTTGCTTGAGTGTGCCATGCATCTTTGTTTCTGTGACCAGCCTCACTCATGTGTCATTATGAACTTAAGTAGAAACTCTTACCTCTCCTGTCCAGCAGTGTCCCACAGCTGTACAAGGACACGTCTACCATCCACCACCAGAGACTGGATACAGCTGTCAAGACCTGACATGTACATACAAACACACTATATGGACAAAAGTCCTGGGACACCAGGCTATTATGATTACAGATTCAAGAGGTTGGTTCTAAATGTCCTGATATTAAACTGCATTCAACCCTGCAAGCGGGTGTCTTGTCTGGTGTCTCAACGTATGCTCTGACCGCGGTGAGTGATGTAATAATAATAACAGGTACTTCATTGATCCCTGTGGGGAAATTATCTTTTTTATGCCTCCCTCAACTTGTTCTTTTGTGGAGTAAGCTGTCTGTGAAGGGCAGCCACCTGTTGGGGCACCCAGGGAGCTGTGGTTAAGGGCCTTGCTTAAGGACCCACAGACATGCTGAGGCTGGGTTTGAACCTGCGACCTCATGATTACAGGTACATAGGTTTAGCCCACTGAGCCACACGCTGCCCCTTAGGTCTTGGGAAGGGAGACATTTTGCTTGCATCTTTGCTCAGTGGTTGATGGGTGCCCACAGGTGACACTCCCCTGGTCATCGGTGACTTTAATGCAACCACTGGCACTGACAAGGCTGGCTATGAGGATTGTGTCGGTCCCCATGGGTCTGGTGACCAGCGTGAGAGTGGCTCCAATCATCTATGACCCATCACACCCTGGACACTGTCTTTTTGAACTCTTCCCCTCTGGCAAATGATTCAAAAGTCTCCAGACCAGGACCAGTCCCCACAGGAACAGTTCCTTCCCTCAAGCCATCACCCTTACGAACATCTGACCTGCACCATCAACCTACACCTGATTCTCTGACTGCTACACCCTGCTCCACTCACAACACGCCATCAAACTGAATCTGACATCCTATACACTTTGCACTCTGCATGTCGTTTGCACTTTATGTCCATTGTCTGTCTATAAATAAGAGGTAAGGAGCCTTCATAATGCTTTTATATTGCATTCATAAAACTTTCAGTGCACCTTCATAATGTATTCATTAAGTATTCATAAAACATTCATAAACATCATGTATGTATACCATAACATCCTAACATCCCTTAACTGCTGTAATATAATGTGTATATAATGTATAACATTATAATTGTATAATAATGTAATGCTTGTTATTAATGTATATTAAAGCTGTTAAGGGAAGTTAGGATGTTAAGGTGTACTTGCATGCTGCTTATGAATGTTCTATGAATGCATTATGAAGGTGAACTGAATGTTCTATGAATGCATTATGAAGGTGCACTTACCAAATGTACCAAAGTGTTACCAAATGTTCTATTATAATAAGTTACATTAGTACTTCTGATGGTACTTTTGGTCAGTGTTTTATCTTGAATGTATCTTTTAATTTTCCTAGATATTGGACAGTTGCAAAAATATTTAATCCAAACGTTCCTAGATCACAGAAACCTGTGAGACCTACAGAGTGGTATCTTGTGACACTGGAGAATGCTACTCACCAATCGTGGCACAGTGGTCCAGGGTGAAATCCCCACTCTGGATGCGTTTCATGAAGGAGGTCTTGCCTACACTGCTGCTGCCAACCAGTACTATGTTGTATAGTAGGTCCGGGCCTGATATTGGTGGGCTCCAGCCGCCTGTGGGGAGACAGCCAATAGCAAGCTGTCCGTTGTCCTCCGGCGTCACAACAATTCCTCCACCCATGGCCCTGAATCCCTCTTTCCCTTTATCTTCTCTATTTTTCTGTTCCTTTGCTTCCGCCTCCCTTGCAGCCATCACATCTCCACTCATCTCTTCCTCCGCCTCCTCATAAATTCGTATGGCTTCCATTCTCAGCTCCTCTTCTCCACATATTTCCTCTGGTGTCATCCTGTATCTTTCTGCCCCTTGCTCTTGTTTCATCACTCCCTGTTTCTCCTTGTCCTCGCTATTCACATGTTGTATTAACGATACACCATGTTTATTGGTAGATCTGGATGTATCATCTACTCCTGTCATGTCTGACCCTCTTTTGCCATATTCCACTAATTCTTTTAGCAATTGGTTATTATCTTTGCAAGCCTCATCTCTCCTTTCAATGTCTTTCTCTCCCTGACCTGCAAGAAGCTCCCACTCCGTAACATTCATGTTGTACTTGAGTTTCTCTATCAAACTTTCACTATCCTCTGAGACACCTGTAGGTGCTTGTTCACATTCTATAAGATCACTGCATTTGTCCTTTTGCTGCTCAACCTTTGTTTCTTTGGCCTTAACTGTCCCCTGAGCTGGTCCAACATGTAAACGTTCAGTCTTCATCTCTAACTCATCACCATGATATGCTAACAACTTTTCCTCATCTGTTGATATTTTTTGCTCTAGCTCCTCAAATCCATGACATTGGATAAACGCAGGTGTCTTGTCCCATTTTCCATGGGGGCAGTCATTACTGTAATCTTCTAAACCCCTATCAGTGTGAAGGCTTTCCTTTTCACTAAGCTTTAGTGCTACATCTCCCTGCGCTGACCCTCTTTCAAATGTGTCCCAATTCTTCCCATCATCTTTGTGCTGTCCTGCGGTACCACCTCTATGTTCTGTTTCCTCCTGAGTTATTGCTTCACTTAGCTTTTTGAACCCTGCTCCTTCATAATTACTCTGCCTTTCAGTCTTTTTTTTGTATTTCATCTCCACTGCTATCATGTCTCTGCCCTGACTAGTATCCCCATCCCATTCCGTGTCACTTTCCATACTTAACTGCACATGCTCTATAATATTATCCCTGCCTTTTTCACAATTTCCCTGCATTTGTATTCTATCTCCATCCATTTGAAATTCAGCATTCTGAATAACTTCAGGTCCCTCAGCTGTCTCTGCCATAGCTTGACGACCTCTCATTTCACCTATTTCATAGACTATTGAATCTGTTTCTATTGCCATCCCTGTGAAAATTGTGTCATCATCATTATTCAGTATCTCAGGTACCCGGCTAGAGTCTTTGTTTGCTCCTCCCAGTACATCACTTCTGACCAGAACACTGTCATGACTCTGCTTTATAGCATTTGCTTCTTGTTTTTCTCCATCCAGAATGACACATTCACTTAACTCATTCATGTCTTTTTGATTTACAGCATTTGCTGAAGTGACTATATATAGTCTGTTGTCCACGGTATTTCCAGTTGTTCCCCCTACAGTTTCTATATCTTGATGTTCTTTGTTATTTTCAAAAGTGTTTAAGTCTTCAGTTGCTTCTCTCAACTCTATTAGTCTATTCCTTTGCTCATCAGACTCTGTAACATCACCGTCTGACAAAATGCACTTCTTTTCTCGAATTTCCTTTAACTCATGATTATCTATGATAAAGTCAATGATTGTGTTGCCTTGGTCAGCAACTTGTGGCATCTCTTGAATCTTTGCTATTTCCTCTGTTATTTCTAGATTATTATATTCTATATCATTTTCAGTTTCATTCTCCTCTGGTATGGGGTAAAGGTCAATAGCTAATATCTGGCTGCTGTCCGTGTTTCTTCCTAACTTATCTGTCCTCCATCTTTTCAAATAAATATCATTGTCTATCTGGCTCCCTAGTTCACTTACTTCTCTGTACACTGTTGACCCCAGTTCAGCTTCATTTGCTTCATCCCAGATATCCCAACTCTCCTTCTTCTCATTACACCCAGAAAAGAACTGCGGCTCCTTTAGCAGCTCACAGTCCCAGATCCACTCACTGTCCTCCACAACTGCCCTGGAAGTGTGGGGGACACATTCATTTTCAGATCCCTCCACCTCTCGAAGGTCATCAAATGCATCTCTTAGATGAGTCTTGTACCTGTATTGCAAGGTACATGGTAACATGGTACATGGTAACTCTACCCCCACATACGCCTGGTTATGAACCAGCATTCCTAGCTCCTTGTCCAATTGCACCTCCTCATTGGCTTGGTCCATATCCACCATCACTACCTCCACGTACTCCTGGTCCATTGGCATTATCATTGCCTCCTCACTCTGCAAGTACCTCACCTCTATCTCTGATTCCTCACCACTCTTATCTGTATTCAGTGGCTCAAACTCACAACCTTCTTGGTGCTTTTTCAGTATCTCTGCCTTCTCATTGTTCTGGCCTTTATTCAGTAACTCTACCTCCACACACTCCTGGTTGTCATTCAGCATCTCTGCATCTTCGTTCTCCTTGTCTCTAAACTCTACCCCAGTCTCCATGTCTATGCTTAGTAAATCAGTCTCCTCTCTTACTTGATCCTTGTGTATCTCTGCCTCCTTATCCTTCTGATCCAGAAACTCTGCCTCCTCCTTGTCCTGGTCCTTGTTCAGCAGCTGTACCTCCACATGCTCCTCATCATATTTTAGTCTGTCTGTCTCCTCACTCTCTAGCTCCTTGTCCAATTGTACCTCCTCATTGTCTTGGTACATATCTAGCATCAGTATCTCCACATACTCCTGGTCCATTGGCATCATCATTGCCTCCCCACTCTGCAAGTACTTCACCTCTATCTCTGATTCCTTACCATCCTTATCTGTATTCAGTGGCTCAAACTCACAACCTTCTTGGTGCTTTTTCAGTATCTCTGCCTTCTCATTGTTCTGGCCTTTATTCAGTAACTCTACCTCCACACACTCCTGGTTGTCATTCAGCATCTCTGCATCTTCGTTCTCCTTGTCTCTAAACTCTACCCCAGTCTCCATGTCTATGCTTAGTAAATCAGTCTCCTCTCTTACTTGATCCTTGTGTATCTCTGCCTCCTTATCCTTCTGATCCAGAAACTCTGCCTCCTCCTTGTCCTGGTCCTTGTTCAGCAGCTGTACCTCCACATGCTCCTCATCATATTTTAGTCTGTCTGTCTCCTCACTCTCTAGCTCCTTGTCCAATTGTACCTCCTCATTGTCTTGGTACATATCCAACATCACTTCCTCCACATACTCCTGGTCCATTGGCATCATCATTGCCTCCCCACTCTGCAAGTACCTCACCTCTATCTCTGATTCCTTACCATCCTTATCTGTATTCATTGGCTCAATCTCATCACCTTCTTGGTGCTTTTTCAGAATTTCTGTATTCCCATTGATCTGGTCTTTACCCAGTAAGTCCACCTCCTTACACTCCTGGTTATCATTCAGTATTTCTGCCTCCTCACTCTCTATGTCTATGCTTGTTAAGGCAGTCTCCTCTCTTTCTTGGTCCTTATGTGTTATTTCTCCCTCTTTATTTTCCTGGTCCAGTATCTCTGCCTCCTCATTGTCCTCATCTTGTAGTCTCTCAGTTTCCTCACTCTCCTCTAGTTCCTCATTGTCTTGATCCTTATCCAGGATCTCTGCTTCTTCACTCTTCTGAATCAGATTACCTATCACTGCCTCATCATGATCCTGGTGCTTATTCAGTATCTCTGCCTCCTCACTCTCCTTGTGCATCACCTGTAGCTCACTCTCTATGTGTTTGTTCAGCAAATCTCTCTTTTTTCTATCCTGACCCAGTTTCTCTAGGCTATTACTGTTCTGGCTTTCATTCAGTATATGTACCTCCACATTTTGCTTATTCTGATTTATTACCTCTGCCTCCTCACTAGTCTGGTCTTTACCATTCTGCATCATATTCATGATATGGCCTGCCACAGTTTCATTGTATTTACCCAGCACCTCTGTCTCCTTATTAAACTGATCGTCATATAATAAGTGCACCTCCTTACCCTTCTGGCATTGATTCAGTATCTTGGCCTTCTCACCCTGTTGCTGCTTACTCAGCAACTGGCTCTCCATGTCACAGCCCAGTAATCCTGTCTCTTCTCTGACCTGATCCCTACTCATTGTCTCTGTTATGTCCTTGTCCTCGTCTTTATTCAGCAGCTTTACCTCCACACACTGTTGATCTTGATTTAGTATCTCTGCCTCCCCACTTGCATGGTCCTTACTTACCATCCTTTCCTCATTATTGTTCTGGATCATTGCCATGATTCCTTCTTGCATAGCCCCATGGTATCTAATTGGTATCTCTCTTTCCTCCTTGCCCTGGTGTTTACACATCAGCTTTGGTTCTCCACTTTCCTGGTACATACTCAGTAGCTCTGCCTTTCTGTTCTGCTGGTCTTTACTTAATAACTTTGCATCCACACCATTTTGTTTTCTCTCTTCCTGGATGGTTGATGCATTGTACACTAACTGTTTGACTGACATAACTATTTCTTTTTCATGTGTCATTTCTCCTGAGAGGTTTATAGTCATCCCCATATCCCAGTTTTGATTTGGTGAATCTTTTACCACACTCTCCCCATGCTCATTAAGTGGTTCTACCTCCTCAAAATATGTATCTTGATTCCCTTGCTCCTTATTGTCAGGTTCCTCACTCAGAAACTCCGCCTCCACTCCCTTCTCTTCCTTACTTAATATCTCTTCCCGCTTGCTTCCCTGGCTTTTAATCAATAGCTCCACCATAATATTTTCTTCATTCTCATTCAGTACCTCTATATGGTCATTGTCCTGGTTTTTATTTGCTAACTCTGCCCTCTCTATATGTCTGTCCTTATGCAGTAGACCTGCTTTCCCACTATCGTGGTCCTCATTGATTATCTCTACCTCCTTACTTCCCTGACACTTGCTCAGTCCCTCTGCTTCATCACTGACCTGCTCCTCATCCAGTTCCTTGGACCACTCATTCTGCTGCTCCTGATTTAGAAACTGTGTGTCTTTCTTCTCCTGATCTTTATTCAACAGCTCTCCTTCCTCATTCATTAAATGGGTGTTCTCCGGTTCATGACCGGTACTCAGCAATTCTTCCTTCTCAGCCATGTCATCTACACTTTTGGATTCCGCATTTGGACTTTCATTTTTTTTATACCATGATTCTGCCTGTTCCTTACTCCCTACCTCATTGGTTTGTTCCTCTTTGTCGCCTGCCTCTTCCCTCTCCTGTTCCTTACTCCCTGCCTCATAAGTTTCTTCTTCTTTTTCCCCTGCCTCTTCCCTCTCCTGCTCCGTACTCCCTACCTCATTGGTTTGTTCTTCTTTTTCCCCTGCCATTTCCCTCTCCTGGTCCTTACTCCCTACCTCATTGTTTTTTTCCTCTTTTTCCCCTGCCTCTTCCCTCTCCTGCTCCTTACTCCCTGCCACATCGGTTTGCTCCTCTTTGTCACCTGCCTCTTCCCTCTCCTGCTCTGTACTCCCTACCTCATCGGTTTGTTTTTCTTTTTCCCCTGCCTCTTCCCCCTCCTGTTCCTTACTCCCTGCATCATCGGTTTGTTCCTCTTTGTCGCCTGCCTCTTCCCTCTCCTGCTCCGTACTCCCTGCCACATCGGTTTGTTCCTCTTTTTCCCCTGCCTCTTCCCTCTCCTGTTCCTTACTCCCTACCTCATCAGTTTGTTCCTCTTTGTCGCATGCCTCTTCCCTCTCCTGCTCCTTACTCCCTACCTCATCGGTTTGTTCCTCTTTGTCGCCTGCCTGTTCCCTCTCCTGCTCTGTACTCCCTACCTCATCGGTTTGTTCCTGTTTTTCCCCTGCCTCTTCCCTCTCCTGTTCCTTACTCCCTACCTCATCAGTTTGATCCTCTTTGTCGCCTGCCTGTTCCCTCTCCTGCTCCATACTCCCTACCTCATCGGTTTCTTCCTCTTTGTCGCCTGCCATTTCCCTCTCCTGCTCCGTACTCCCTGCCACATCGGTTTGTTCCTCTTTGTCGCCTGCCTCTTCCCTCTCCTGCTCCTTACTCCCTACCTCATTGGTTTGTTCCTCTTTGTCACCTGCCTGTTCCCTCTCCTGCTCCATACTCCCTACCTCATCAGTTTGTTCCTCTTTGTCGCCTGCCTGTTCCCTCTCCTGCTCCATACTCCCTACCTCATCAGTTTGTTCCTCTTTGTCGCCTGCCTCTTCCCTCTCCTGTTCCTTACTCCCTGCATCATCGGTTTCTTCCTCTTTGTTGCCTGCCTCTTCCCTCTCCTGCTCCGTACTCCCTGCCACATCGGTTTGTTCCTGTTTTTCCCCTGCCTCTTCCGTCTCCCGTTCCTTACTCCCTACCTCATCGGTTTGTTCCTCTTTGTCGCCTGCCTCTTCCCTCTCCTGTTCCTTACTCCCTGCATCATCGGTTTGTTCCTCTTTGTTGCCTGCCTCTTCCCTCTCCTGCTCCGTACTCCCTGCCACATCGGTTTGTTCCTGTTTTTCCCCTG
>JABFEA020000110.1:9656598-9670823 GCA_019775915.2 Cyphomyrus plagiostoma | reverse complement strand
CCTCTTCCCTCTCCTGTTCCTTACTCCCTACCTCATCGGTTTGTTCCTCTTTGTCGCCTGCCTCTTTCCTCTGCTGCTCCATACTCCCTACCACATCGGTTTCTTCCTCTTTCTCCCCTGCCTCTTCCCTCTCCTGCTCCTTACTCCCTGCCATGTCGAATTCTTCCTCTTTTTCCCATGCCTCCTCACTCTCCTGTGTCTTACTCATTGACCCTGTATCCTCACTCCTGGCCTGGGTTCCTTTCTTCTCCCAGAGTGCCTGCCCCTCTCTCAAGGGGGGGTCGGCCTGACCAAGACCTGACCCAGTCAGGAGCTTCTCATTTATAGATGGTCTGACCCCAAAATCTGCTTTGCCTTGGACACCCGAGGTACTGCAGAGAGAAAGACCAGCATAAGTTTTGACTCCATTGGGAAATAGAAATATCCATCCATCCATCCATTCATTAATCTATCCATCCATCTTCCCACCGTTTATCCAACTTATCCCAAGCAGCATAGGACACAAAACGAGGGTAAATCCTTGGCTGGAATTCCAGTGAGAAGCTGGTCATGGTGTTTAGGTGTGTGTGGGGGGGGGGTTTGCATAGATCACATTTGAGGACCAAACATTGTCCCCAAAGTATAGTAAAACCTGAAATTTCCCTACTTTTGGGGACATCTTTTGAGGTCCTCATTTGGATAACCTCAGTTTTCTAAAACTCTGTGCAATCAAAAAAAGTAAAAATGCCCAAAGTCTGGTATTTGGGCTGGTTACTTATGGTTAAGGTTGGGGATTGGTAGGGGTTAAGGGATTAGGGTTTTTCCCATAGAAATAAATGGACGGTCCCCATTTAGATAGGAAGATCAACTTTTGTGTGTGTGTGTGTGTCTGTGTGTGTGTGTCTGTATGTGTGTGTGTGTGTGTACACCAAGGCCTGGTACTCATTGGTATTCCAGCCTATTCAGACATCTGATTGGTTGGTCCCGCCTTCTGTAGTTGCTTGAACCCACTTCATTTACTATCTGATTGGTTATCATTTTTCCTTCTGCCCTCAGAACATTTTTGTGTAAGTGCAACTCCCATGAGCTTACATTAATCATTGCAGGTATGAACCAATATTTCCTTTACTTATTTGTACATAATAGCGTATGTACAAATAAGTAATTCCATATTTACATAATTAGGAACTAGACACAAATTCAAATTGTGCAGTAAATGAGCAAAACCAAAAATAGACCATTAATAAGCATGTAATATAAACATACAAAAGTTAAAATGCAACCTTGTTTAATTTCCCTGCTTCATAAAAAGAATTGCAAGGGGCACACATGAACTGTAATCCTTCTCTCTACTGTTAGCCACTTTAAAGCATCAGATGAATTAGTAAAATGTAAATAAAAACAAGGGATCAGCTGTAATGTATCTGTATGTTAAATTAACTTGTAACTTGAGGGGATTTAAAGATGCATGAATAGGATGTTTTTTATATTCACATAATAAAACTCTGATTTCCTGAAAGCTATAGAAATATGTTAACAGTATAATATTATGTATAGGACTTTTTAAACAAGGCCAATGACAATTTTACAAAATGTACCGCTGGCACCTTACACATGTCTACCCCACCCCCACCACAGCACCCCCTTACCCCAAGCTGTGGGTTCCAGAATATTCCCTCTTGAATTGGAAATACTGTTCTTGCTTGCAGGATTCTGTTTTGTGCACAAAAGGGTGAAAGAACTGGCCTTTAGGTGCTGGGTCTCTATACTGTACTGAATTAAATAAATCAAGTTTCTCAAAGGTCACATACAAGTCACATACAATTAACCTTTTTGGGGGGGGGGTCTTAGGACCTCCATTGGATATGAAGGTGAACTATCTATGATGCTGTACAATTATCTAATTTATCTAATTATATCATTTATCTATTTTAATTAATTAATTAATCGAGTCGGTGGTGGATAGCAAATCCTTTAAATTGCTGGGGTGCCTCTAAAGATAGGTTTGGGAACCAAAGCAGGTTTTATCCATCTAACCAACAAGATATCTGTAATTTTTTGGAGAGCATTTCATACTTATTTTATGTTGTATATGACCATTTTAATGTAGCATTATGTGAGGGTGCTTAGGGGGATTAAACATAAGGAGTATATGTATGATTGTTGGAAGCTGTTCTTTTGTTTTTCACACGTGGCATAGTGGCTCAGTGGGGAGCGTCACAGCTCTGTGGATTGGGCTTGCTCATCCCTACCAGGGCCAGCAGTACTTTTTTTCATTTGTAATACTGGGGAAGATGCCTTTTGTTAACAACAAAGATTTCATTCATTGTTTTATGTATGACTCACAGAACAAAAGGGAACTGAAGAAACCAGAGGAAATTCTATGACAACACGGGGAGAACACTCAACACACATGGAGCCATGGCAGAGACTCAAACCCGTCCTTGTGGTGTGAGGGAACAGTGCTAACCAGTGCACTACAGGAATGCATTTGGTAAATTGAAATAGACTTTTCCTAGTATGCTTGGACTGAAATTTCCAAGAACAGCAGGCTGTAGTGTAAGTTTTTCCAAAGATTCTATTCTAATTTGGCACATATAATGGTGTTCATAAGCTCTGTATACTGTAGGTTTATCACTTGCCCACTGTTTTTCTAGCAATTCAGTAAATTGTACCATTTACTACTGCGACACACTGAAGTTCCTGCTGCTAATCACTAGTGACTACCTGGGCATATGTCCACCACATTGATTAATAAAATGGTGAAGACTCACCGAGGCTTTCAGTAAGGTCCTGGTGAGTCACCAGGCCATCATGGTCCCCATCCAGCTGCTGGAACACCTGGTGAAGTTCCTCAATGCTGAGACCAAGCTCATGGCTCAGGCCCTGAAAGACAGCAGCCAATCATAAATCTAGAACTGCTTGTTATAATATAATGTGCAATTCATAAAGATTTTTTTCCCCCTGTGAGGCATGTTTTGAATGCCACAGATGCCAAAGATGCATTTTAGCTTTTTTCCACTAGCATAGTTCATACATATATATCCATAATTTTCTTTTACATGATTTACATGAATATCAATGGTGCTCCATTTTAAGTACTGCAAGTAGCTTGCTATGAATTAAGCTGAGGTAATAGCTACAACACTGCAGCTGGACTTTGGTTGTACTGATGTGGGTTACTCATCGAAAGCATCTCATATATCAAAGTGAGTGAAATGATACAAAAAATAACCAGTGTGTAAAAGTTCCATTAGTCAAATAACAATCCTAAAGCATCTTATACATAAAGCAATATCTAAACAATAATATTTTTCAGGGTCGTATCTAATTTTTGGTTTGCTCATCCATCCATCCATCCATCCATCCATCTTCAAACTGCTTACGTAGGTCAGGCTTGAGGGGGTTGTTAGGTTTGTGCATCTTTCAAAGCATGATCGAAGATCAAAAAGTGATCATGGTTTCACAGCTGGTAGATAATTTAAATTAATAACAAATAATCCCTGTTTAGGTCTCAGGTGGACCTTTAGTGTTGTGTTCACGAGCAAAGTCCAAACTGATTCATTATAAAATATAAAAGAGAACAAACGGGTCAATAATAAAACAGTAATGAATGTATGTTTTCTGATGTAATCAATGTGTTTCCTAATGAGTAATATTCCATTACAATAATTCATTATTTAAAACACTGATGGTCAAAAAGTCAATAAAGTTGTTATATATTAGCCTACTAGATCATTACCTGCACATTTTCCCAAGTGATGCAACCCTTCTCCTCAACATCAGGCTGATGGAAAACTTCCCGCATCCTCTGCAAAAGGGCAGCAGTATTTCTATGTGCCTCTGCAGTGCAGCCCTCAAACCGCTCCAGGCCCATGTCTCGCTTCCTCAGGTTATCCTGTCCGTGGCGTGTGGATCCCATTTTTCTCCTCCTTGCTGCTGGCAGAAATGTATCTTGCGACCCTGAACATTCCTGTTGTGTGGTAATGGCTGAGTTCTCGGGCTGGAGCAAATCTGGGATGACGCCCATGGTAGTAAGTGATTTGTCACTGCCACTTCCATTCCTCCTTTCTGCTTTCTCATTCTCACATTCTCTCGCTTCATGTTGCACTGATTTCATCACTTCGTCAGTAGCAGATTCCTTATTGTCCATAGCCATTGTTTCCACTTCAGTCTCTGCCATTTCTTGTATCTCCTCTTTAAGCCTTTCCCTGCCTCTCCTGTGAGAGCTACCAAGCTTTCTTCTTTTCTCACTCCTGCTGGATGCTCTGTCTGAGCAGTCCTCATGCTGTTCAAAGCCCTTTACAACATTAGTAGCAAGTGTTTCAGTTGCTGTAGGATCCTCAGTTACACTCTGTTGGCTTTCAAAGTCTTCAGCTCCGCTGTTATGGTTTGTGACTTTCTGCTTGCTTTTTGATGTTACCTCTGCTATATTGATTTGTGTTTCCTCTTTTGTCATCTCCATCACCACATTTATAACATTTTGCTTTACCTCTGTTGCCTTTTCCTCTTCTCCTTCCTCTTGTTGCTCACTGACTTCTAACCCATCTATGTCGCTGAATCCTGTGCTCTTATCTGTCTCCTTATGTAGGCCCCTGCCTCCCTTGCGAGAAGAGCCCATTTTTTTCCTTTTCTGCATACGGGTGGAATCTTTCTGAGAGCTCTCATCAGATTTTTGATTCATCTCTAATGGCAGGGTATTGGTGGCAGTCCTCTCAGTTATTATTGGATCTACTGACACATTATTGAAAGAATCATAAATGTAGCTAGAATCATCCTTATCGCAGTCTGTGGTTTCTGTTTTGGAGAATTCCTGAGAGACCGCTACATTTTCTTCCAATGCAATATTTGTCCCTTTCATTTTTATGTCTCCCTCTTCTGGCAACTTCCATTTATTCTCCATGATTCCTCCTGCCATATTTATCTCTGGTTCTCCTTTGACCTCCTCCACCACCAGAGGAATTTTCTTCTCCTCTGCCACGATTTTATCACCTTCCTGTATATCAAGTTCCTTTGATACCCCAGTGTCCCTCAGGATGGTGTTCAGTTCCACAGTGATGGCCTCTTTCTCCTCGCTCTCCAGCTTCACATCTATCTTTTCCGCTATTATTTCTTCTATTTCACTTTCATCATAACCTGCTCCTTTACTTCTGTTCTCCATTTTATTTTTTGTTGCATTCCAATGAGTCGATTCTGTCATAATTTTTTTGCCTATAACATTTTGTTTGCTTTCATCTTCTGTAGATGGTGCTTCCATATGGGTTGAGTAGAATGGGTTATTCTTGCAGGGTTCCAGCAGATCTTCCAATGGAATGAACTTTACTTGTTCCTCTGTTATAAAGGTATTGGATTCATCTTGAAATGAAAAACTCTCCACTGAGGGGTTCTCTAATGGTGAATTCATCTCTCTTTCTGAGGCTGTAACTTCTTGCTCATACTTTTCCGAAGATAATGACTCTAACATATTTAAGTCAATCTGCATCACCTGTGTTTGCCTCCAATTCTTTCCTGTTTCTTTAACCTGTGCACCTTCTCCTTCTTCCTCTTCTGTACTCCCTTTCTCATTGCTTGCACCTTCATACTTCATCACATTTACCTCCAGAATGACATCTGTTACACTCTCTTTCTCTGCCTCATCTCTTTGCCCTCCATCTTTTCCTGGGTTCTTTTGTGCCACATTGTCTTCTAACATGTGTGTTTCTCTAAGTCTGTGAGTCTCGTTGAATGCAAGAATTCTAGTTCCTGTTGTCTCCTCTGTTTCCCTGTCAATCATGCTGGTTCCCTCTAATCCTGGAGCTCTAATTTCTGTGACCACATGTGTTTCTCTTACCTCTGGTTTCATATTTTCCTCAGCTATGCCTGTGCCTCTTGATCTATCTATCTCCCTCCCTTCCATGTCTACTGAAATGTCCTCAACAATATCTGTTGCTGTTGCTTCCTCTGTCTCCCTGTTGTCAACCATATCTGTGCCCAACAACCCTGATATTATATATTTCTCATTTGTTTCTCTTGTGCTTTTGTGTTTCTGCTGTTCTTTATCTCTATCGGTTCTCGTTAACGCCTCTGCCTCCTTGTTCTCCTCCATCTCCAGCAAACCTTCCTTTTTTACTTGTTCCATGTTAATATACTGTATCACATCAGGTTTGCTTTTCTCTTGTGACTCTTTGCCCTGTAGCACACATACGTCTACAGGGTCTCCAGGGCTTAGCATCTCCTCAGGTAAAATATCAATCTCTTGTTCCCTGTCACTTTTTATTTGTAAAGCACGCCCCCCCTTACGTGTAGAACCCATCTTCCTCTTTTTATGCTCAAAATGAGCCATTTTATGTTTGCTGTCCTCATGTAAAGTGCTTCTTTCTGATTTTGGCAGCTGTAGAGCAGCATCAACATGGCCCAGCTGACCACTGTCTGTTGACTGAAGTTCTCTGAGAAGCAGGTCCGTATCATTGGTGTCCTCATCGGTAAGCTTCCCTTCTGATTCGTTTAAATTTATAATCAAGTTGCTTTCATTGGTTATGTGTAATTTTTTATTCTTCTGAGCTTCTTCACTGTACATACTTTGAGGGTAGAACTGAGCATCAGCTGATTTGTTCTCAGTGGTGGATATGTCTAACACCTGGAATGCATGCTGCTTTCCTGTTATGGTAGATTCTTCACTTCCTTCCAGACACTCACTTGCCTTTTGTGGCTCTGTGTGTAACTCTCCTAATGGTTGGGCTGTCGTGCTTCCAGCCTGGTCATCCACTGCATGCTTATCACCCCCATGCCATTCCTCTTGCTCTGCACCATCCCACCCTTCCCTTCTGTGTTCTTCCAAATCTGTGGGAAGCTTTCTGCGAGTGGACCCCATTCTCTTTTTTTTCTCCATCTTGTTAGATTCCAGGTGAGGTGTGCCAGCAGAGTAAGGGTCATGTGATGGGGCAAGTGCCAACAAAGATGCTGTTCTCTCTGACAGGGAACTTTCTTCTGGTTTATAGTCTACCTCTCGTTTCTCCTCTGTGGTCCTAGAGTTTTTCTGCATGGACCTTGATGCTTCCTCCTCTGTAGACTTTGGTTCTCCCCCTGTGGTCCATGATTCTTCTCCCATGGGTCTTGATCGCTCCTCTATAGGCTTTTGTTCTCCTCCTGTGGTTGCAGATTCATGTTCCATGGTCCTTGATTCCTCCAGCAGGGTGGCAAAGACGTCTGCCTCTTTGTCCCTCATCTGGCTGCCCAGACCACGCAAATCTTTGCGGGTGGAGCCAATTCTCCGGGCTTTTCCTGACTTCTTGCTTGACATTGTAATTTACAGAAATTCCTGAAATTGGACACATTTTATCAGTTTCATTCAGATCTCCCACTTCAGTGTACCAAAGCAACTAATTACAAAGATTACTATTTTTACTATTCTGAATGACAAATAGGACAGATTAATTCAAGAGTTTTCAGTGGGTACAAATTCCATCCATCCATCAATTCAACCACCTTCTAACTACATATCCAGATCATGGACACCGGGGGCAGGAACCTGTCCCAGGCAGAATAGAACACAAAGCACGGTTGTACCTGAGATGAGATTGTTACATTTAAATGTAGCTTTTCCAAGTGTTGAAATTACGGAATTATTTTTCTTGTTAATACCTATACTCTGTAAGTTCATTTTAATTTAATAGTTAATATCTTTATATTTTCAAAGAAGCTTTAGTCTCTAATAACCAGTCAGGTTTCTTGCATTATTTCCTGTATGGCTGAAAAAAAAGTAGGCCAAAGTGGTTTCATATTAGCATATATCATCTTTTTGACAAGTGAGAAGTCTGCATAAGCACTGTTTTATCAACAAGTGTGCAAACATTCACTATGTCCATTACTTTTCTGTTTCCCAAATGCATGACCATATATAACAAATTTTATGCCAGAATGTTAGGTTGGATGGTTTGCACTCATTTACCACAATATCCAGTTAGCAGTTTGCTTGTACAAACTGCAAAACAAGATTATTTACATGCACATAAGTGACAAATGCTGCCTGATGTTGCTGATAGTGTTAACCACATAATTTACTATACTGTGTATAATTTTTTTACAAGAATGCTGAGTGAAAGGATTTCCCAGCTAAACATCTATATCATAAATGTACTAAAACACTGTTTTTCACATCAATTGCTTTTTTATGTCCAGTTATACCACACATATAGTCACATGATATACCACACAGAGCTAGACAACAATGGAGGAAGCAAGGCTTCCTGGTGATATACCAGAAAAAGCTAGTTTCTGTTTGCATGCCTATCATCAGGCTCTCGGCATGGTCGACACACCGCAGCAAAGGGTTTTTTAGTTTATCACTCGCGATCAAGAAGACCTCATTAAAGAGCAGGGTGCCTATCCAAGTAAAATTAAGCTTCAGCATTACTGAAGAAATCTTTTATTTTTAAATTATTATTATTTTAAAAAGTAAAAGGTTGGGACATGATTCGCCCTAGAAACTGAAAACTGTAGCAAATTTTCCGTGGTCATCATTTTAATGAAGTGGAACGCAGTAGCTTACAGTTGATATTATCTACACAATGAGACAAAATGAGACTGAACAAGGCCAGTGTCTTCAAACACAGGTCTCACGGTGTATTTAGAGACCCGTTAATAACAAAAGGTCTGGTTTGTCATTTTTTACTTTTACCAAATAGATAACTAGATTTATCACATTATAGATGATCAACAATATTACTATAGACAATGTGAAACTGTACTACAGAAATTCAGGCGTCTTGTGTATGTGGTTGGATTTATGCAGTGTTTCTGCAGTTTTTCACAGTTGGTAAGAACTGTATAAAATTAATCTTATTTCATAACATCTTAATAATACAGTAGTACCAAGATGTATTTAGGTTGCACAGAGTTCTTGGGCAGCCATGAAAATTCTAAAATTAGCCAGATATTTCAGTTATCAAAAATAGAAGCCCAATGCATTATTCATTAATTAACCTGAACAGTTCTACATCGCTCCTTACAAGATTTAATCAGTTACTAGTGTACAGTACAGCTAAAATTAGACATAAAATAATACACCAGTTCAGCTGTTCAAAAATGAATGTATGACCTATGCTTTTTGCACCTGAAATGTGTGAGCCATTTAAAAATTGATTTCCAAGACATAGTATTACTTATTTAGGAGCGACGTGGGACAATTCTTGAATAATTTTATTTTTATAAAATGTAGGAGATCAACGGAAAAATATTTTTCCTTCCAAAGTAAAGTTGTGCTAGTTTGCTAAACATCAATAGTATCTGGGGGAAGCTTAATTATGCAGGAAGACTGATGCTTCCTTTAGAACAAGTGACCCTGTTCAACAAATTGTCCCATCTCCCCGGTTGCTACAGAATATCCATTAAAGAATATGCAGTAAATACCCGAGTTTATACCTAATTTGCATGACTATTAAAAATCTTTACAAATAATTTAATCTTAATTAAATTTTAATTTAAATCATAACAGAAAAAACACCTGTATATCTTGTATTGTACAGCCTTCAGCAGTACAAATGTAAGACATGAATCAGTTACATGCTTTGACATGCAGTAGTCAGTGTCCCTGCAACGTGCAGTAGAGTGATGGTGCACTCTGAAAGTCAGAAGCTTTTAAAGAACCATCTGTAGGCTTGTTTAAAATCTTCTTACACAGCTGAATTTTCACTGTGATAATACTTTGCTATCCACACCTACTCTCACACACATACAGCAGAATAAAAAAGCCATTATGAATCGAACAATTCTGATATAGTGCCTTTCTGAAAATGATTGCTTATCAATGTGTAACAGTATGGTATTTAAGATAAACATTAAACTTTGAATTACACGACGCCACTGCCAGGCGTGTTTCAGTTGTGACCATGACCTAAATTGACTGCAAATATTAAAAGATGAGACTGAGATAGACTCTTACCTTAAGTCGCACAAGCATTATGCATTCTGAAAAATTAAACCTTAACTGAAAGTTGGCAGAACGTTCAGCACCCTGGAGTCTTTCTAAAATCTAAAATACTATTGCTTCATGACCTGGTTCATGACTTTTTTTCACCATACAAAAGTTTCCTTTGCGCTTTACTATGACAACAGCTCAAGACTTCCTCCATGAACTCGTCAAAAAAAAAACTGTCAAAAAAGAACCGAGTTTAACTTCCTGTTTCTTGTAAACCAGTTACCAAACTGCACACTTGCAGTGTATACAATTTTGGCTGCTGAATTTAAGACAGCCACTGCTACTGAATATCTTTAATATGGTCAGTCAAAGCAAGATCTTGTCAAAGCAAGATCTTGTTTTGCAATCTAAAACCATTAAACAGAATATTTGATTGGCTCTCCACAGGAAATGGAATGGCAGTTTAACACCTCAGTATGAAACACTCAGTATGAAAATTGGATTGTCTGTGCGTGTGTACGCCAATGGTTCTGCTTACTGCTGTACAATTTATCTTTAATCACCATATATAAATATCCCTTTATAGTTAATCTAACTACTGATGTGCATATATTCTGGCATCATTGCTGCTTTGTAGCTAACGTGGTATTTATATGAAGCAGTTACGCAGTAGCAGTAAGAAACAAGTGTAATATCAGGACTATACTGTGCTACAAGTGTGCTCTCTAACTATAATTTCTGCCTGTTTAACCAAAACTACCATCTGAAAGGGGGGCCTATGTTATATAATCTAAGAGGCTAGTTCCTGTCTAGTTTGTATAAGGGCTTCTTTTGTTTACATTACAGGGCCCTGGTAGCAACAAAGGTTCTGCTCTCTCAACATGATTACAAATTTTAACATTCATGGTAAATCAATACTTTTCAGTCAAGAAATGGAAATTATTTGTAATTTAAAGATATTAGTGAGTGAATGGTACTTACATGACAAAACCTAAGCTTATTCTAGATATTTTCTACTGGATATCTTCCTTGCCATTGATGATACTGAGTTTTTCCCATTATAATGGAACTGTGTAACTCAAATGAGTCTTTAATTGTCTTAGTTTATATTGCAGAAAAATATCATTTATAATTTATAGACTAAACTGTTTCAGTGTTACTCGGGACTTTCTGTTAGGAATTAAAATGTGGGAAATGAGGTAGAGGTCTCCTTTTACTGGGAAACAATAATCAGTTTCTTTGAGTGTTGTACAAAAGTGAACATATGCAGAAAATTACATTCCCACCTCACAGATGAGAAAGGTTAATGGGGTCATTCAAACACTTATGGGAAACTGAATGGCTTATGTCTAAGTAGGCAAAAATATAAAAATGGGCATTTTGCATCACTGTAGTTCATTTAATGTGCATGACAAGGTTATTCTATTGTGATACGTAAAACAGGGGCATCTTATATGTTGACCACTAAGTGCCAGTGTGTATTGCATGGATCTCTCTGTTAGTACTGGAGAGAGTTTGGATAAGTAAGACATGGGTCATAGTGGAATGATGTGTGTTTTCTAGTGTTATGTGAGAACAATTTTACTGGACCTAGATAGGGATCCCTTGTAGGAAAACCACAGAGATACTGACATGTGGTATAAAATATCATACATGTTACTTCCTTAAGCAAATAAAAATACAATGACAGAAAAATGTACATTTGAGACAATAGAAATATTTTAATTGCAATTTGCACAAACAGTCCTTAATAAATAATACATTTCATGATTTTAACATGAGCAAGTTTTATGTGCAAAATAATTGTATTTAAATAGCAAGTTATAAGTGCAAAACAGTGTTACTTTTCTGCAGAGAAATTGCATTACCAACTTCCTATGATATGACCCTCTGCACTTCCTAAGACAGCAGGTGGCATCGCTCCCATCTAGCTGTATGTCAGATGTCTACAACTCCATTAATCAAGGCATATATTGAGAAACCTTCTCAATGGTCAAGCAGAGGGAAAATTATATTGGCACAATACAGGGGCCTCAGAAGCATTTTGAATGGGAGTGGGGGGGACACACTGGCATAAAACTAATAGTTTGTTAAACGTGGGGGGGTCCAAACTAATAATTATGAAATGTGACAGGGACACATCCCCCTCAAATTTAATGGTGGCGATGCCCATGGAGCAATAGGAATAAATAATGATTAAACAAGACATAAACAATGCATATTATGTTAATTGTGGAATCCTTCAAATAAACAATAAAGGAATAACGTGAATTACAGATAAACCATGATATATAAAATATATATATAGTTCAACAAATAGTCATCACAAAGTGTAATGCTGACAATATGGGCTTTAATGTAGCTACATTCAGTTTAACCCACCCTGAAGATTGATCATCATCAGTGGTCAGAAACAGGGACACAGCCTTTGGAGGGGCTAAAGCGGTTTCGACGAAAAACTGAACTTGCCTTCTTTCTAGAATTGCATATATGTGGAACTGATATACAGCCACAGCTCAGACAGACCCAAAGGCTAAGTGCTACTCTAGGAATATAACCAGTCTGTACTGAGACAACAAAATGCCCAGTTGTTCCGACTTAGTAATGAACTGAGGTACTTTTTGGCAAGGCAGACCCAGAGAAGGGGTGCCAGGACATCCTCTGCTAACGCTGGGAAGAGATGAAGGCTGAAATTGCTATTCAGTTTTCAGCATCATCTGCAGGAAAATGACATTTATGTAGTACCTACATGCCACTGTAAAATTCAGTGTAAGTTCTGTATATACCTTTGTGGTCACTGAATCATTAACTGTTTTTTATGGAAATGCAGTTAAATAAATAGTTATAATTCCAGCAGCAATAACAAAATGATCTATCAAAAAAGGACTGATTGAGTCTGTCACTGTTTCAGTAGAATGATACAGATACAAGTATACCACAACTGTAACTACATATTAGAGTTTGTCTTGCAGGCTTTAGGAAATTGGACCTATAGCGCCATCAGTGCTATACGGACAGCATTTAAGGCCTGAATTATGACACTGCCATGAACCTGAAACACCATGTATCTTACTTTAAACCCCAATTTAGAAAGTTCAAGTTGCCAAAGACAGATGCTTGTCCTTGATGAAGAGATCCATTTGGACTTTAAGCAAATATAAAGAGGTTTTTACAATTGGTGTGTACTTGAATAATTCAGTTAGCTTCCTGATTGTATTAGTATGGACCCCGGCATGGTTGTCGCGGAGGCAGGAAGTGCTGCTTCTCCATAAACATCCCATTCTGCTCACTGCCCTGACTTCCTGGGCGTGGCCACCATACGGCGCTTTGACTTGTAGAAATCTAATGGAAACAGAAAGGAGTAGCGTTAATGTGCATGGCATTCTGAGACTGGGCCAGGACATTGAAAAGTACACCGATGACTTTAATAGTACATTTCAATACATTTCACAGAATGAAATTATCCAGAACACATGGTGATTTCAGTTACTACCAGGACTCAAAATGTCCATCTAAGAAATGGGAAGCCAGCTTCCTCCACTGCTACATCCCTAAACACCATGTCTCCATCCCAGTACAGCACCCTCTCACATTGACTCTTCATCTGGCCGGGGCACTTCCCCAAATGACACCACCTTCCTGACTGACTACACCCCACTTACATTATCCATCCGCTACACACCTGTAATGCTGGTCTGCTTCCTCTTCATCTTGCCAGCCTGGTTCTTCTCGGGTGTCTGTTCCAGGGCCAGGGTCAGGGAGATGTACATCTCTGGCGTGCGAGATATGTTTTCCTTGCTGTTCAAGCCAGTTTCTTGGGGAATCTTGGATGGGCGGTACAGTAATGGAAGCTTTGACCCAGAGATGCCATCCCAGATGAAGTCACTCCCCTCCAAAGGAGTCTCAGTAAGGAAGTCAAACCCCCAGCGGTATCTAGCATCCTCCAGTTCCCTATTCAAGGCGTTCTGGTACTCCACTCGCAGCAGTTCATGGTCTACAGGCCCGAAAAGCCGCCGCCGTGCCCGTCCTTTCCCGGAAGCCATTGGGAAATTCTTCTCGTTGGACATGGATCTACACGAACATGAAAGATAGAGCATTTTATTCTCATAAAACAAACAGGTTTCCCTCTACAATGAAATTCTTACTTTGCACATCCTCCTTTCACCACAGAAAATAGAATAAGAATATAAATTAACAAATACATAGCACAGTCTAGGGGCGGCATGGTGGTGCGGTGGTTAGCACTGTTGCCTCACACCTCTGGGACCCGGGTTCTGGTTTCATGTGTGTGGAGTTTGCATGTTCTCCCCGTGTCGTCGTGGGGTTTCCTCCGGGTACTCCGGTTTCCCCC
>JABFEA020000110.1:9638858-9653243 GCA_019775915.2 Cyphomyrus plagiostoma | reverse complement strand
ACTGATAGATTTACATTTTGGCTCTATAAATGAAAAAGTTAGGGTACCCCTGGTTAAAGGGATTGTTTTATTAAATCTTTGTTGTTAAGTTATAAGTCAAACAAACAAGGGCTGTTCATTTTTAAATTGCCATAACTGTTAATATACTTGTAAGTAGGCCTAATCTATGCTGCATTTTTACTTGTTGACACAACACTATAATAAAAATTTTCGCATTTTTGAAGTGGTTTGTTGTTATTATTAGCTTTGAAAGTGTTTCCGTAATAATGTTGGAACTTCTTCATGCTTACATTTTTGTAAATCTACTTTGACTGTAGTGGAAATTAAGACATTTTGTTGAATGTGGTCATAAAGGCATCAATTCATAACATTATTTAACATGCTGAAGGCAAACTGTGCAAAACAAGTTGCAAAGAAGCAGGAGAGAGCATTTTTTTTCATGTCCCCCCCAAAAATTACTCTCTGAGATTTTACTGTTTATTGTCCCCCCCAAAATTGAAATGGGATTTCCGCCCCTGGGCACATTCATGTAATTCAGCAAGCCCGGATAAACTACTTCAAGTTTAATGGAAAAGCCGACAAATTCACTGGCAGTCGGTGACGTAAAAATAATGGTGCAGAGTATGTGTGATAAACATTTCAGTAACTCCATAAAAGGAGTCAAATATAAGTCAAATATAACAAAAATCTACGGGTAATGGGACAGTACTCAGAATGTTGTATCTTACCGGACAGCGATGACATTCGTGAACAAGTTTATGTAACATATTAATTATTCGTCCCATACATTAATTATTAGTTAGATATTCTGTAGTCAGTGGTTTAGTATTGAGACATAACATATAAAGTCGATCGAATTAATAAATATGGATCAGTTAAACCACCACATTCAGGAACATATTGTACGGTATTAATATTCGCCATCTCAATACCGAGAAAGCATAACAAAACTAAAGGGGCGTGGCAATGAGACAAGATGAAGCGGAGGGGCGGGTACGAATGCGGTGACGTATTCGAGAGCAGAGCACGTGAATACAGAGCTCGTGTCTGATAGAGAAGCACACAAACAAAATGCTATAAAGCCAAAAAACATGCCAAGAAACGACTATTCCATTCATAATGAATAGTCCATACTTATTTGTACTAACTTGTAAGTGTAATATAAAAAGCAGTTAATTGCAAAGCATCTGGTCCTTACAAACCAATTTATATAAACACACATTAAAAAACAAATAATTGAAACCTGCCTACCAACAAAAAAATCTTTCCGGATTATACAAAACTCCAAAGTTTCAAGGAAAATAAACCAGCAAACTTACGTGCCCTGATCCAGTGAAGTGTTCGAATGGTTATAGATGAATTAGTTTCGCTGGAAAAGAAGACCGGGTCTTCTATTACTTATTACGTTGTACTTAGAAATATACCAATATGTCTTAGAAGAAAACGGGCATATGTATGTAATATGTACAAATCAAGAGCGCCAATTAGCACCCAGTCTCAATATAAGACTAGGTTCTGCCGTTCCCGAAAAAATATGATGAACGTTGGCCGGCGCCGAGGAATTATAATGTCGGTGGGCGGGATGCCACGCGGCTAGTGCACGGGCGGAGCCTGAGCCGCAGATTCACGTGCTGGAAACCCAAGAAACGCACGTGAATTTCTTCCACGTTTTTCCCGCAGTCACCGAACCAGGTAAAGTTAAATACAGAACGCCTATAAGTTTGTATAACTTGTTGGTACACTAAATAAATATTTATCTAATTATTTATTAAATAAATATTTCATTAAGAATCACGCACATGCACCCCAAGTAGGCCTCTGCTGTTAAAATCATCAATAGCGGTGTATGGTGTTTATTCGCAAATTAATTTCTTACAAGTAGAACGTCTTATATATTTCTGCTCATAAATACTTTCCGTGAAATTCTCGCTATCGTGGTCGCAGGTGACATTTTTAACCCTATTGTTTTACACTACAGCGATTTACAGCATGCTGAACCCGGAATGTCTGATATTTTGGCGTGAAATTAAGATCTCAGCACTGCCAACTGACAAGTACTGTGACGTCGCAACTTTGTGCTCAATGCGGCGCGTACTGTAGGCGCACCGATTTGTACTTGGTAGCTATAGAAACAATCCCTTCACCCCCAGCAACTACGTCAATCCCTAAATTTCTGCAAAATAAAATGAAACGCAGATCTGTAGTTCAGTTCTGTTACTATGTACTTATGAATCACATCACTGATAGCCACAGACCACTCACAATCCGAGTTTGGCTCTCCAGTTAGGGGTGGTGCGAATACACATTGGACATAGGGGCGGGAGGGTGCATATGATTGGATGAAATGAGCGGGTTGGTTAAGAGGATGAGGAGGATTCAGGCGCGCAGTGGACACGGATTGGCTGGTTAGCGGGGGCGACCCAGCATTCGAAGCAGGCTCTGTGAAGCATGAGCGGAATTTGTGTAAATTGAAGATGGAAATCCTCCCTTTCACTGATTTCATTTTCGAGATTGATTGGTCTACCTCGGGGTTCTTTGGATATTTTCTGTCGAGGGGTTAACTAGCCCCTTCCATGGTTTAAAGTTTCTGCGTATGAATTCATTGACCAGCGTATGAAAGAGGGGTGGTGGTGTGCTGACCTCGGGTCGCCCTACTGTTGGCTCAGCAAGCAGAAGTGACGGAAATATCAGGACTGCAGTTCTAACCTGCTATACCAATGTAATTAACACAATTAGCCTCAGAATAATGAGTTCTTCCAAATGTCTTAAAAATGATGGTTCCTTGAAAGCTGAGGTGTAGGAGATGAGCACACAAGTCGTTTTGTGTTTGTGGGGGAGGGTGTTTGTCAAGGCACCATACAAACCATACAGTCAAAACATGGAGAGAAATGCAACTGAAGAATGAGAATAACTACTAGCAGTGACAAGAAAAATGTGGAGCCTGTTATTGCCAAGGGTTATACAAACATGCATTATGGAGGGGTGAAATCAATGATGCTCAAGATGCAACTTTATGAATGACCTAGTTTGTGCATTATTCCTGAAGCTAATTACAGTAACAGTAAGGGGCTAGTTGAATTCCCATTTAGCAGAACAGTTCTACAGTGGTACCCTTGAGTAAGGGCTTTAAAAAAAAAAAAAAAACCCCACCAAGTGTAGATCAGATACACATGTCCAAAGGAAGCTACTGTCTGTGTAAAACCCAGTAGCATACCAAGAAATGCTGCCCCACTGACATCCCTGAATCAACCATCCAACTAATGAACCCATAAAATGTAAGCGAAAGGTCAGCAGCACATAAAAGCTGGAAAGCATGAGACACTTAACACACTTCATAAAGGGAGATGCTGCACCAGGAAACCAGATTTCTACAAACAAATTTAATTCAAAAGACAGGTCGAAAAGGGGAAAAAAATAAAAAAGGGGGTCATTTCACATCACACATGGCACTCCAAACATGCCAACAGTATCACCCTCCTTCAGGCATTTTACAGATCCCAATGTCCAGATGGGCACAGTGCTCATCGGACTGTACAAGAACTGAACACATTTGTACAAATCGGCATATTACTATCTTGCATACACTGTTGGAATTGGTCGCCTTGCACATCACAGAAACTGCTGAAAAGGGACATTTTAAAGAGCTCAAAGTCCATATAAATTTTAAAGTATGATCAAGCAAGTTCAGACAACACCTTCAGGTTCTTCTTACTCTGTCATTTGACCTGGAACGACTAAGAAGAAAAAAATGGATAGGTTAGTTCAGTACTGAAACTTACATACCGATTAGCAGTCTATATGCATCACGACTGACGTGTCTCATTCATGAGATGTAGCATTAATTGGAACTGCGGTGGTATGGCTGAATTATTTTACAGTCAACTAAATCTAACAGGTAAAAGCAAAACAAGACAGCCTAATTCACATCACTGCTAAAAGGACAGAACCAAATGGAGCAAACCATTACCTGCGAGATCTGGAGAACGAGCGTGAAGGTTTGTGGTTCCTGTCACGAGAGAAGGACCTATCCCTCCTCCTGTCTCTGGAGAGAGATCTGCACAACAGATCCAAAATGACTTCATGTAGGTGCAAATCCCACCAAACAAGATCAAAGTTATATTAAAGGCAAATTCTAAAAGTTATAATAGGCTGACATGGCTAAGCCAATGGGAACAGTATGAATTACCGGCTGCGACTGCGACTGCCGCTCCTCCTACGTGGAGATCTGGGTGCAGGGAGAACAGAGGATGGAGAGAGATGGAGAGAATGTCTGAAATCACTGAAAACTGATGGGAAGACTGAAAGGCAAGTGCTACTTCTGCAGACACCCCACAGGAGCTATCGCTTTTCCCCCATCACCTGGGGAGGGTCCCTAGCATCCCCATTAGGAGGCAGATGGTGGGGGAAGCTCAAGCCCAGACTTGGACAGAGGTATTGCACGTCTCTGTAGAGAGACAATGCAAGGACAAGAACATGCTAAGGCACCAAGAGGAAGCCTGGACTGAACTGCTGTGGGGGAGGAGGGGGAATCATATTGGAACTGCACGCATTCAATAAAAATGCAGATGCAGGCAGACACTACCGAGGTGACTGGTGCTACTGAGGACCAGGCTCACACACCACTATACACATCCAGGTCCAGTCATACTAAACCATGGCCCAGACATTCTATTGGGCAAAGAACATTAATTTTTCATCCATTTCTGTTCTAGGAGTTTAAAGGTGACAGCTCTCCAATGACATACCTACAGTGATCTTTTCAACCGACTTGAATGTCATATCCTACAACGGGACCTGTTCACCTTTAAACTGACACCTTCGAAGGTTTAAGCAAAATCGGTTAACCTCATGAAGCAGCTTTTAAAATGAACCAGGAGTAAACTGTACGAAGCAGGGAAAACTTACTAGTTTTTCTGGTTCTCAACAAGCTAGAAATGGCGAAGGAAAAGCAGACTGGAGGCCGGGAAGGCAGAGTATGCTGAAAGGATTTGCCAGATGTTGCAAGGTGTTTAGATGGTTGGCTGTTGGGGGCTGGCTGCGGATTTTTCCTGCTTTTATTGGTTAGCCGAGGGCTGCTGCTTGTAGGTTGTGTTGACATTGGGAAAGTAAATAGCTGACTGGTCGGAAATATGAGGTAGGCCGCTGCCGATTTAAGGTTGGAGAGGACGCTGAGAACAGCACGGTCAGGAACCAATGGGCGGTGCAACCTGACGACTGGCCAGGCCTGGGTCATGTGACATGACACCAGCCAAGTTGATGGGGCACGCTGGTCACATGATGCTGAAAGAGGACTAGTTGACCAACTCAGAGGGTGCTGAGAAGAGGCATGGTGATGACTCTGCAACGGGGTTCGTTTTTATTAATATAGATTAAAAAGCAAACTTCATAATGAAACATAGGCTAACAAGACATCCAGTGCACATTCTGAAAGAATCTGCCCCAAAGCAATAAATCTAGGCTCCAAGAAACGCAAACTAGCAACATAACGAATGACCACAAGTTTTGATTCATTAGTTGAGGACTGCAGTGTACCCTGCAGTACCATAGGCAACAGCTCTAACCTGCTGCTTTTACGAAGGAAGCAAAAAAGCTAATCCAAAACAAAAAATCACCACAGCTGGTGTACGTGCAATGCCAGAACTTTGCTAGCTGACAGGCAATACTACACATCATAAATGCAATAAAACCCAGCACTATTCTTCAGCTATTCTTCACTTCCCAAAATATTCAGGGGATTCAGTAAAACCAGGCCTGTAGCTTAACAGGAAATGTGATCACGGAACTCCACCTTGAATTTTTTTTAAACTGCCAGGGAAAGTGACTAACAAGGACAAGATTTCAAAGCCACTTCTCACAAGTGGAAAAGACAAGGGCAGGTTTACCTCCTGCGCGCAGGGGGGCTGCGCCGACGGTAGTCATCCCGAGGTCGGCGGCTCCATGAAGGGGGTGGCCCCCTGTTCCAAGAACGTTTCTCCCCAGTGGACAGTTCCACCCGGACACGGCAGCCGCAGAGCGTCCTGTGATTAAGACGACAGCCAACAAAGCACAGATTTTAGACCTATGCTGCACAGCAATGGAAACACTGGAAGAAGCAAACCATTTAAATGCACCTGAAAGACCCAAGCTGAGACAGCTACTAAACAATAACCAACACCACAAAACAAGCAGCGATATGCAATTGCTACATACCTTCCATTGAGCTCACGTACAGCATCTGTTGCATCACGGGGGTCCTCAAACTCCACAAAGGCAAAACCAGGGGGGTTCCTGGCCACCCACACACTACGCAAGGGGCCGTAGTACCCAAACGAACGCTCCAACTCAGTCTTGTTACCACTGCTTCCCAAATTGCCTACATAGACTTTGCAGTCAAGAGGGCAGTCTCTGTGCACACTGGGATCTGGAGGGCAGAGCAACACAGCGGAAGTTAATTTTAATACATTACAGTTAGAAAACCTCCCCACAGGGGACCAATATAGTATCAATTATTATTATTAATAGGCACATCAAAGTCCGCGTTTGAGCCCCGACTCAAAGCCAGCAGCCGGACCACAATTAAGATGACAATTACCTCCCATTTCAACTGTCCGCAATGTTTTGAAGCTGGACCAACTGTAAGAAGGGAAGAAACACATTGATTCGTCACATACAAAGCATTTAGAAGAGAGAATAGTAGAAAATTCTGAACAATCCAGACCGTACCAGCAGCACAACCACACTGTTTATCATTCAAGGAGCAGTGATTCAATCTGGTAGGGTTAAAGAAACTAGACACGTCACATGGAACACTAAACACCTAACCTGATTGAGACAAACCGTTTTAGGCAAACATGCCATCACTAATCTTGGTCCAATTACTGAATTCGGGTAGGAAAACTTGAGGATAGGATCGGTGATAATGATACGCAAGCAAGACATCCAGTAGTCGCAGAAATCGTACTAGGATCTGTGACCTACGCATGCGTGCAGCTAAATTTGGGAGAATGGGGACCCTAAGCGCTTATTAAACACCGCATACATGGAAAACGAAACGAAGCATTAAACATTACGGGGTGGAAGTGTAATATCAGTTACGAGAGCCCTCAAACAGATGAATATCCAATCCATGACAATATTGTAACTGCCCCCACAAACCATCAAGAAAATCGACCGCGGCCTTCACACAGATTTCTTGCTTGCATCCGTGCAGAGTATAATAGTGTGATTTGCGACACAAGATGTTTACATTCAAATGACTGGTTACAATTTCAGCTACATCCGCTCTATTGAAAGACCCTGGACCAAAACGTCCACCGAGACACAGCCTTACTTAGCAGCCATCGCGAAATTCAAAATGGCGAAAGCATGCGAATGAGAACGATGTGCGGCGAGTGAGCTACCGCCATTTCTAAGCGACGCAATTTAGAATTCCACATAAATGTTTGGGTCTTACGTGAAAAGCCTAACAACGGAGATCAAATCGAAATGCATTTGGATTAAATACCAATATTCACGTCATGGAATACGGAAAACAACGGCATGTGGAAACAACGGCTGCCGATCTCAAAAGAACGCGTTTGTCCGATTCCCACCCCTATAAATATACCAAGCTAAAAACAAAAAAAACTCCAGATTATATAAATAGAGCCCTGCCTATTGGGAAATAAATATAAAAATACCTTAAATATTTTATTCGCGTAATAACGAAAACGTGTCCTTGCCTCGTTACCGCCTCCCTCGGTCTTCTTTCAGAAACGCAAAATGGCGTGATGCCGGACACCAGCTTTATACTAAGAGGAGTTGCCACTGCACGCTCTGCCTCTGACGTCACAGGCACGCTCCGCCAAGACGGGAAATGTATCCGTGGAATAGGTTCCCGATTGCAACATGAAACTATGTTCTTACTTTTAAGACGTGTACACAACTAAAATGCTGCAACTTACAATTGGAAGTCAAATAATAGCATACTATTTAATATTGGTTTCAAATAAACAGACAGACCTGACGATAGCCAGCTCTGCTGTGCAATATTCATACCGTATCCCAGGGAAATTACCTTGCTACAGTCACAAGAAGTGTTTCATCCCCCAGAACACCAAAATTACAGAAGGTTCGTCTATGGAATGAGGGGAGAGAAATATAATAAATTGTAATAAAAAAAATTATGTTAAGTTTGCAGTGTGGTAAACGCATAGAACGGAGAATGTAAAACAATATACGTTTGGATATACAGTCTACATCAACTCACGAAGGCGTATGCACACGTGCAAACATTTGATCTACGTTGGATATTGATCATTCATTAGGCAAGATTAAATATTACCGACAGCTGAGCTGGTTTTGTTACGGCACTCTCCGTGATATACGTTAAAAGGTGTGCAGGCTACTTGCAGTTCATTTGAGTTTTACAATATTTTCCTACAAAGGAGAGGCTGTCCCGGACCTGCCAGTTTACGCACTTGGCGCTGGAGGATTAAATGTTTTATTCATTGTAAAGTTTGACAATTCGCTAATGACCATTTCCATAAGTCATGCACTGGAAAAAAATAAGGCATATCTAATTTCTACAGCATAGGTATTTGGTGAGGTACACGCATCCATTCCGAATAGCATTTTTTTCCTATCTTCAACGGTAGGCGATTAATGAAAAAATCCAAAATGAACATCCCTAATTAAATGTTTTTGTTTTTGAGAATATAATTTCATATCGCAATCAGGAAACGATTACACGGATACATTTCCTGCCGCGCAAAAGCGCGCAGCCACACCCTCCTCTGCACGTGCTTTTCCCTACGTGCCCTACGTATTTGAGGCAAACGCTTCCACGAGCCTAAAGGGAAGCGATAGTACCTTGATGTATGCTGCCTTCAAAGTCTTACTCGGAAAATCCGACTAGGGAGTTGGAAAAGTGATTTAGTCGGAAGCAAATGGAAGCGATAAGAAAGCTATATGCTTTTTATTTTACTGTTTTTTTTTCTTCCTCCAACGCCAAATCATTAATTTAAATTTTCGTAAACCCTTGCTCAAACACCAGGTAGTTGACCAGCTGCATATGAAATATTGAGACAAAAACCTAGCATTTTTCTCCACGGTACACCATTCAATAACAATCTCCTGAACAATAAAAACAATGAAGTGTTTTGCAATGACACGCTTCATAAAACGTACTGATTTAAAATAACTTGCCTTTCATAGTGGAGCTATCCATTGCCTCAGCCATGATTGTTGTAATGACACGCCACAAAGTCAGGACTTAAAGAAAATCCTGAGTTTCCCGCCACTGGTAAATACGACTTTGTGGTGGCGTTCATCTGCTCTTATCTCGTATTTACGATTTCTCCGACATGACTCAATTGAAGGCAGGGATACTAATTGCAATGTAACCTGTGGAATGGGGGAACATTTTACATAACATGACTTCAAATAACTACAGAAGGAATTAATGAAAATGCGCATTGCCCATTTTGTTGAATTTTAATTGGAAAAGAGGGTTTGTGCCGTTTCTTTAAAACAGGTCTGGCCATCGTGAATTAGGCCCAGTAAAAAAAAATCATTAGTTTATCATCCCAGCCCGCGTGGCGAATTTAGCCCGTAGCGATTTAAAAAAAATGTTTAAAAGTGTATTTTCCTGTGTAAATTCCACTGCCGGCGTTCAGAAATTTCACAGGCAGACGATAGAAACCAATTGCCGCGCATTTGTATTCTTCCACCCCAGCTTACTTTCTTCTACCTTCCCTCCCGATCAGTACCGATCACGCACTGCTGAAGTTTTCTGTTCAAAACTGTTATCTTCCGTTGTCTTTTTTCTAAGAAATTAAAAAAATTAAAAATAAAAAAATCGCCCTCCCTCATCACTTGTTTCTGATTGAAAGGATGATACACTAATGATTTTTTTTACTGGGCTTTAATTTCCTGCATGTGTGTTCTAGGTGAGCCAATTTCTTTGTATAGTCCAAAAACAAGTGGTTATATGAATTGTTCTCTCAACCATGTGTAATAGTGTGTCTTGCAATGATTGGAATCCTGCCCATGGTATACCATCTTAGGCCTTTTCCTGGGATATACTCAAAACAAGCCCGTGCAGCACAAGTGGTACTGGAAAATTAAAAGATGGATTCAGGGTTGCCAGCTCTCATGCATTTGGCATGACACTCTTTCAGCTTACATAAGAAATCTTACGGCAAATCTATATTATTCCGTTATAAACCTAATACAAGCTACATCCAAAGTGTTGGGGTAGTTTGCAAACCATCTATTTATAAGGTAATAAAACTGTTACATACATGTACATGACTTCAAATTTAAAATCTCATGCCACCCAGCTGACCAAAGTTGGTAACCCTGTGGATTACTGATTCTTGAAAGGAATCAGCCATATCTTCCTATGCAGTTAAATCAGTATCTATCTACAGTCTTAAAGGTGCTGTTGTTTCTAGATGATATGTTAAGTGATCAGGGGCAATCTTATTAGGAAGACCCCATTATAAAAATTAATTGAAATAAATTATTTGAGCTGGTTGGAAGAAAATGACTTTGACCTATAAAAATGTCCAAGAATAGTCTCAAGTGGATGAACGGCCTACTTTCTGTACATGCTACCTTTCTGTAAAACAGAGGACAGATTACTACAATCACAGGAATTCCTGGAACAATCATATAATTGTTTTTGCATTTGGGTTTCAGTAGTCATGATTACCCGGTGAAAGACACAGATCTGTATGGTGAATTTGGCATGGTGTAGCATCAGTATGAAAATCCATCCATATGATTTATCCAGTTAAATGACCATCATGACATATTTATTAAATGACTACAGAAACTAGCTTGTTCTATGTTACTTTTCATACACTGACATACATTCAAGAGCTGGATGAAACAAGTCATTCCTATCAATTCCAGATTCTTATGACAGAGCAGGGATCTCGAAATATTTTTCTCTGATGGCCAAATTCCCATCAGCACCAGAAAGCTAAGCACCATGAAGAGATGTTATTTTCCCTCAACAAAGAAATTTCACATGATCCATTTCCACATTATTATTATTAAATTTCAACTTCTAGGCCAAATGATCCATCCATCCATTATCTATACCTGCTTGTCCTATGCAGGGTTGTGGGGACCAGACCCTATCCCGGAAGCAAAGGGCTTAAGAAAGGGAATAACCCAGGATGAGGCACCAGTCCAAAACAGGACAGGTCAAATAATATAATCCAGGTCAAATAATATAATCCATTCATTTTGTAGCTGCTTATTATGGTCTAGATCAGAGGTGTCAAAGTCAAGGCCTCAATAATGAATTATCTATGGCCCTCGGAATGATATTTGATTAGTATTAGAACCAGACCGCAGGCCACAGCCGCCTTCTGCTGTTTTGCACGCACCAATACTCCATTCCCCACAATGCAACGGTAGCCCGCAAACTCACTTTTCTTTGAAGGAAGTTTGTTTTTGTCTGTGAACCTGTTGAAAAATGTTTTCACTTGAAATTAGTGACAGAGCCAGACAAAAATGTTGGATTATTCATTTAATCATTAAATAAAATACAGTACACTGTGTTAGGTCTTGGTTCAATAGGTTACGTGAAATCATTTTAATATGTTTTAATAAAAATTGAACCAGTCCGGCCCTCGGCTTGTAGCAAATTTGGTTTTTTGGCCCTCTAATGTATTTGACATTGACATCCCTGGTCTAGATCATGAGGGGGACTGGTGCATATTGCAGGAAATTGAAATTATAATATACAAATTTGGGGTGGCATGGTGGTGCAGTGGTTAGCACTGTTGCCTCATACCTCTGGGACCCAGGTTTGAGTTTCCACCTGGGTTACATGTGTGGAGTTTGCATTTCGCCGTGGGGTTTCCTCCTGGTTCTCCGGTTTCCCCCCAAAGACATGCCGAGACTAATTGGTGTTACTAAGTTGCCCATAGGTGTGCATGAGTTAGTGTGCCCTGTGATGGGCTGGCCCCCCACCCTGGGTCGGTATAGGCTTTGGGCCCCCGCAACCCAGAAGGATAAGCGGTTTGGAAAATGGATGGATATACAAATTCAGATAGAAAATTTCATATTTTCTGTTTTGCTTTCATATGTGTCTAATGTGATACTTCACAATGGTTTCCACAGTGACATCTCTTTCAGCTCTCAGCGGAGGTGGACGCACTTCTCTCCCTCTCCCTTCCCTTATCTTCCCTGCTTTGCTCCTCTCGTCTCGTCCAATCTACTGTCTTATACTTGAGAGACTCTCTCAGCCCTGCTCTTCAAAACTAGGAAAATAATGGATTTGATCAGCTGGTCTCTCAACGCAAGTGACACCATCTTCTCGAAGAGAAGCACAGGTTCGGGGGAACCTGACTGTCTTGCAGGAACGTATGCAGCTGGCTACACGATGGACAGATGGGAGAAGTGGAGGGTCGTGTGTCTGGCAGCTCTGTCCGTGGAGGACATCAAAGATATTTACCTATTTGGAACCATGATTACAGGCCTTATGCTGATTGGATTAGGCATTGCCCTGGTTTATCGAAAATTGAAGAAAACCATGTCAGCCGCTCAAAGCCCCACTAGGCTGGTGGGGATGATTGATGGAGTTGGCAGAGCTGTTGGCACTCAGACTGTGGCTATAGATTGCAAATTGGATACTACTGATCGCATATTGGATAACACCACGGAGAAGCTCACGGCTTTGCAAAGGATTTGGATGGTGGAGACCAGCGTGGACATTAGAGGAGCTGCGAAATGACAGCTTCTCACCCGAAAACCCAAACAACCCTATCCTATCTGCTTTTGGCTTCCCCCTAATCAGTACTGGCCTTGGCCAAGGCCGCTGCTGAATTCAACAACAAGGCATTGAGCCTCTCTTGCATTCCTCTCCCCCAATCCCAAGGACACCTGGATACACACACACATATACATACGTACAGATATGCACTCATCACATCTTCCCCCCAACCCACGCCTTGGCCGCTTCATACCCCCAGCATGAACAAGCGAGTCTGTGACCAGCACCTCTATGGCTGCTCGTCTCTGTTGGACTACTTCCACCTCGACCATTTCCCTGCCCTGTTGCAAGTCACAACTTATTATGTTGTAAGGTGTACTGATTATGTGCTTATGTTGCTGAGGTGTTTTTTTCTGTTCCTACATTGTACTCCCTACTGGAGTACAGTCTGGGGGCTGTTTTTTTATTCTCCTCTTCTCTCCTCATGTAATTCTGTTTTCTCTGTTCTTCCTAAATACCCCGTCTTCCGGACTTTTCTACCCCCTATAATGTGATGTTTGTATATGTATGGTTGGGTTGATGGCCAGTTTTTTCACTGGTACTTGTGACTAGTGACATGGTATATTGTAACAGCAATAAAGGGTTTTCATCAATCAAATCAATAATATGCTGGAATGATATGATCCAGGAATCTTCATAGGCTGTGGGCTGAGGGACTAGAATATGCCACAATTCCGGCAGATAGGTAAATCTTTGGAATGAGATCATTAATCATTTACATACAAGGAGAAACTTGTTCTGTTGCTGGTGGATAGAAGCCTGAAAGGCATTGCCTTAATGGTCTGAAAATGTGGGCACGTTATCATTTGAATTATTTTAGGAGATTACCTTAGGCGTTGTATGTATGACAATACTAATGCAAATTTCCCTGAGACTAGGTTTCATGGGGATTGAGACAGACTTTTTGTCTGAGGTGAGGGCAACAGCTTCAAGTACTCCACAGCCAGATTAAAAAAAATGTGATTTAAATGAATTACTAAATAAAATTACAACACTGAGGGAACGGGGAGTAAGTACCATATTTAACAGAGGTAGGGGAATTTATAAAACAACTTACGTAAAAATAGAAATCAACAGGCAAAAATAATTCAAAAAGTTGAAGTACTTCATTGGCCTTTCTACTTTGTAAAAGTAAGTACACATAAGTACTGGCATAGAAATAAAATATTAAGTAAAATACTTGAACTTATAGTCCCTGATGTAACTGTATAATATTGCATTAGGTGTCCATTTAACAAAATAGACTTTTGTTAAATACAAAACTCTAGGAATGATGGTATTGTATTTTCCAATCTAAACATTTAAAACATGATATTCTGATTTATAATAGTTCTTCAATTCATATTATACCTACAGTTTATTTTGTTGTGTTGCAAATCACACTCGTATACATGGCGGGGATGCAAGCAGGAAATTTGCATGAAGGCCCTGATTATGCCCAATCTATGGCCGTGCACTAGGGTTCATGCAGGTGCACAGTATGCAGCATTTCACAATTAATGGTTTTCTGTATAGCATTTTGTATTCTATACATTAATGTATTATATTTTGTTATATGGGGATCACACTCCTCAGCCTCCCTGGTAAGGTCTATTCGGGGGTGCTGGAGAGGAGGGTCCGTCGGATAGTCGAAC
>JABFEA020000110.1:9603622-9620579 GCA_019775915.2 Cyphomyrus plagiostoma | reverse complement strand
GGCGCTTTATAATTCGTATCAAAACAAAGTAAAAATAAATCCGAATAGCCTATATTCTTACCTTAATATTATATCACAGCGAAGCGAATGACATAGTTTGAGTCCCTTTATTTAGTTTCCCTTCTTATATTTTAAGGATTTCAAGTTTTCTGGTAACATGTTATCCAAAACCTGGTGTCATTATAGATTTATGCCATCACATGTTGCGCTCAAAACTACGCGGTAAGCACGAAAATGAAAGGGGAATTGTTCAGCCAAGCAGTTTTAAAGACATTATCAGCACGTTAAATCGCAAGAATATTTCTAAAACAGCAAGTACTTTGTTTACGGAATAGAAAGAATTATATTACCATAAATATTTCCAGTAATGAACAGTTCAGTAATACGAATCTACTACCAATACTAGATATAATTAGTTGTTTGTAAAATATATCATAATCCATTTGCTTCCGATGTCATGTCAGTGATACATGAACTTAAGGCGCGCATACCTACGTGAATTAAGAAAAGTGAAAATAAAAATACTATACGCATGAATGAGATTCATTTAGCGTCTTCGTCTAACATTTGGTTAAAATAACTTTTTTAACCGGCGCATCGAAGCAAGAATATTCTTCCCCAGAATAACTCAAATAAGTTACATGCGCGTAATTAAAATATTCTCTTGCCGATAAGTATTAGTCAACTTCTTATTTGTATAGGTTGTTGTGTGCGCGCTCAGTTCTATGAAGGGGTGTCTTGGTATTCATTTCGGTTTCTTGATACTGTTTTAGAATTAAAACCAATTTACTTCACCATAGTGCGAACGGTAATTTGTTTTATAGCTGATCGTGTTTGGCGAATCTCTGTACTTATTTGACTATTTGCCTTCTGTGGCTGTCATTGTTATGTCCCGAGTTGGAAAATAAAATCAAGAGTGTTCGAAGAATGCATAACCATTGTTGCGGTTTAAAATTGCGAGCGTGGATGAATAGCACGGGGCGTAAATGGTTATATAAACAATAAAAGCCTGCAGCAATACGCACAGGCGTGCATTTGCAAAGGCGAGCCCAGGTCTGCTGTGTACGCACGCCTGTGTGTGACCGCGCCTCAGTCGGCGTGGAAAGAGTTACGGGTCAGGGTGTCTGCTAGAACACAGTGTTCCCATCTGAACAGCTACAGTACAGCCGGTACATTGTGTTACTTTGTGGCTGCTTTCCAAGACCTGCCCTTAATTTTTACACAATCGCCCTCCCCCATGCTCTTTCTCCGCCTTCTCCGTCTCTCTCTCTCTGTCGATCCTACTCCGGGTCCCTCTCCGGCGTGTGCTTTGAGCTGGCGTGTTGATCGCCTTAATGCCGGGCTTGTACGTACAGTACCGCCAGCAGAACATTCAGTACCTTAACGCTGCGAGGTCGCCTTCAGTTCTCGGCGTCGTTCTGTCAGTGGAGCACAGATACCGCGCCGGCGAGACTCGCTCAAGTGAAGGGGAGAAAAACAGAAAACTAAAATAAGAGGGAGAAACAATTTAAAAGAACAAAGCGTGTAAGTTAATGATGAATGTATCGTGTGTTTTAATCTTCCTTCTTGTGGGCAAGAGTTGTCCGTGTTAGATAGCGGTGTCGTTTATATTTAGCAAGTATGTTATTCTCGCAAGTGGTTTTTGTCATTGCGCTTCGTAACAAATACAATATACTGTAGTTAAATAACCACTTGTAAAATTATTACTTCTAGTTCATTCAAATTTCACTTTTATTTGAAAAAACCAAAATATAGTTATTTTCACTTACAAAAAAAAACAAAAATAATTGCATTTAACGGCGTTAACTAATTATTTTTTGGCGAAAATTCTGTAATAACCAGTTTGCAGCTGTTTTTTCTTTGGGAATCAGGGACATCGATCAGTATAAAATGTATGCGCGTGTAAAGCCCTATATACATTTCTCCGGTGTCCTCATAATGTTTTATGAACTCAGTAGGCATCTGATTTGGTGTTCATTGCTTATTTGACATGTATGAACATTCATGTTTGAAATTTTGATACACAATATCGCATACTTAACGAGGTCTTATTAAGTGGCTTTAATTATATACGAAGAGGCATATTCTCGTTTGTCACCATTTTCTACGTTATACACCCTAAAACTGATACAGGAAGCAATACGAAGTCAAGCCTTATGTTGATACCAGTGTAAGATTTATCAATGGAGCTATGACAACCTACAGTTGTCATACGGTTAGTTTGCATGAGTGTAATAAATGAGTAGATAAGGAATCGTGTCTTATACATTTAATGTAAATGAATTGTGATATACTTCATTTTAATATTCATACATTTAATAAATAATAAAATAACTTAAATTACAAATACTACTAAACCAATGATAAACAATAGTAAAAATGAAGTTTAAACCCTTAACTTGCACATTTACAATGACTGTGTTTGTCATCTTCATCTTACCCCACAATTTCATGAATGATCTTCAGTGAAAGTTAAATGCTTTTATTTATGAAAATGCTTCTGAGAGTTAAATGTGAAAGATGAGTTGGGGTCACCCAGATATTCATGACCATTTAACACGGCAGCAAATCTCTGGTGTGGTACTGTGTTGTAACTCTAGACGAGGATTCAGCTGTAGTGGTTTAGTATGTGGGTGATGAGCACAGAAGTAAAATCAATTATCAGTGCAGAGAATTAGGATGATACCGGCAAATAGTCATATGTATTTATATGCTTACATACCAACACACACATATGCACATACTCACACATAGATGTAGATACAAACGTGTTGGTATTCCCATACAGTTTCATAGATAAAGATATGCTCTTAAAACACATACACATGCACTTACGATTCGCCAGTGTGTAGTGAGGGATTATGTCGATAGATCTGAATCCAGGCAAAAAAGGCAGTCTGTAAATTCATGCACACATTTACATAGAGATGCGTCCATACACATTAATACAGTGACACATATACACACTCACTCATACACCTTCACTTTCACATACACACACAGGTACAATTTTTGCCAGCACACCGAGCTATGGCACTGAACTCTACACTGTAATGGAAAGTGGACCCCAGAGCACATAGACATATTTGTGTAATGCACCAATGCACCCAAGCTAGCACGCAGCCGTAATTGTTTGTGTGTGTGCGGTGTGTGTGTGTGTGTGTATATGTATATATATATATATATATATATATATAATTTATTTTTTCAAATACTGTCTTTCTACACTTGCAGTGCATATGTAATGCACCAATGCACACACATTCACTCACAACTGTTATTGTGTGTGTGTGATTGAGTATATGTGTGTGCACTGATACATACATCTATATTAACACTGTCACTTGTGCATTCACTCAGTACATATGTACATATACACACTGAAATACGAAGGCATGTTCACTTTCTGTGTTTGTTTGAATGTTTATGAAATGGTTATAAGTGCCATAGTGATACTTTTAATAACGAATTATAAATATGTCAATAGTAATACTTTTATTAATATATATTTGAGACAACAATCATACTTATTTAACTTTTTTAATTAAACCTTTCCTATTTTTTCGAACCAATCATGGAATCATTTGAATGAGATCCTGCGTCACAGGACTTGTATACATGGTGCTTGAAGAAGACGAGGAGGTCACTTGTGGCACAGAGGTGCCTTTGTCACAGAGGGACCTGCGTCTTGCATCTTAGCACGTTTTGGGGACGGTTTCTGTCAGTTGCAGCTGATACAGCAGTACGTGGGTTTGGGATCGCTGGCGGAGACTGTCTCGTGCCAGCAACTCTGAAGCTGAAGGAACACGATGTTCCAGGATGCTCACACATGCACACACACACACACACACACACACAAACACACACACGCATGCAGACAGCCTCACACTGTCATACTCTCAGGTGCATTTATATGCTTTATTTTCACACACATGATTTTTTACATGTGCATCCTTACTTGCAAAAATGTACAGGTTGTATGTGGACGGAGAGAGAGAGCAATTTGGTATTCTGCATTTAGCCTACTATTTTTGCCTGAGGATATAATTAATATGGGGGGCACTCAGTATCAGAAAACAGAGTTCTAATGTATTTCTATTAAGATAAAATATTCATTATCGAATGAATAGCAAGATATGTTTGTCTCCTGTTATAGTTGACGAGACAAGAGAAAGTAATAAATAAATGATTTTGATTTTTTGATATTTGTGAGAAAATACACAGCTGTTTGTCTTGGAATTGAAAATTGGAATGATTACATGTTAATCTGCTGTAATAAAATTAAACACTCACTCCATTAATTGCTCATTACATTATTATTTTTATCTAGTTGCTCATCTGTTCCATCACATCTCATATCTTCATTCTTATCGACTCGTTTATTGGATTCTTGCAAGCAGTTATTCTTATTTGTCAGCTGTAACCAAAGCATGTGTAGGTAGTAATAGATGATGTGTAACATAGTGTAGTGAAGTACACTGTGTTCTAATTCATATTTCTCCACTCGTCCACTTAATTCCATCATATCAGATGGGTGTAGGGCAAAGAAGTAACATGGAGTTTTCTGGCAATTATTACATTAAAAAAATTGTCAGCTTGTTCAATTTAACAATAATTTCCCTTTTCTTTAATCCTAAAATTATTTGTATCCTGCATGCAGGAATTTTAATACTGAACAACTTTTTAAATTAAAGTACCTGGTTTCAAATATGTGCAATTTTGAGTGTGATCGTTCCTCAGGAAATACACACTGAACACAGGAAGATGACGATATAAGTATCACAGGAGGGAAGAGACAGGGAGTTTAGATATGGTACAACAGATATGAAGCCTGCCAAAGCTGTGGTGCAACCTCATCATTTTGTCAAATGTCCTTATGAAGATATCCTCTTCCTTAAATTGTCAGTCATAATTAATAAACATGATTATCCAACCAACTTAGAACTGACCAAAATCAGCAAATTGTGCTTTGATTGTACTTGTGTAGTTCGAGAATTAAGGTTCAAACGCTTCCTTCACTGGGCATCAGTGAGACTACTTTTGTCTTTCTGTAATATTGCATCTAAATTCCATGATCTGTTTAAAATTTTAGTTGTCGATTAAGCACACCACCACTTCACACTGTGTATACAAATAGAGCTTTTGTATTCAGCTGTTTGGGATTGTAAATGCACTAACTGCCTACCAAATTAGACATAGTCCAGCTCCACTTTACTGATTTTGCAAAGTTTAAAATTTTTCAGTTGCCTGGGATGGGCTCCAGAATGCTTAAATTGATGGCTGAATGGATGGATGGATGGATGAACACCTTCCTATGATGACTTCCCTATGTATTTGTTGACCAAATTAATATCCATCTATCCGTCCATCCATCCTCTATTCTCCTTACCCAGTATAGGTTCAGGGGGAACCTTTCAGGTAGCACAGGGCACAAGGCAAGGGCCCTGTCCATCACGAGGCACACATGCACACTTGCATAGGCAAACACACATCCATCGGGCTGTTTGGAGATTCTGACTTAACTGATTTCGTATTTTTGGACAGAGGGAGGAAATGTATGCAGACGCTGCATGCCACACCACTCTAGTAAGGAGAGTTTATATGAGCGATGCAAGGGCCATGTGCTCCTGCTGTTTCCATCAGCATACTTCAGATTGCAGGCCGCACTGGTCTGCTCTTTCATAAATGTGCTGTGCACCATCATGCCCAGATCTAGCCTAGTTTGGGCCAGAGCTAAGACTGTGTCCTGGTCTAAGTGGCCCCAGTGTCCCACTGTTACAGTAGAGTGTGAGAAAATGAACTTGGTTTCCAGTCAGAGGTCAGGCGAATTTAGAGCTGGGAGGCTGTGGTTTTTGCAAGTACTCTATGCTGTGGATTATGGATAAGGTAGAATTACTGGTGTCTCATGTTACCCAGTTGCAGTGTGTACTACAGGAGTAGAACGTTACATGAACATCGCAGAGCCAAACCTGCACTGTTTCTCTCCAGAACATGAAATCCATAGGGGCCCCACAGGGCAACAACACAGAGATCGGGAAACTAGCCTTGTTGAGAACTTGTACTGCATGATAAAATGATGCTTTTATGTCAGCATGCTTGGGTTAATTGACCATTTATCTGTCTATTGGTTTCCCCTTTTTTCTTTGAATCAAATCCAGCCAAATCAAGTTTTATTTCTCAATAAACTGCAATTTCAGCAGAATTTCACGTCAGTCAATATGAAATGTGTTACGCATTTGGAAAACCGCAAAAAAAAAACACAAAACAACATTTGTAAAACTGGAAATTGTTCCCCGACCCCCTCAAGGCAGATGACCAAAGAGTACACCTGGAAAATAGCTGCTACAGAAGTGAAAATAAGAAATGAAATTGTACATTCTATATCAAAATGCCTTGGAACACATAATGAGGTAATCACATACTGTGTTATGGTGAGAGTCCTGACTACTTGAGTTGCAAACATCTCTGCGGCCTACACTCATTTTAGGCTTAGCAGCTTCTGCTACAGAAGGCACTAAATAGGTATGATTTGCTCTGTCTTAATATAATTTAGGCTGTTAGGGAAGAAGAGAAACAGCAATGTAAGTGGGTTTGATGCTTTACAGGGCAGAAGTATTTCCTCTGATAAATTTGATGAGTAGCCAGTACAGTGGGAAAATGTGGGACTTATGTGTATTAGTTCCAGAAAGAAGTGTTGTATCAACTAGAGATTTCACTGGGAATATTAGTGAAACCCAGTACCTGAGTATTGTAAATAATGGCGTTGATAGCCTACAATAAACTGCCATTAAGTATTAAAAGCAGAAGCTTTTATTAGTTTGTGGAAGAGTTTAAAGGTGTAGTTAAAAGGTGCTTAGAGCAAGGGGAGCAAGGTGAAAAAATGTGGTGTCCTGAAAGATTTTTAGGTGTATGCATATACATGGATGAGTACACAGGAAACTTGTGTTCATGTGCACATAGGTGAGATGACTACTGACAGTGAACTCTCCATGGATGACCAGTCTCTGGCCAACTTCTGTGCCAAACATGGTGTAGATATCACACCCAATAAAGACAGAGGTGTGTGTAAGGTATGTATCTGTATATCATTTGACTATTGTTTCTTTTGACCTCAAAATTAGTGTCTCATTATTCATTCTTTAATTTGAAATAGCCAACTCATAATACAGCACTTATTCTTCTGAATCGTTGAATTTACCAATGCCCTGGACTTGAAATATGAATGCTACAGGCGGATTTTACTGTTCAGTTGAATGTATTATGCTACTCTGGATATATGTCAATAACTGCAATGAAATTAAAGTATATTTTAAAAGACAGAACCGCAGGTCTCTTAGGATGCAAGTTGTATCTTCTTGGTGAATGCCATCTTTTTCCCAAAGAGGATTGAGACATGGCCCACTAAGTGTTTTAATCATTTGTTCTCATGATAACCTGTCTTGGGTCCTCTGAGGATCAATAAGGATGGATCACAAACAAAAGAAGAACTTCAGTCATTTATTTGGATTAGAACACGATGGCTTAGACTTGATGATGGGTGTATTAGCGTATGTCCGCAGCTGTCTCATTTAAAAAGGGCTTTTTCATTTGATCACTTCAGGTGGTTAAGTGGCAGGGTGTGGATACAGAGAAGCCTATGATTGGGGATAAGGTATACGTGCACTATACTGGCAAACTCCTGAATGGGAAGAAGTTTGACTCCAGTATGGACCGTAAGGAACCCTTCACCTTTAACCTGGGCAAAGGTACTTAACAGCTTACATTTTGTTACACACTACAGGAGAGCTCAGCTTCTCTTAAGCCTTTCACTATGATGCTGAAAGTCAGGTTAGCTGTGAAACCTATTGCAATGCCTATATAGTACATCAAGTACCTGAAAGTAAATTTAGCATTGATATTTTAATGCATGCTGTATTACTCATGTAGACACCTGTCATCTAGTGGCATACTGGAGGTTGTGTCCCATGTCGTAGACATAGGGGTTGAGAATCGAAGCAGGATGAAAAAATGTTTTTCTTCTTGTGTGACTAGGTCAGGTGATCAAGGCCTGGGACATCGGTGTGGCCACCATGCAGAGGGGAGAGGTCTGTTGGTTCCTCTGCAAGCCTGAGTATGCCTATGGGTTGGCTGGTAGTCCCCCCAAGATCCCCCCGAACTCGGCCCTGCTCTTCGAGGTTGGTGTTTCCGTAGGTCTCCCCGAGGGCTTCCTCAGTCATAGAAGCCATGCTGAGTTGCCAACACCTATCTGAATCTTACCACTTCAGCCTGTAGGCTTCATGACATTAACAATCTCAGCATCAAATGTAAGTTTCCACAATTTCTTGGAGAAACCCAGATCTGCAGCTGCTTGTTGTCTAGTGCTTTTCTTCTCCAGCTTGAAGTTGAAGGAATATTAATGTAGTCGTATGTCATGACAGTGATAAAAATCAGCAATAATTGACAGACATTTCATACCTAGATTTTACTTAATTTTGGTTCCTGAATTGTGGACCGTTATTTGATAATGCAGGTCAGATTCAGATTCAGAGTATTATGATGATATCACACTGTTCATTAGTTTAGCCTAAACCCAAGAATTCATAAGAAACTGAGGCTGAAAATGTGAAAAGTAAAAAAAAAAATCTCAGTATAGGTATGTTGTTTAAAAGCTGAGTGCATGAATTGAAAGCAGTAGAACACAACCAGCAATACCTCAGATAATCCTGACAATTCACAATGTACAGTACTGTGCAAAAGTCTTAGGCAGTCAAAGGAAATGTATCTGTTTAATTAGTGCTCATGACATATACAAATTAAGAATAACACAATAAAAGTGTGACGTTCCGGGAGTGCGTGCAGTGAGGACATAGAAGCAACCAGGCAAGCGGATAACGCAAACAGGGGGTTTTAATGCACGCTTGGACATATACACGTTTATGCCGCGTCTGCCGGAACAGACGCTGGCGCAGACTGAAATACAGACGAGACAGATCACGAGACCGGCGTGCGGCGGCGCCACACAGGTGGACACAATCGGAATTCACATGAGGTAACGAGGTGGGCATGGCACACGAAGGGCTGGAATGGGACGGACGACGCTGTACGTCACAAAAAGCTAACACAACATTTTTTCAGTACTCCAAAAGGTCACTGATACCATGTCAGATGGCTAGAAGAACATCACTTCGGTTCCCAAACCTCTCCTCTGGCCAGCTCATCCCCTTCATCTATTCATTACATTTGAGAACCAGCTCACTTACTTAATTTAATTAGTTTAAAAAGTCAGTGAGGTATGGAGTAGTACATGGTATGTCAGTGGCTGAGTCAGAAAACGCATGGGTGTATTAGATGGTTGCTGGTGTGGCTTTAGCAGATGTCTGAAATGGGTACGCTGACACACTTCGACCAACATAATATCATAGATTCACACCAATTAGAATATTTAACCATCATTTCCTTTGACTGCTTGAGACTTCTGTGCAGTAATGTATGTAATTCTTTTTTTCACGACTACATATATTTCTAATTGAGAGCAGAACAATGTTGTCTCATTCCCTGATATCCAGGGCGGCTCTTCCCATGTTGCCCTCACCCTACTATCATCTCCCTCAGGTAGAGTTGCTGAATTTCAAAGGTGAGGAACTCACGGAGGATGGGGGCATCATCCGGAGGATAAAAGTCAAAGGGGAGGGCTTCAGCAACCCAAACGAGGGGGCCACCGTCAGTGGTGAGTGCAGCTAAAGTGGGTGCCAGATTGCCCAGATGTAGAGGCATGAGTGTGCAGCCGGCTTCCAGCTACGTAGCTCGGCCAGACTCACATTCAAAGCGTGTAAACATGTCTGCCTACTTCCGGTGGCCTTAGCTTTGAGGCGCTGGTCTCGTGCCCCAAGCCCACTGTCAGGCATAGCCTTTGTTTGCAAACCTCAGTCTTTGTCCTGCCCTGTCCTTCCTCCCTGAACTTCCATCCTTTCCTGTCTCTCTCCGTCTCTTGCCCATTGTCCCTTCCTTCCTGTCCCAGCCTGGATTCCATGTCTCCAGCAATCTGTGCAGAGTGTTAAAATATCGAATGTTTTCTCTGGCAGAGAAGTGAAAGTGCTGGATCATGCTGTCCTTCAGAGTGTGACTGAGCTGTATGAATGACAGTGCACATTTTCTTTATGATTAATTTATGATTCATTTAATTTATTTGTTAATATATTGTATTTATTATTCACTTACTACATTGCTTACTTTATAACTTGTTTTTAAGTGCACCTGAGTATACGTTTTGCTCTGTGACTAGTGATCTTTTTTTCATAGTTCAAGCATTTTCATTTGCGATTGCAGCCTTTAAACTCCAGCGCTCTTTGTCTGCCTCCATCAGTGCACATACAGGGCAGCTCTAATGGACGGGTCTTTGATAAGCGGGATGTGTGCTTTGTGGTGGGCGAGGCGGAGGATGTGGGTGTGCCCCTGGGTGTGGATCGCGCCATGGAGAAGATGCAGAAGGGGGAATGCTGCCTCTTATACCTAAAACCTAAGTCAGTCCCACCTTCCCGTTTACAGTTCAAACAGATAAAGTAACTTTTCTCTTTGATTTCCTTAGATGTTTAAGTCTAGTGGGTAAACTTGAGGACATGCATAAAGAAGAGTCAGTGTTGTTCCATGCAATGTTAATGGCTTCATGATAAGTGGTTGAAAGATGTTTCCTGGTTAGTTTGTGTTTAGTGTGAGACCAAATATTCTCTATAGGGTTCAGATCTGGATTAGTTCTGTGTTTGGCCCATTTGTTTTTGCCCATGAGTATAGAAATGATAGAACCATGTTTCCTGGCCCGGCCCATAGTGATTCCAGGATGTGGTGTTTAAACTCCCCATGTACCCTCACCCTTTGTCAGATACGGCTTTGGGAAAGAAGGCAGGCCGAAAATGGACATCGGGCCCAACGCCGAACTGGTGTATGAAGTGACACTCAAGAGCTTTGAAAAGGTGAGACTTGGGGCTCTATTTTGATGACCTAATGCATAGTGTAAAGTGCAAAGAGGAGCTGAGGTTTGTGGGCGTGTCCAAATGCATTTCAATATTTCGATGGTGGAAAAACCAGACTTTGCATCAGCAGAAGGTGCAAAAAGGTTGTCCCATTGTAACAAGCAATAAACCAATGAAAATGGTGCGTCACTTCACCTTTAAAAGGCAGCGGTGCATGATCTATGGCGGATTGCCCGGCAAGTCAGATTATAGATTTAGGCCGAAGAAACAGTGCGTGAAGCGAAAATGTGTGAACCCGTCATCTACGGGCGCACCACTGTTCTACCTAAGCCTTTCAAGGTGAAGCAGGCATGGAATGAAGTAGCAGTGAGTGTGTCCTCATTTTCTGGCATCACCAGATCATACGCACAGTACCTAACGCAGTATAATGATGTCAGAAGACAGGGAAAACGGAAGCTCGCTGCTGAACTGAGCAGCGGCTGGGAATGGGGACTTAATTGTGCTTGTGTGTTTTTTATTTTAATTTTGGATGTGCAGTTCGCAAAATATAAATAAAAGTGCAATCTTTGATCAAACAAAACACAACCTACAGTTTTAAAGTTGTTTTAAAATGTTCACATAAAAGGCAATAGGGCTGTTATTTTTCTACATCATGCAATTTAGATTCCTTATAAGGCTACAGACGATTCAGCTCTTCTGCCAGCCAATCCCTCCTTGCCCGCGCTGCTACCAGCGTACGCTCCTTTTCTGGCATTGACACAGGTAGTTCAGCATCACGCCTTCTAAAGTCCTCTAATGTGTCCTTATTTATGTCCAACATACATCCATTACACATGGCAATGTTAGGCAACACACAACATGCCATAAAGAACGCTGTGACCTTCTGATGGCTGCATTGCAATGTTTCACCTGACTTATCTAAATATCTGAAATGAATTTTCAACAATCCAACCAAATGTCCTTTCAATTACAGTACATGCTTAATTCTGATAATGAACTTGAAAGATTTTTTAATGATACGCAATTAAATTAAAATGAAATAGTAATGCGCAATTAAAATAGCAATGTGCTGACAGTGCGCCCGACCATGCCTCATTTAAAAAAACACCACTTCTACGAGCAGAACGCAGATGCAAAATCATTTACTATTTTGATGAAATGCATGCATGGCATGAAAATGAGCGATGTGCTGATACAAAAACTAGCAATACCACTTTGTGTGCCTCTTTACACAGGTGGAAAATAGAGCCCTTGGCAAAGATTATGGGGCCTAGAATGACAATGATTGTGACACATGATATTACTAAAGTCATAAAAACTGGCAACATAGGGTACAAGGAAGGGGTACAACTTGGACAGGATGCCAGTCCATCACAGGATATATATACACACACTCTCACCAAATCACACACGACAGGCCAGTTAGCCTTAAGGCATGTCTTTGGACTGCAGGAAGAAACCCTTCTGACATGGGCAGAACATGCAAACTTCATGCAAGTAGAGTGAAGGCTTATTTAAGCCCCTCACTCTAGAGCACCAGTGCCACCCATCAAACTATCATTCATTCGGAGTGCCACTCCACAGCATTTTTTACAGTTATTAATGATGTTATTTTCAATTCATGTCAACTGTTGGATGTTTTTAGCTGGTAGCTAATAATTTTAAAGATATAAAAATATGTGATGGGTGGAGCAATGTTTATAAACAAAATGTAATTTTTCATTACTGTGAAACCAAAATATGGTCCTTTCTGACATTTCTCCTCAGTCAAAAAATGCTTTCATAAAACAAATTATGAAATTTATAGGTAGTGATGCAGTCAAAACCACCTAAACTGAAACCAAGTCATTACCAAGACCAGAGTGTATCAAGATCGAGACAAGGACAGGACCAAGGCAGGGTGAGCCTGAGATGAGACCAAAACCAAGGCAGGGCTAGACCGAGTCAAGTTCAGAAATAGACTGATGTTTGAGTTTACATAACACAATACGCTATCAAATGTTGAGCACAGGCACCATCTTGGGACTAAGAGAATGGAAGCTGATAAATACAGAGATCTGTAAATTTTATTATAAGAAAAAAACACAACCTAAAATAATGCTTTAGTCAGATGACTACAGTGGATAAAGGTAGAAACATAAACTAGATAGCAGTGTAATTACAAGCAGACAATGTGAAGATCAGTTTGTCACATAGTATTAGAAATTAAAACTATTAAGTGTAGGAGATGTAAGTGTTGTACTGCTAGCCATTACAGATTTTTCTGCATTGTATAACTATAGTATAGGCAGTCCCCAGGTAATGAATGAGTTCTGTTCCCTGAATCTGTCTTTAAGTCGAATTTGTAAGTAAGTTAGAATTAGAATAATACAGTACATTAAAAATAACATTATACAGAAATAATAAAAGAAATTACATGGAGTCCTGTACTGTCTGTTGAGTCAACACACCACTAAAGCTGTGCAATGTTTTCTCAAGTGTCACAAAGTTGTGCGTGTGTTCATTATTTCAAACCATTGTATTCAATCAAGATTTTTAATATAATATGCTTTACGGCAGTCTGTTCATAAGTATGAGCTGTCTGTAAGTGGGACGTTCTTAACCTTGGGACTGCTTGTATAAATTACTATACATGTAAGAGAAGCACTGTGAGCAGCCAAATCCACTCCTATTAATATACAAGTGTGTACAGTTTAAAACATACAGGACTATGGTTTCAAGCAAGTGTACTCAAACTTTTGACTGCTATTTAAATCTACTTTGTCACTGTGTATTAAAGAACATATATCTAGTATTAATACAATGAAGGTTCATTCCCTCCTCTCAGTGAGTACATTCCCTCATCTCAGTGATTCATTCCCTCATCTCAGTGAGTCATTCCCTCATCTCAGTGAGTTAATTCCCTCATCAGCAGCAGTGTTTACATCATTATAAATCCAGTTTGTTCGTAAGGACTCGTAAGGAAGAAACAACTCTGTGATAGTCTTGAAAAAGGAATGTGATTTACTTATCACTCTGGGAAGGGCTCCAAAGCCATTTCCAAGCAATATGAGGTACATCATTACATGACAACAAAGATCATCAACAAATGGAGACTGATCAAGATTACCCAGCAATGTCTGTCATAAAAAATTCTCTCCAACATCTGATTTTGTGGTTCTGAGAAATCTGAAATGGTCCCAAGAATACATACAGATATTTACAGGCGACTCTTGTTATGGGTAAATGTCAGAGTTCATGAGACTCTGTCAAGAGAAGAAGAATGGCTTTCATAGGAGGATTACAAGAAGAACACTGATGCACATTTTAAGTTTGCAAAATACTATTTGAATGAATAACAAGGCTCTTGGAGCAATGTGCTCTGGACAAATGTGGGGTTGTGTGGCTACAATGCAAAACATGTTCATAGTGGGTGAGGGTCTGTTGCTTTGGGACCTGGCACTTTGCTATCATTGAGTTACACTTAATTTACAACATAAATTCCATCATATTAAATATCCTCATTTAATTTGCAGTCAAAATATGAACTGTAGCAGAAAATTGTATAATTGTGTCAAGACCCAGAAAACTATGAAGAAGGCAAAAATTCAAGAAATTTAAATGTTATTCAAGTGCAAAGTAATTCACTGGGAAAGAGAACTGTACTGTACTGGTGTTCAGTGGGGGATGGGAGAGGCAGAAGCGCTAGTCTGCCAGAACAAGGGCAACTACCTGCATCACTCATGAGCAGGAGCCACCTAACATGGCTCCTAGGATCATATTCCAGTAGGTTTTATATCTGACAGTAACTGGTAACATGGGTCATGCACAATGAAGGCCAACAATTATATGTTTCCTACTCAGGAATTCTCATTCAACTTCTGACACTACTGTAACAAATCCACCAGAGGGCAGCCCATGGTTAGACTCAGGAAATAAAACAGTGAGCACTACCATGTGATCAACAGGATAAGATATCAATAGGATAAGGGATAAATTCCATCCATCCATTTCCTCCCACTTATCCGAGGTCGGGTCGCGGGGGCAGCAGACTTCCCTCTCCCCAGACACTTCATCCAGCTCCTCTGGGGGAATCCCGAGGCGTTCCCAGGCTAGCCGAGAGACATAGTCCTTCCAGCGTGTTCTGGGTCTTCCCCGGGGCCTCTTCCCAGTGGGACATGCCTGGAACACCTCAACAGGGAGGCGTCCAGGAGGCATCCTAATCCGATGCCTGAGCACCTCATCTGGCTCCTCTCGATGCGGAGGAGCAGCGGCTCTACTCTGAGTCCCTCTCAAATGACCCGAGCTCCCCCTAACGGATAAATTATTAATGCAAATAATAACAATGCTGCATGAGGGAAGTACAAAACAGTACTAAGCCTGGTACAACTCCAGAACAACCCAGTTCAAGAATAGGTTAACAGCACTAAATCTTTTCAACTTCAACCAACGCTGATCTCATGACTCAAGAACACAGAGCCACAAATGGGAATTAGTTTCATTTGGGGATTGGGAAAGTCTAATAATACTAGAAGGTGATGAGGGTTTGGAAAAAAAATAAAAAAAAAAGTTTAAAACTTGCTACAGTGGATATAAAAAGTGTACATACTCTGTTAAAATGGCAGGTCTTGTGTAAAAAAAAACACAGTAAATCATTTCAAAACATTTCTCATCTTTAATGTGCAATTCAATTGAAAAAGAAACAAATGTGTTAGGGGGGAAATATAAAACATTCCATAAGCTGGTTACATAAGTGTGCACACCCATAAAGTAATACTTCGCTTTAGCGCCTTTTGATTTAATTTACAGCATTCAGTATTTTTGGGGACACACCTGCCATCAACATAAGTAACTCTGATTAACCCCAAATAAAGTTTGGCTGTCCTTGTGGAATATTCCTGACATTTACTCAGTTATATCCTACAGCAAAAGTCATGGTTCCAGAGAGCTTACAAAGCATCAAAGGGATCTCATTTTTGAAAGGTATCATTCAAGAGAAGGAAAAAAATCCATTTGATTTAATTTGGTTTCTTTGTTTTATATCACAAAACTTGGCATTTTTACAAGGAAGTGTACACTTTTTATATCCACTGTAGCTTGTTTCTTGATTTTGTCGTGCTTGCCCACAGGCTAAGGAACCCTGGGAAATGGACTTAAAGGAGAAGCTGGAACTGGCTGTGCTGGTGAAGCAGAAAGGCACGCAGTACTTCAAGGTATTTTGGAGCTCCAAGGGCCTGTGCGGTGAACACACTGTGTCCAGAAACTTCCCTCCAAGCGTAGAACATTAAAATCAATATCTTCCCTACAGAGGATTTTTTCAGATATGAATTCCCTGCAGACTTTGACTGTGTAATACCCATTTAGCAGATTCTCTATTTCTGAAAGCCATAAATCACTCAGAAACAGATCAGTGGTGTACTTATGTTTTACGTGTGTGTGCGTGTGTGTCTTAGGCGGCCTGCTACCCTCAGGCAGTGATCCAGTACCAGCGCATTGTGTGCTGGTTGGAGATGGAGTGCGGTCTGGGGGCTGAGCAGCAACAGTCTGTGAAAACACTACTTTTGGTGGCTCAGCTTAACCTTGCACTGTGTCACCTGCGGCTGCGTGAATATGCACAGGCTGTGGAGAACTGCAACAAGGTATGGTGCTCACATACACACCTGAGTGCGCACATGGTCTCCTGTGTGTTCATGTGCAACTGTGTTGTGTGTGTCTCCGTCTGTAAATGTACATGTCTTATGATTTGTTTCGATTGGATCAGTGAACAGAACCATGAATCACCCATCCATCTGTCCATCCATCCAACCATCCATCCATTTTCTCCTGCGTATCCGGGGTCGGGTTGCGGGGGTAGCAGTCTCAGCAGGGAAACCAAGACTTCCCTCTCCCCGGCCACTTCAACCAGCTCCTCTGGGGGAATCCCAAGGCGTTCCCAGGCCAGCCGAGAGACATAGCCCCTCCAGCGTGTTCTGGGTCTTCCCCGGGGCCTCCTCCCAGTGGGACATGCCCAGAACACCTCACCAGGGAGGCGT
>JABFEA020000110.1:9591756-9603522 GCA_019775915.2 Cyphomyrus plagiostoma | reverse complement strand
CCCTATGGCCCCTCCTATGGGTGGTGAGCCCATTGGAGGGGGGACCCACGTGCCTTGTTCGGGCTGTGCCCAACCAGACCCCATGGGTATAGGCTATGGATGGGAAAAGAGAGCAAGCAGTCTGTCTCGGCCAGGGATTGGAGATGGATTTAACAAAATGGATGGGTCAGGAAAACAAGAGAGAGCTGATTTGATTTAAGCACAAGGGGGAAAACACAGAAAAGCAAAATGAGTAATAAAAGAGGCATCAGGAGTCTGGGCATGTGGTCACAGGACCAAAGAAAAAGCAGTTATCCTTTCTGATGTGGTTAGTAATTAACCACAAACAAATAAGTTAAGGTTAGTGCTGCTTGCTGGATTTTAAGTTACTGTTTAATTATCGTTTGATTTGCATCTACAGTCTCAGCAGAAACTACTTCATAGATGGACCTAGGATCTAACTTCATTTTTTTTAGTGTTATATAACTTAAATTTTGCAAAAGGTATACATTTTAGTTAGACACTATTTAGTCACTCAAGTAAAGAATGTTTATTATTATTGTAATATTGTTTTGCGTTAATGTGAAATTTTAAACATTGACTTATGTTGGGCAAAAAAAGTTACACTTGTATTTTTCGAGTCTTTTTATGAATCTATGTGTTTGTGTGTGTGTGTGTGTGTGTGTGTGAGATCCAGATATACCTTACCAAATGCAGAAACCAAAAATCCCCACAACGTGATGAATACTTTTTTTTAATTACCTTATGTTATCTAGCAAGTTTCCTGAGGGAAAACTCAATTTTCTAAATATCCGTGACTGCAAAAAACTAAAAATACGAAAAATGAAAAACCATTAGCATTTCCCCCAGAGGAATGTTACGGGTATGTGCATGCACTGATCTGCCCATCCTTATTTACTTATCAGGTGATTGAGCTAGATGAGAGGAACGAGAAGGCATTGTACCGCCGTGGGGAAGCTCGGCTGCTGCGTAACGAGTTCAGCCTGGCGATGGATGACTTCCAGCAGGTCCTGGAGGTGAACCCCTCCAACCGTGCTGCACGCGGTCAGATCTGCATCTGCCAGCGCAAAATCCGAGAGCACCACGAGCGCGACAAGAAGATCTATGCCAACATGTTCCAGAAGTTTGCCGAGCATGATGCCAAGGTGGGCCGGGCCCTCCCTAGCATTCATCCAAACAGAACGCAGAACTGTTTACACGCAACGGTGTGTTTTATAACCTCTTTTCATCCCAATTGGATTGGTTAAGCAATTACACTTGACATTTATAATAACGTTTGCATTGCGAGTGTTTTGTGTCATACTTTAATGCTTCTTAGGAGTCTACCTTCACAGAACTGTGCTGGGAAATGCTTTTTTTTGGGAATTGGAGACCAAAAATGTCACAGCTTGTTTGTTAGATGAGCATGAAGTAGTAATTGCTGTTTTCCTAATTTGGTAATGATGTAATGATCTGGTTCTTGCAAGGCCTTCATTAAGTACAAGCATAAGGTTGGCTCCCTGAAAGAACTCATTCTAATTGTGCCTCAAGGCTATTCTTTGTGTTTGTTGAATATAATTATAATTGTCTGCAATAATGCCACTAAAGCTTACATTTCACCAACTGCAGCACTTTACAAATGGCCTAATAATATATCCGAGTAAATCTGCAATGGTTTTAAATAGTCGCCCATTTGTTTTTATATCGTATGTTTTATAATGAGGTGGGAGAATGGTCGTTTTTTTCCCTTTTATAATACAGTCAGCTGCTAGTCATTCAAAACGCTGGTTGGACTGTTGACAGCTGATGCTAATGCTTATGTGCTAAGTTTTTTGTCTCTCAGACAGATAAATGTGTACTTTCAGGCTTATTAAAGTGTTAGTGGACACATTTCAGTAGGTCATAGCCTTTAACAATATATGCTGTATCTCAGTATTAGTGACGTGAAAGGGATTAGATGTGTCCTCTGCATTTAACCTATATCTCACACTGGCATGCAGGGGGCAGCTAATCCATCGCCCAGGGAGCAGTAATTTGTGATACTTTGCTGGGAAGCAATTCAAATCAGCACTCTTTCAAATAGAAGTGTGCCTTCCTAACCATTAGGCCACTTCTGCCTATCATCTGAGGTCTGTCTATCATTAGAGATCCGTTTCTCCATCTTGTATGATGACTTATCCTGGAGCAGGCTGGGGACACTGTAGACAGTTTTCCAGTCCATTGTGGGGCGCAATTAGATGATGCATCATGATTGAAACAGATGTGCAATAATTACAGGTGGTTACAAGCCGCGCATGGTTCACAGTTGATAAAACCTATTGTCATTTCAAGGGTACAGATGTGTCCCTTTGCTTATCACTGCTGCTGTACCTTCAAGGGTCTGCCAGTTGTACCCTTAGCTGTAGCTAACTCATTCTGTACCGTTTACGGTACAGAAATGGACTATGAGGAAAATATTTGTACCATTGGGGGTACATTAATATTGTTTGTACCTTGGAGAGTGAATCTCTGTACCATAAAATGTATAGAAGTGCAAAGTGGGCAGTGGTGGCTTATTGGTTAGGGAAGTGCACTTGTAATAGAAAGATTGTTGGTTTGAGTCCCTGACCAGCAAGGCATCACTGAGAAAAACAGAAACTCCTAAGGTTTCAATATTCCAAACTGTTTTTACTTCTATATCTTGCCAATTTATTTGTCCAAAGGGATCAAAGACTTAAGTGTCACACAAAGGAGAAGATTAATGTAGTGTGTCTATAACTGTGAATGGTGAAGTATGTAATATGGCACATACTAAAGGAAGTAGGTAATGCATAGGTCTTATATGTAGTTATCAGCTAGCAGTAATCTGGAAGTCTGTAGATACTTGTCCCACCTATTAGGATGCAGGGATACAAATGAGTGTGGGAGTAGGAACAGATTTCCTATAGACTGGCTTTGCATTGAAAATGTTCTACAAGGTAGCTAAGCATCAGAAATTAAATCTCTGCTGTGTTGGGGAGTTAGACTGACTGCACAAAGGACAGGAGGGTTGTGAGAGCGAGCAGCACAGTGCTGGGTGTTATGGGATGACGGGCAGGGAAGGAGTGGGGCTATCAGCTAGATGGTGAGAAGGTGCCTACTTCGGTGGATTTAGTGGATGGTAAGATGGGCTCATCTGGGGAGTAAGGGCTGAGGAGAGTGTAAGTAAAATGTGGCACAAATGCGTCACAGTGACTTAATGGTACAGAATGTCAAATTGAAGAACATGATGAGAGGCAGTGTGCAGACCATAGGCTGCTTAACTGAAGTTTTTGGAAGTCAGCCTGCACATACTGCACTTTCCCATCACGGACAAAACTGCCACCTAATACATTATTAGCCTCCTATTAGGTGGAACATTCACATTAATTGTGGCTAATCTTTGTGGCCTGATTCTGCCCCCTCCAGGCCAGGAAACTGAAGAGGAAAGATGAGAGCGACACGCCCGAAGAAAGCGATCCTGGAGCCAAGAAGCAATGTCCGAGTGAGGACCATCCCTGAGTATCGCCCCCTGCAGGCCAGGGGGAACTGAACCAGAAACTGGACAGGGAGGCTGGCCTCCTCTACCTCTCCACAAACTCAGCAGAAAGAACCATCAAGGGAAAGAGAGGCAGGGAGGGGAATAACACTCTGGTCTCATTCTCTCCTTGCCTCTCACCCCGAAGAATCGCACACAAACCACACAACCATTTTCATCATGCTGAGTCCCCACAAAGCTACCCGCAGAAGGCCTTTCTCCGTCTCCCGTACTGATTGCTGTCACTGTTATTGAGTCTCATTGTTGTCGTAATTTCTTTCTTTTTTTTGCCCTTTATTTGCATTGTTGCCCCAGGGCGTGACTTCCACCTGACTGAGAATAGACAGGGAGATGTAACAAAACCCAGCCCTGCGCCTGCTTTCAATAGCCCTGTTGATGTCTCGGACCAAAGTTCTTTCTGCTTTGGCAGACTTGGACTCTTTCTCTGGGTCCTTGTCATTCTCAGAGGAAGGTGGAAGAATGACACGGCACAGCTGATTCTGTCAGGGCTGCCCGCTTTTTTTTGTGTGCCTCTATGTGCATGTCTTCATTGGGGAGACGCAGCAGTTGATGAGGGGGTGGCCCCCATTTTTTTTTCTTCCTTTCTGCCAGCAACAACATGATTTCCCAATTGTTCTGACCACTGTTTCAGAGAGATGTGCATTTTGTTCCTTTTATACAGGAGCGGGACAAACTGCAAAGCTTTAGCCACCAGTCGGGGATAGCCACTCAGATCTGCACAGCTGCTGCTGTCATGGGGAAATGTTCACTCTTCATATCCAACAGCAAACTCCACCCCACATGCGTTCCTTTCACCTGTTTTGTCATTTCCATATTGGGTTTAATGTCTAGCTTTGGTTTACATAACTACAAAGCATTCTCAAGGTTTGGGAGAAGGGCGGGGCCGGTCCTTCATTAATTTAACCTGCTTCTCACTACCTACCAGTGCCATAAGACCCATCCTGGCTTCACCTGGACCATGTTTGGAGGTGAGTTTCCACCAGTGGTGTCTTGTATTTACAAGTAAGGAGACTTGCTTGTGGCTCAACTTGCTTGTGGCCATCAGCTTCTGTGATCAATATGAATTAAGGTCGGATTGTCTATCTGTCCTTTTTATAGCCAGGTGGGTGGGGGTTGGTGGTGGTAGAGCAGGGGGCTCTGTTTCTTCAGCTAGAAGAACCAGTGACATGCAGACCTGTTTTGCATGAAAACTCATTAATACACAGTGAAGAATCAAAGCCGCATATATTCAGTACATGTAATCAGTTCCTACCCTTGTTCTTTTCTTTGGTCCACATCGTTCCAATTTGCACAATTATTTTTTGATTAATTAATGTTGGGTTCTGTTGATATCGGGAGCACGTGCCTCACCCTCCAACTCCATGTGATACCACCACCAATACTAGAAGGCCTGCAAACCCACCCCCCACTGCGTACACACATCGGGCAGATGCAGCAAGAAGTCAACCCCCGTACCTAAAGAGGACAATCGAAGTACTGTTTATCATTGTACTGTAACCTCTGGCTGTTGTTACCATTCTGTACTGGAAATGCAGAAGCACTGCCATTGTTGTCTCCTGCCCTGGAGTATGGCGTGGTGCCGCACAGGTTAACCGAAGGGCTGCACGTGCAGACCATGCCGCTGTCTCAGCGTGGCCCCCCCAGCTGGGATTCCACTGAACAGCTGCGGGCAGGTGGGAGGCCTATTTTGCAGCAGAAATTTCAGGCCAGAACATTGCATGTCTGGACATATTGTGCGACATTTCTGCTTGAGGCCACAAGATGGGTTCTTCATTCTGTCAGTACCTTATCGAACTTGAGTTCCTTTGCAATATATTTTAATGTATTTATCTTTACTTAAGGCAATCTCTGCCATGTTTATGAAGATAAGACCTACTTGCCTGTAAGTGTTGAATCTAGAGAGATACCTATTTCCATTGGTTGTACAGTAAAAGCTTAGCATTAGTGAAACTGAGCAGTACAGGGACAGACCTGTGAGTTAACAGCCCAACCAAACACCAACAGTGACTGAGGCATTGTGCCTCAACCGCAAGACTCAACACTTTCTTTTGCTTCTGTGGAGGGATTCGTCCGAAGAAAATTATTCTCATTTTTATTTGGGAAAAAGATACTTGATTTAAAAATATATATTTCTTGCATAAATTCGTCATTCTTGTTCATTGTCATTCTTGTTCCTGGAAATATTTATTTTGACTGTTTTAAGAATGGAGTCTCTTATGGCTGGAGAATACAGGACAGGGCAGATAATGTGCAAACAATAAATGATTTATTTATTTAGTTCTGTCAGTGATAAGGAAATCAACAACAGAGAAGTAAAACTTCAGAATTATAGGAATACCAATATTCACTGTTCCTAATTCTCCTTCTGTATGCTTTCAGTCCTTCTTTCTCAAAAGTTCTCTCATCCTGTTGCCACTGCTGTTTCTGCCTTTCCCTGGAGAAAAAACAATTAAAAACAGACAAAATGAGCATCTCGCAGGTGACGCCATGCTTCTCACAGTGGTGCTTTCAAGTTTTCGAATCTACCTCCAGTTAGAGGTGTCGTCACATGATGAGGGCGCAGATCAGTGTTGCTGTTTATGATATTCTTATGTTTGTGGCATTAGAAAGCTGGCTTAGAGGTCACACTGCATAAAACAGTTCAAACAAGTCCAAACAAACAAAAAACACCTATATGACCAACAAACGAGATTCTTCTACAATTACCTTATAAGGGCATGTCCTGATTTTCCAGGGAATGGACAAGTACGTACAAAAATGTGCAACAATTAACTATTAATAAATTACACATTTTTTTGACAATACAAATGCTATACATTCTTTGCATTTTTGAGGCAATGCTTGCTATATGGGACAAACGCCCACACTGTTATTTTGCCAGAGATGTTTGGTGACAAGTAAGCGAAAAGGCAAAGTAAATATACCATCCATAATAAGGTCATTGGGTGGTAGCAATTTTAAAAAATATATCTTTTCACTACCCATAAAGCTACAGCATAAGAAGATGAATGTAAAATCGTGTGACACCCGAGCTCCTGAAAGACAGCAGGACAGATGGGGGCATCTGTGAGTTCATTTACTTTATTATTATCCTTGCTGATCCCACTACTATTGGCTTCAGCTCAGACACCGAATTAGCTCACTGGAACCATGTAAACGACACCACTGTGGTCAAAGACATAGGGTACGTTCGAAATTGCATTCTTGCTTGCTATGTAGTATGCAAAATATAGCATGCAAAATGAGCAGCATGTCTGAATCCTCCGTATGAGTCAGACAGTAAGCAAACAGTACTCGGATGGCATACTACATTCTGCAAAATGTCCCAGAAGGCCACTGGAGCTGCAACCAGAGAATGAGAATGTTGCTTGCTAAGAAATGTTCGTCAAGATGGTCGACGAAGTGCTGCCTCTGTACAAATTTAAGTACATTACCTAGCTGCATAAGTTGACTAGAATACGTATTTCTTTTTCATTTATTTGTTTTAATACACTTTTAACATTCACAGGGGTCTAGCTTCATCACTGGGAAACATCTGGGTCAGGTAATATACAAGATGGCAGACACAATGTATCCGATAACATGCATACTTTTCTCTTGCATAGACACAGTACATATTGCATTAATGGTTGAGTAGTAGGATTCTGATGATACTCAGTACATACTGTGCAAGTATGCAATTTTGGCGGCACCCATAATGTTGCTTACCGGGGATAATGTGGAAGCCGACTTGGGCTGTCTATAATTAGAGAAATATTCATCTGTAATCTTCTGTAGTCATTTTTCCTATGTTGTTTTAGGTAACATTTGTTTTTATAAAATCGAAAACTGAAAACTATCTGAACAATTTGTTCAGGCATTATGGGTGGTGAACATACTGAACTGAAGTCACATACTGAACTCCTGTGTTAAGACACACACTCTCTGCAAAAAAGCATGGTAAGACATTCTGAATCTTGGAGTGCACGCAAAGGCCAGGTACATGCGATGGATTAACCTTTGCCATGCTCAAGTCTGGGGCACTGGGCTGGTTAGACATCCGTAGTTGGTGGGGTGGGTCGATACAATGGCATGACTGGGTAGACCAACCAGAGAGCAGGTCTGACATGCCAGCCCCACGTGTCAGGCTCCTGCTCTCAAAAAAAAAACATACAGAGGTAGATATTCCACATGCTTGACACAAGTAACATGGAGCACCATTTCTGTTGTTTTTCACTATGTAATGAGCAAATTACTTTTCTGGCTCCTTTGCTGAAAATTAAATCAGAAAACCTTTATTTGCAATTTCCCCATTGTGGGACAAATAAAGGTTTTCTGATTCTGATTCTGAAATCAACTACCTTATATTCATAAATGCCACACCATTACAGGTGGCCAAAGTATGATAATAATGATTGGACCAATTTTTATTGGAATATATTATCACCATGTTATCATTACAGTATAATTAATATACTAAAAACTAGAAATATATGAATAAACATATGAATCATTCTCTAAAAAAAATATGAACAAAAGGCAGATAAGTGGGGTTGAGTTTGCAAGATAGTGTGGCCAGACCCCTGAATTAATCATCACCTAGAAGAAGAATGGCTCTTTCAATGTTTGCTAAAAGGCATGGACTTAATGAGCCATGAATAACAATACAAGGAGCAAACTTCTGTCAAGACTATTCGTTTAAGGTTCTTTGTGATCATTGGTGATCAGCGGACTGAACAGCCCTGTGCTTTTCCGTGCATCAAACCTACTGACAAAGTTCTCCATAGTTACATCCCGGCAACATCAGATGAGTGATCCCTGGTCCACAACACTTCAGTATCAGAGTAGTCCAGTTTCTTCACAATATTAGTCCAACAAATAAAATGCAACATTTGGCCACCTTGCTTCCTCAAAGGTGGCAACGTCAGTGCAGAGCCACGGCCTAGACTGCTGCCTAGACTGCCCGGGGAAGGCTATACTGCCCCAATGTCTTGCAGGTACAATTCAGGGAGCTTTCCAGGTTGGTATGGAGTGGGGAAGAGTGTCTCCTTCTGTGCACGTGTGAGGGGGAGGTCCTCAGCTGATGTGCAGAGGGCACGGAGTCGCTGGGATAAAGAAAGGAAACAGTCATCATCAGAAGTTACTGAATGAGGAGCCTGTCAGTGGTGCAAGACTGCAGGTGGACCATGAGATCATGAGGCAGTCCAAGGTGGAGAGCAGCCTGCAAGATCTTCACCAAAGATCATTATAAATCTTTGTTGAAGAAAGTGATCAACTTCCCCCCAACTACTGACCCTCAAAGGATAAGACACGCGCTGTTTTACTTGCAAGGGTAACCACACTCTGCAGTGCGACCTACAAAGGTGTGGCTCCCCGACAGGATTTATTTATACTTTAGAGGAAACATACTGATCAGGTTACATTTGGGATGGAATAGAATGGAATGTATGGAATGCAGAGGACAGTGAGGATGGAACGTGCAGCAGAGGGGGGGGCTTCTGTCTGCTGCACAAGATAGAAAATTACTATTAAGCACTTACACAATTGCTACTGCTTCATGAAACAAGTTATACAACTTAAGAATACACGTGAATGATAATATGTACAATTTGAACCTAACAATCTTTGTAAATAGTAACTAAAGGACCTTTATGGATGATTTCACAATTTATTTCATTGCACTGATGATTTTTTTCCTTGCCAGTTTGTTCATGTTTACAGCTAGTTCAACTTCAATACATTAAGGCAGGCCGCAGAAAAGCATCACACGAAGTGTAACAATGACCTGTATAAATGACTGTTTTCCTCTCACAGCTGTATTCTCTATAGACCAGTCTGTTGCAATGTTGATAGACAAACTTCTGCCAGTTCTAGTTCTATCCTCTTTCAATTAGTAAAGTAGTTTTATAAATGGGAATTGAAACCCTTCAAACCATCTATGAACTCCAACAAATTAAAAATTATTTCATAGATTACTCACTAAGTTAAGAGAAGAATGCAGTGTTATCCAGGTAGTAGTTATCTAGGTTCACTTTACATGCATTGAGTTAATGGTTTAGTGTATAATGTATTTACCTATTTTAGTGACTATTCAATAACTATTTTTAAAAAATGGGGCTGGTACCAGAAGAACATGGGTCATACTCATACTGCACCATGAATGAAGAAGGAATGAAAATGCCTGTTGAGCGTGCAAATGATCATACCTGCCGCATTGATCCAGGGGTGATGGCCAAGACATATACCATCCAGAAAGGTACTATGAGTGTGGAAGAAAGGGTGAAGAACCAACCAATGGCGTAGCCCCACCAGGGGTACTCATAAACATTGTTGAATTTGAGCGGAGTGTACTTGATCAGGGAGAAGATGAAGGTGCCCTAAAAGACAGAAATGAAGGGAGACAGAATGGTAATAATTATGCAGCAGGGCTCAAGGCAACACTGATGGTGATGTCATGGATTTTTAGTTTTGGGATGAGCAAACAATGTCCACCTGGGCACCAAATGGAGTAGATATCAGGTGCTGTGGGTGTGTGTGTGCATTCACAGCTCCATTCCCAGCTATGCAAATACTCACAGCGCAGATAAGTGGGGTAACATAACGCCAGAAGTATTTAATCAGAGGCAGTGGCTGATAACCAATCATATCCTCAATGTTGTTGTATAATCGATTTGCACCTGTCGAGAAATGACAAAGCCACAATCAACAACTCAGGGCAACTGCAGGAAAACATAAGAAGTTACTTTAAGGCGTAAGAGTCTTAAAATGGTGAGTTGTCTCATTTGTATGAGGGATATGGGTCCCTTTTTATTCTCAGCTTACCATACACCCATCCGATACATATTGACTGAAGGATGGCAAAAATCAGCAGGGTCATTCCACTGCAGGCATAGTAATCAAACAACTGGAAAATGTACAAGCCACCCTATGGGCAAGAGGTAAGAATATTAATAAACAACAGATGATGGTGGCCACGTGCAAAGATGTGCAAGTTTTCTCAGCTCCAAGCAGTTCACTCAGGTTCAAAAGGTCCTATAAACTTTTGGAAGAGGTACTATAGACCTCTGCAGATGACCTCTCACCTCTGTGACCATAACCAGGCCAATGAGGAAACATCCCACACTTATAATTAGGAGAAGGAGTTTTCGACGGTGTCCGATTTGGAAGAAGGCAGGGTACATGTCCGAAATGGAAGTAATGAGAGCCTCTAGACCTACAAACTAAAAAGGAGTACATTAAAAGGTACATCAAAAGGTACATTAATCAAATAAATACGAAATGTTCATTTGTGAGATTAAAGAAGGGAGAACAAACAAGCGCAAACGTACATTATGCTTACTTGGGTTGAATATTAGGAAACCAGACTTACTGATGTCCTAACAATGTCTCACCTGACTGTCCAAGCCCAGCAAGATGATCATGACAAAGAAGAAGATAGCCCATAGCTGGGGCAAGGGCATCATGGCAACTGCTCGAGGGTACGCAATGAATGCCAGCCCAGGACCTGTGGGGAAAATGCATTGCAGAAGAGATTACAGTGTGCATACAATGTCTGAGCACTGGTTCTGACTTCAGCTTGCGGTACCTGACTCAGCCACCATGGAGATGTCCACTCCCTGTTCATATGCCATGAAGCCCAGCACTGAGAATATGGCAAAACCAGCCACAAAGCTGGTGGTGCTGTTCAGAAGGCACAGGTATATACAGTCCCTGCAACAAAAGATACTCTCTTCAATAACTAGTCATGAGAAGCTTTGATGTTAGGAAGCTCAAGGGAACCTGGGTTGTGCCAGGGGTGCAATAGGGGCATGGATACCTGGCAGCTTCACGGAACGACATTTCTCAGGGGCCCTTGAATAACTAAAGTTAATGTAGAGAGGAGCTGGTGGGGGGGGTCAAAGTGACATCTTGCAAGGGGGCTCAGAATTTATAGCTTATACCCTGGGCCATAGATACATGTAAGAATAATGATGTTGCCAAATTGTCCTTCATTAACTACTGCACACTCCCTCCCTTCTATACTCCCTGCTGCACACTCCCTCCCTTCCATACTAACTGTTGCACACTCCCTCACTTCCATACTCCCTGCTGCACACTCCCTCCCTTCTATACTCCCTGCTGCACACTCCCTCCCTTCCATACTCCCTGCTGCACACTCCCTCCTATACTCTCTGTTGCACACTCCCTCCCTTCCATTCTAACTGTTGCACACTCCCTCCCTTCCATACTTCCTGCTGCACACTCCCTCCCTT
>JABFEA020000110.1:9562345-9578712 GCA_019775915.2 Cyphomyrus plagiostoma | reverse complement strand
GTGTGCATGTGTGCGTGACTGGTGTGTGAGCGTGCCCTGCGATGGGCTGGCCCCCCATCCAGGGTTGTTCCCTGCCTTGTGCCCGTTGCTTCCGGGATGGGCTCCGGCCCCCCCGCGACCCAGTAGGATAAGCAGTTTGGGAAATGGATGGCTAATTTTCATATTTTGGTCAAATTCTTTTAGAATCATTTACTCAGTACTGATTGTCCTTCTCAGGACCAGTCCCTGTCCTGTCCTGTTTCTCACGCATTTCCTAATGCTTGAGCTCTGAGTGTTAAGTGCTAATAGCCCTCACTTGTGTCTTCTTGTTTCTAGCCCCAGTGATTAGTTAATTGTTATGGTCTGCACCTGCCCCACATGTAGCCCTTGTTATGAGTGTATATTTCAGGACTTCAAGTGGAGGGAGCTGACAGCCAATGATCTTCTCCACACATCACACAATCCCAGGCAGGCAGACAAGGTGCTGCATGATGACTTATTGTGGAGGGGGTGGCATAGTTCTGTTTTTCTTAAATCTTGCATAAAAGTTGTGTAGCTGGTTTGGTAATGAAGCTTCTGCTTCGATGAATGACAGCTTTGGTTTAAAATTGATGTGTGAATATTCCTATAGTCCCTGTATATGTGCACCACAGCTTTGACTGCCTTATTGAAGGTCTGCCTGGCCTTTTTGTTTTCTTCTTTGTCACCATTCCTGTGGGCCTCTTCTTTGCTGAAGATTTATCTCCCCAACTCAGTTGTAAATCAAGGTTTGTTGTTATTGTATTTATATATGGACGTTGTTGGAATATAAGCCTCTTCACATGGGTGATGTGAGTGACTGCTTCAGCATAATTTGCCATAAATAGTCAATCAGAGCATCTGTGGCTGCAGTGGACCATGTTTTCACAAGTTTGATTTTGGGTTATGTAGCTTCAAGCTTCCGTATGTAAGAGGGGATGAGGTGGATGAGTGAGTAGTCTGAGTTGCCCACACGCATTCTGCATCTCATCTCACATCATATGGGTTTCCAACAGGTAGTTCAACCTATCTGGAGCACATTTTAAAATTTGAAATGTCTCTAAATTGTTGATAGTTTGTGACTGTGTGCAAGTGTTGGCATCCTCTATTCCTCCTCCTTTTGTCCTGTGTCTCCTGGGATGTTCTATGCTCATCAGCACCTCATACTGTTATAATGGCATGGAGGATATATGGAGATGGAGCTGTTTTCATTCCCATATTTAAGCAATCCTGCTTCTGCCTGTTTTTGATGATGAGGGTCAGGATAAGTAGCTCAAAGGGCACGCAGACTGCAGTATGGTTCACCGCTGCTCACACTTCTGAACCTACTGACTAGCTTTTTTTTGTTGGCCTGAAAGTGACTTTTTGAGTGGGAGCCTAGAAACAACAAACCCACCATTGAACACACACTACTGTAAATTTACAGACAGTTCACAATGATTTAGACCCTGGCAAGAAACCAACACAAACACATGAATAAACTAGGAATGCAAAAATCCCAAACCCCAACTTTGGTTATGGGAAACTAAACCATGCTGCCCCTCCCTCTTTACAAAAAAGATCCTCAGAAACATTACCAGATAATATCTCTAATAATAAAACTTCTCAGCCCATTTTACTTTCCATCTTCATCTGCATCACATAATTTCTTTTTGCCACCTCAAAAATAACAATATACTGTGCCACTGTTCATAATCATACTGCTTTTACAGCCCTCAAAACCACTGAAATACAAATATATTTTCTAAGTTGTAACCTTGCCCCCCAAAGATGTTCTTCATTGTACACACACAGTTACTTTTCTCCCTGACCCCTTCCATTAGATACAGCTCTGGGCAAGTACAGGTACAGAAAGTTCATACAAAAAAGTAACTCAGTATAGGATGTTCTGCACCCTAATGCAGGATAAATATTTTACTATACTTACACTCCCACAAATGAGCATTTCTTATAGTGAAAAAAGTGGAATAAACTGACATTAATAGCATAGTTCAAGCACTAGCTGCCTTAGCCACTATCCTAATAACAATAACCTTTGGCATTACAAAACGGAAAACACCTGTAAGTCCCACTTTTTCACTCTACAGGTATTCAAATTGCAGTAATCCTTCAGCATAGGCCACTTTTGCACTTTTGTTTCATGGTGTGGGGTGAAGGTCAGCCACAGAGCGAGAAGGAAGCCATAAAGAAGCATTTGTAGAAAGCAGATCTGTCACCAAATGATTCAGCAAAGCAGTGTTCACATTAATTCTAAAACTGTCATTTAATTTACGAGTGAATTTAAAACATATTTTCTGGCTCGTAAACATTTCAGACTGGTGCAGGAAGGTTTGACTGGTCCTAGTAGGTTTAGCATGACGTCGGATACAAAAGTCTCAGATACATAGGGGATTGGTAATGTTTTCTGTCAGTGTCTATACCGTCCTCCCCTGTCCTTCAGTCCCAGTGTGCCTAATTCCTGTGGGTTGAGCGTGCAGCGTACAATTTGGTGTCTGACCTCCTTGTGTTTCTTCTATTGTGTTGGGTTCAGTGCTGATTGAGTCCCTATTAGTCCTTATAAGAGCTGTAATAAGAGTGCATTCTTCCTGGCATGCAAGTCTCCTTGTCCTGTGCTGTTCTTGCAGTACCTCGGTCTGCTCAGTGCTACACTATTCCATGATTAGGGCAGGGAATGACAAACCAAATGCACGGATGATGCTTGTTCCTGAATTTTGACAAGAAAGATAAAACAAAGTTAAGGTAAAACTGCATTCAAATAAAATGCTATTGTCTTCTCCTTCACAAATATATAAAGTTATGCTGTTATATAGTGCAGATGCTTTGAGTAAATGTTTCTATACCCTCAAAACCAAAGGCATGAATGTGCACTTTCATTTTCTGCATGGAATTGTATTCTAAAATATTTTCTCTGGCCAGCTCTTTGTTTTTAGTGTGACAGAGCGGTACCTGGGGGAAGGGCGGAGGTTGTTTTGATGGAGTTGATGACATTTATGGGAGTATACTTTACAACGCACCTGTCCAGTAAATAAGATAAAATGTAGGATATGTTATTTTTATTGATTATGATTGAGCATATATCCATCAGCCTCTTAATCTCACGCAGCTACACTAGTGATAGAGTGTAAATGTTAATAGCAGCCAGCACTGTTACTGATAGCAGCTCAGATACTCATGAATCCTGTTTCTCTGCATGCTTCAGCAAACCCAGCACATGAGGAAACACTTGGGGGGGGGGGGGGGTGGTGGCTCAGAAAGCTGGGACCAAATGGTCACTGTGATCAAATAGATCTAGTTCTTATTCCAGGGCCACTGAGCTCCAGCTCCAGGGGCACTGCACACTGGCTGGCACTGGCTGTGACCCCCAAGCTTGCTCTCACTTGTCTATCATGGGAAGAAAATTGGGACAGGTGAAAAGAGAATTCCCCCAAGGATGGTTTATTTTTTCTGTTTCTGTTGTGCTAAATTTTTTTCTATCACAAGGTGACAATCCTCTGATCGTGGGTAACTTTAGTGTAACCACTTGCACTGACAGGGTTGGCAATGAGGATTGTGTCATTCCCCACGGGCCTGGTGACCATGGTAAAACTGGCTCCATGTTCCTTGAATTTGCAAAAGGTCAGGGACTGTGTTGGATGCTGGGTCCTGATTCCAAAGCCCTAAGCCATATCGTTGGACTTCATACTCCAATTCGTGTGGTGCGATGAAAGAGATTGATTACATCCATGTGGGCAAACACTGGAGGTTCCTACAGAACTGCAGGGTCTACAGAAGTGGCCAATATCTGAACTCTGACCACAGACTTGTTGTTGCTACTATAAAGATCTGAGTTTGCACAAGGAACTTGGGTGCGACTGCAGATTCTAATGTGATGTGGGATACCTTCAGTTACAAGACCCTGAAGGTTGATGTGTTGGTGCTGCTGGTGTTCCCAGAAGGAGGTGTTTTATCTTGCAGGGCACCCTGGATATTATGGAGAGGAGCCTCAGTGCACGACTTGGTGGCAAATCCAGTCAGTACCAGGAACTGAGGAGGATGGCTGTGAGGGCACAGATGGCAGGTAAGGAGGTGTTTGTTAGAGGAATCTGTGAGCAGGTCTACTGACCCATGTCCTGCTTACAGAGGAATCGAAGATTTATGTACATCTGAATCCGTTCCTTGGAGATTTGCATTCAGGGGAGGTGATGGAACGATCCGTACAGATGACATTGCAGTCATCTGCTGATATTGCACAGGTGGTGAATCAGCTGGGGGTAGGGAAGGCCACAGGGATCTGTGGTATCTGTAGTGAACATCTTCAGGCTGGTGTGTAAGGCTGTCCTCCTGGCACTGCAGGCAATCTTTGCTTCCATTGGGGACACAGTCATCATCCCAACTGACTAGATAGTGGGAGTTGTTGTCCCTATTTGGAAAGGGAAGGGTGATTGCCTGGCCTGCAATGACCACAGGGGGATAACACTGCTCTCACTGCCAGGTAAGGCTTTTGCTTGGGTCATCCTTAACAGCATCTGTGATCACTAGTTCCCCTACCAGCAACTGGAGCAGTCAGAGTAAAGCATTTGACTCTCTGCTCTGTGGGACATCCTGAGACTTCACGGTTCAAGTAAATGGACCTCATGGCCGGTCTGTACACTGGTGACGTGAGTGCTGTGCAGAGTGGAGGGAGATCCTCCACTATCTTGCCAGTTGTTTCTGGGGTTCCCCAGGGGTATGTTCTTGCTCCTAGTCTGTTTAATGCTTTCATGGACTGGGTGTTGAGTACAGCTGTGGGGTGCAGCAGCTGTGGGGCATCTGGTTTACTGATTTACTGTTCTTGACTATGCTGACAATGCTGTGATCGTCATGGAGTCAATGGAGGCTCTGATCAGGGGTCTCAAGAGACTGAGTGAGGAGTCTGAACGTCTGGGATGTCCTGGATAAAAACCAAGATCCAAGGAGTTTAATGACTTCTTGGGCACAGCCATCAAGTAGTGTGTCTGTCTGTGGGGAGAGTGTCAAACACATTGAGAGGTTCGGTTACCTCCATAGTGACATTCATGTCTCTGGTGACTTATCACAAAGTCAGCAGATGGATTGGGAGAGATTGGGGGGTCGTGAGGTCATTGGAAAGGTGTGTGTGGTGCTCCTGATATCTTTGGAAGAGGACAAAAGTATGAGTCTTTAGAGTCCTGGTGCTTTTTGTCTTGCTATATGGCTCTGAGACATGAACGCTATCTATTGAGCTGGCATCTTGAGGCTCGGATGTAGCAGCAGTCTTCGCTGGGCAGAAATCTGGAGGCTCAGCACAGCAGGTGAGGCCTCCCCTGGGCATGAATCTAGGTCGTAAGAGCACCCCACCTCCTGGAGAGGGAGGTGGTCCCACAATATGCTTTCCACTTCCTGGCAGTCAGACCAGTGAGAAAGCAGGGACATCCTATCCCTGACCTCCTTGAGGCAGACGGCAACCCTGGGCCGGGTTCTTCGGGATAGTCAGGAACAGTCCTGGGAGGATGGACAACTCTCCTGTCCTGGACACCTGGAACTGGCAACTCTGGTGAGCCAAAGTCCTCATCAGGGATTGGAACAGGCTCCTCACCAGAGTCAGAGACTGAAGAGGGGGTGAGGAATACAAATCCCAGCCTGACCATGGACTTGTAGCCTTGGAGTGTCTTTGTGGTTAGTACGTTTTATTATGGTAGGAGTCTTCTAGGTTATGAGCTCTATATTGTGCTAAACCACATTCATGTATGCAAAAGTTCACAATCTAGATGACTGTTGACAGTTCTGCATTCTAAAAACATTTGACCTTGACCAACACTTAGCTGTTTCAAAACGTACCTCTGAATCAGGGGTGCACTAATTTCTCGTGGACCCTAGGCTGATATGGGTAGGGGCTATTTGGGCTATTTTTTTGAGCTGAAATAGAAACAAGATGAATTTAAAAACAATGGATCGATGTAATAATATTCTAATCAAAGTGCAGAGTGCCGGCAATTATACTTATTACAGTAGGGCATTACGAAGGGGAGATGAGTCACGCAGCAGGTCGAACAATAACTGGGTGTTATGATGTTGGCTGCATGCGAGCAGGGAAGCAGGCAAGCGAAGCCAGGAAGTCAGGCAAAATGGGGTTTATTCAGATGAACAGGGAAAACAGTAACCAACACCACAAACATCAATGACAGATGTACAAGACTCAGACACAAACTAAATACAACGGACAAGTCAAGAGAAACAGGGAACAGATGAGAACAATCAGGAATTAACACGAGGTAACGAGGTAGCGAGGCACACATGAGGATCGGGCGGAGCTGGGCGCGACAGAACCAAGGGGAGGTGATGGACGAGACAAGTCCGGGAAAACAGAACCTGGAAAGCAGAACCAAGACATCAATGGGGCACTGGGAACAGGACAGAAACACAGAACAATCACAATGGCAGAAGCCAGGACAAGACCTAACACAGAACAGGAAACGCAGAAAATAAACCAGGAAAGGAGACACCGACAGGTGGAACAAAAGGGCCAGGAGTGAATGGAGGCACGACAGGGGGAGAAGGAGCAGGAACAGGAGGGACAAAGGGACAAGGAGCAAAGGGAGACCAGATAGGAACCGACGGGGGACAGAAGGGAGCCTGAGGGAGCCCAGTCAGGCGACAGGTGGCGGCCGGAGGGGCCGCAGTCGAGAGGGAGGCAGGAGCAGCAGGGTGCCACACAGGGGCCAAGGAAACGGGTCGATGGAGGGATGGAGGGAGCAGGAGGGAACACCGGCGCAGGCAGGCAGGAGGGGGAAGCCGCGGCTGGCGAAGGTGCAGCCCGATTCCGGGAAGCCGCCGTCCAATACCCAGCCGAAGCAGGGGGGCTCGAAGGCAGCTCATGCGAAGCCGGAGGCGGGACCGAGGACCGGCACCAAGGCACCGGAGAGGGACCCGGAGGCAACCACCAACCCCGAGCCGGAGGAACCACAGGCACCCCCGGAGCCCCAGCCAACACACGTGAGGGTGAGCCAGGGGGCAGGGTGGGCGGGACCCCGGGTTGACGTCTGTGTCCCCTTTCCTTGCGGGACACCGACAGGCGGGGACCTCTTCGGGCTCCACCTCCTTGGGGCAGAGATGGACGAGTCTGTTCCCCACTAGAGTTCTTGGGGTCCAGTAGGTAGATCCCTGAGGGGTCCCATTTGAGCTCCTCCTCTTCCACCAGGAGAGGAGGAGCAATGATGTTGCAGCCTGGGACCTCCTCGGGGACAGAGAATTCAGGGGAATGCTGGTCCAGGGCTGACGGGGCATTGGCTGCAGTGGGCGGAGCCGCGGGTGTGGCGTTGGCTGCAGTGGGTGGAGCCGCAGGCGTGGTGTCGGCTGCAGCGGGCGGAGCAGAGACAGATGGAGCTGCGGGTGGAGGCGGCGCCGTAGCAGGCGCCTCGGGCGAAGCAGCGGGGGCGTATCAGGTGCCTCGGTGAAGCAGTGCCGTAGCAGGCGCCTCGGGCAAAGCAGCGGGTTCCAGCGGTGTAGCAGTAATTACTGACATTGGTCCAGCAGGGGGCATCGCCACCAGAGCCTCACTGGGTGGCGAGGTAACTGGTGGGACAAACAGGTCAGACACCGGCAAGACAGGTAAAACAGGCTGGTTAGGTAATATTGGAACAGGCAAAACCGGACCAAATACAGGGAAATCACCGGCGCTTCTTCGGGTCTCTCAGCTCTCTTCTTCTTTCGCCGGCTTCTGCGTCTTCGGCTGGGAGTCCTCCGGACGAACCTCCAGCGTATTGGAAATCCGCTCGTATTGCCCCTCCTGTAATTGCCAGAGATTGACACGCACCACCACCGCTAGGTACAGTACGCGCCTTTTTCCAGGGACATCTCCTCCAGGATATCCCGGCTTTGACTGACTAGCGCCCAGGCCACGGGATCCTCTCGGACCTCGGGCTGGCCCAGCCAGTACAGGACCTCATCGACCAACCTGAGGTATTCAGCCTCAGGTAGGGGGGATCCTTTCTTTCGGAAATCTGTCATTCTGTTATGATGGCAGCTGCAGGCGGGCAGGGAAGCAGGCAAGTGAAGCCAGGAAGTCTGGCAAAATGGGGTTTATTCAGATGAATGGGGAAAACAGTAACCAACACCACAAATGTCAATGACAGATCTACAAGACTAACTCAGACACAAATTAAACTTTAATTACACTGGACAAGTCAAGAGAAACAGGAAACAGGTGAGGACAATCAGGAATTAACATGAGGTAACGAGGTGAGCGTGGCACACACGAGGATTGGACGGAGCTGGGCGCGACCCTCGGTTTTATTTAACAGAGCAGAAAGGGATAAAACAGAAAACAAGGGGACCATGAACAAAACAAAACTAATAAAACAGAAATCAAGGCAGGGTGGTACACAGAAAAACTCATAAACTAATAAGAAACAACAATCCAAAAGATACAACTAACAAATGCATAGCACCAACAAAAAACAGACAGGGAAACAGCCACAATGCACCAACAAGGATCAGAACAAAAGCAGGCACTTAAATACACACAGAAGACAGGGCTAACAAAGAACAGGTATAGAACGAATGAAAGACATCAAAGTGGAATAGCAAGACACAGGTTGAATAAGTATAGTTAATGTGCACAGGAACTAGGGAACATTAACAAACACTGAGGGCTAACAACACCAGAAAAAAAAACTAGGAACAAGCAGTATATAGTTAACCCATGCATGAACAGGGAAGACCAAAAACAGGAACACAAAGCAAAGAAAACAATACCAAACACTAAGCAAAATAAAACTAACATGTGAGACTGGCCTTTTTCTGGCCAGCATCAAACTCATGACTGGAGGGCGTCAGCCTGAGAGCCAAACATTCAAGCCCTTCAGCTACTGTATGTGGCAGCCCAAAGACCAGGGAACCACAATAGGGACTAGGGGTACAGGAGAATGGGAGAGAGAAGCAAATTGACCAGCGACGCCTGCTGGCCAACAAGAGACAAAACATGTAGGGCTGGGCACTGACCTTGACAATACTTACCAATCAGGGTGAGGGGCAGGAATGCTGATGGATAATCTGGCGGACCGATTGGGGGTAGGGGGGTATTGTGCCAGTGGACTGGTCACCCAAATCTAAGACGTTTAACTTAAATGTGTCTTAGTCAGCTAATTACCAGGTTTAGCAGGTGTGTTTCAACAGGGAAATCCACAAACTGTGCTGGATCCTGGCCTGGTCTCTACCTTACTCTACCCCCGAGGCTAAGGTTAGTCTTGAATTAATGCATATGTCTCCTTTAATTGTGTTTTCTCCATGTCTTTACAATTTGTCTACCACTCTAACAGAGTATCAAAGACACTGGAGATGTAATATCAGTCTTGTATTTTTGCACCATTTTCTTCTTCTGTTACACTACTTTGTACTGGTTCACTTGACATTGAAACAACCAGTACCAGTAGATTCCAGTATGAAAACAAAGCTGGGCAAGGTTAAGTATCAAAGTAGGAATAGACTATTACATGTCTTCATGGGGTCCCTAGATTTCAGAGGCCCAGGTGGCTGCTTAACCTTGCCTTAAGTTTAGTCCGCCGCTGTTTTGAATAAATTTCAACTCAAACCTTCAGTATTTAAACATAAACATATGCTGAAATATAATAAAGTGTAAAACCCATGAAATATCTGTACTCATGGTATTTTTTTACAGCGTCTTTCTTTAGGTGCGAAGTCCACAGTTAAAATAATTGAAATTATAATTAAAGTAAGAATAAAATCCTACACTTATCCATAATTCCAATAACCAGTTGTTGATTCAGATTTATGGAAATCTGAGTCCTATCCTCAGAGGCATATGCTGTGGATGGAATCATGGTAGTTGTGCCTGTTGCAGGGCACAAACCTAATAATGCATCTACAATGAGGGAAATTGAAGGCCCCAGTTTTCAATGTGGGGGGAAACCAGAGCACCCACTTAGAGTGAAACTACAGGTACTTCAGTGATTCATTATACAGATTGTTTGCTGGTAAACAAAATGTTATGTAGCCACATTATGGCTACAGACCAAGCCAAATAAGGATAAGCGGAATAATACATTTACATGACTATAATTGCTGTAATGTCTAATATCTTCATAAGTGAAAGAAGATAGATTTAATAATTGTGTAGCCTTTTTGATGGGATGAAAATCTTTTAATTGTAGAGACTGATCATAGCACACTAATGCAGTTCACTTTTCTTTCCCATTTATTATGTAATCATTGTATAAAATATGATTATTCTATAGCATTGAGCTCTGTGTTCTCTAAACCTATTTCTGGCACTAAAAGATCATGAATAATAATATTCTATGAAAAGTATGCATTTAATATGTAACATTGTAACACAGAGTGTGATTTCCAGGAACTAATTTTATTGTAAACATGAACATATTTGCATATATTCAAGGCCAATGGCCCTGGTATCTCACCTACACTAATGCCATTTTTCTGCATGTTTAGAGGATTAAATAGGTGTCTTTATGGTGCATTAACAGTGAGATTTTCACATTTCATTGTTTATAGTTTATACTGTAAAGGACTGGAATCCTGGGACAGGGACCAAGGTCAGTGCCACCCTGTACTGGATAGGTAGTTCTAAAAGATGGATGGATAGTTCCTTCATTGGGAACCAAATCTTATTCTATGGAATGTTTTAAACGTATACCTGCACAGCTCATTTTCAACATTATGTTGCTTCCTTCTTTCTGACTGCTACCAGCCTTTGACTCAAGTAGGGCTACAGCGCCCCCTATCAACTCCGTAAGGCTGGTTTCAAACTTCTTTCAAGTTGTATATAACAACGGTTGTCAAAGCATTCAGTGTTTGTACAGAAACAGCAATGAGGTTTAAAAATCATATTTATTTGTTTTATTGGTCCCAATTATTGCAAATATTTCTGTAATCATTTATCATAAGTATAATAAAATTGAATTTCATAGAAAATCATACTGTTCATCTTACTTTAATTTTGGTGTTAATTGGTTAATTTCACAAACTTAAAGTTAGGTTCCAAAGCCAGCATTCATTTATTAAATGACTTGATTATGGCGTCTGCAAAACAGGAGTCTGTTTTAGTTGTTTTTTTTTTTTAATTGTTCTGCCGTGTCATCTTCCTTGTATGACCCACTCCCTGCCTTCTGGTTGCCTGGCAATTGGACGGAGCATTGGCACCAGCTTGTCATCTCCCCCCTGCTCCCCGTTTATGTGTCTAATTTAATTGTATTTGACTCTCCCTGCCAGCCCCTGGAGGATGGGCTCCCCCTTTGAGTCTGGTCCCTCCCAAGGTTTCTTCCTTGGGAGTTTTTCCTTGCCACTGTCGCCTATGGCTTACTGACTGGGGGCTTTGTGTGGGGATGCTGTAAAGCGCTTTGAGATGATGTAAAGTTGTGATAATGCGCTATACAAAAATAAATTTGTTGTTGTTATAATTATTCAATTCGTTTGAACGTATAGTTCTCTGACACTCTGAGGGGGATTGCTATACAAACAGATCTGATGATATGGCAGGGACAGTATCACGTCTGGGTGGGGGAAGGACAGCCGAATGCAGGCTGTTTGCAAGCGACCCCCTCGCAGAGGTGTTTATTAGGAGAAACAGGCAGGGAAAACTTGTAGCTTCCTCAAAGAACTAAAGTAAATTAGTTAACCATGATCTACCTCTCCTAAATCCATGTTGGCTATCCCTCAGAATATTACTTGAATTCAGATAATGTACCATCTACATATAGTGTCCATTACTTTTTCAGTTATGCAAGTTACACTGATTGACCTATAGTTTGCAGGATTACTTCTATCCCCTTTTTTGATATATTGGCATTATATTAGCATGCTGGAATTATATGGTATAAGCCTAATGAATTATCAGACAAGCAGTTTTCAAAGTGGTGTTTCCCATTTAGTCATATAAGTTAGCTAATAGAAAGAAAAAACAAATATTACATTTTTGATAAATAGTAATGTTAAAGTTGGAACCACGTTGGAGACTTGAGATTTGACTCGGACTCTAAGTAAGAGACTTGAGCCTTGACTCAGACTCTAATTTTGTGACTTGTGAACATCTCTGCTAGACAGGACATTACTTGCACCAGGAGAGAGACAGGAGCAGGACAAGGGACTGTAGAGAGGGCAGACTGGACAAACAAGACAGAGACAGGGCAAGCACATGGAAGGACCATAAGGACAGGGACAGAAACACCATTGTGGAAGACAGAGAAAACGGACTGAGGCGCAACGACAGGAGAGGGTGAATAATAGAAGGAAATCAAAGCCAGACAGGAAAGTTATTAGTTTCATACCAGTGCATTTCTCATTTTCATGCCGTGTGCACACATCGTTAAAAGAGCAAATGATTTTGACCAATAAAAACCAAGTCTAAACTCAGTGGGGCATTGTTAAATGGAATTTAAGCAGTGTGTTTTAGAAACTTGTGCATGACGCTCATTACGGACACAGGTCTGCCCTCAAGTTGCAAATTTTTTTTTTTATTTATTTTTAATTTACTTTAATTTATATGTGTTTTATTATAGAGTACAACTGGTCCTTTCACGTGATCATACTGTTCAATGAAAATGTGTCGTCTTCTTCCTGGAATGTCTGCCTCTTCCAGTTTGCCGCTTCACCACTACCTGCAGTTAAAGCTTGGTGCATTTTATTTATCCACGCATCATTATTTTTATTATTATTTTTTTACCTTATTTATTGTTGTTTTCTGAGTTCGCAACTGTTTTCAAGATGCTGGTCATATTGTTTCTCAGAGGCAGGCTATTTGCGTAACCGGTCGACAAAGAAAGCATTTCAAGTTCCACCCCAAAGTACCAGAAAAGTACCCCACTGGCACTTTCGGTACAGCTGTTTTGGTTACCCTAATTGAATGGCTAATTTATCATTTCCTTTCTGTTATCAGAAGTTGATATGCCAGTCCTGGATCAATCGTAGCATAGACAGTGTTATAATATTTATTTCCATCTTTATTCATGCTGGTGAATAAACTTACATCTGTTACATCTTAAATCTGACAGAGGTGGTGTACGTCATGAATAGCTGCCCTGGCCCTTCCAAAAGCCTGCATCCACCATTGCTATCGTGTTCCCCTAAAATGATGATTTGGCAGCTCTAGTTAGAAATTCCTTGAGAAGGATTTCGTGGAAATTATATTATTATAGTGGCGACCTGCAAAACCGGTAGCAGTGAAGTATGTTTGTGTAACAAAAGAACTAGTTAAACATGTCACTTAAGGCACTGTTCCAATGCAGTCTGCTATACAAGTATCCTCCTTTACATATTGCCTGGACCGTGATTGGTTGAGAGAGCCAAGATAATATCAACAGGCAGGGATTGTCAACATTAGCAGGTGGTATCACCTGTTCTGTTCCTCGATGACCATGGAGGAGTACCACCAACCAGCGGTGCAGCTGCCGATGGCTGGCCAGAACAGCAGCACACATGCCCCAGTAACCGGATCCCAAGAAAGAGGCCAGTGGGGCAGCAAAATGGAGTATATCCTAGCCGTAGCAGGAAACATCATTGGCTTGAGTAACGTATGGAGATTCCCGTACCTCTGCTACAAGAATGGGGGAGGTGAGTACAAACTTTATAGAGCATGGGCGTGCCTCTCAGTCTTTCCAGGAACACAGTAACATAGCATTCAGCTTCAAACTCACATAACAGGAAGTTGAAATGAATAGCATCAGTTTTTTAACCTTTCACTGCTGGGGTTGCTTTTACCCCTAATCATAAATTAATTGATTATGTTCCCAGTTGTTATATGACAGAACTGTGTTATACGGTCCTTCTGTGGGGATAACCCCCTCCCCTGGACAGACTAGGTTAAATTGATACTCAAACTATTGTGCTATTCTGAGCAGGTGTGCCTCTCAGTGGCAGCTTAGTGTCCAGTAAGAGACAGAGGAATGTGACAGAACAAGCCTCCAGTTTCACCTTGCAAACAACTGCAGTTACTGCAATATTACAAATGCCATCGATTCTGTTTCAAAATAAAAGTAACTGAAAGTAGATGAAACAAATCTTTTAGTCAAACTGAACTGACGTTTGTCTCTACATGTTATGAATTTTTATTGATATGAATTTAAGAGATGTAAAGTATAAGTAAACTTTAAGATAATTTTAATAATCTTACTTGGTTCTTCCAATGAAAATGCCACGTGAATCTGATAGAAACTGATAATTGTTAGAAATTAAGCTTAAATTAATGTCAAAAGAAAAAGCATTGAATAATAGAGTGGAAATAATATAATAAAACTAAAACCTTGTAACGTAAAAGTAAAATAAATAGGTAAAACAACAACAGTAACATACTGACAATCAGTTTTGTTACTTATTTGATCATTATTTAAGATAGCAGTTCCATTGTTGTTAAAGAGGTCAAAGAGATCATTGTTAAATTCATACATTACAAAATGTGGCCTTCCGGCACTGTTATACATATACAGGTATCCCCCGATCAATCAACACGTATTCTCATTAATGGCTGTGGCCTCAAAAATTACAACAAAAAATAAAATTTGTGTTGTAATGCCAGATGTAGCAACCGCTGTTTTATAAAACATGCAGGCAGGCGGTAGGTAGAGAGCAGGCAGGCGGTAGGTAGAGAGCAGGCAGACGGTAGGTAGAGAGCAGGCAGGCGGTAGGTAACGTTGTCAGACTGCAAAGACACTCTACTGTACAGCGTTGCCTAATTTTTCATATTGTGTTTTAATCATCCCCACTCGCCTTTAAGTGTTTAAAATGTGAAATTTAAACTAAAAAGTCAGAAGAAGGTGAAGTGTTCTTTGTTATAAAAAGCAAATAATGCTTTATTTTAGAAAAAATAGAATCTTTAAATACAAAACTTCTTAAAATTGACATGTCGCTACACATAATACATGGTTGTTTATGATGCACGGTAAGCATTTCATGTTTACTATGCATTGGTATGTGTTTCATGTTTTATAAAAGATAAAAAGAAGAATTATTGTACAGTACTGTACTGTACTAAATGTTTTCACATTGTGCTTTTATAATCCATAATAAAGTTTAAAATACAGCACTATTCAGAAGATACCTAAACTATTTCGTACAGTATTAAAGGCATCTTACACCACGGCAGGGCAAAGTAGCCTAAACTTTCTAAGTGACTATGGTAACATTTGATCAACGTCCAAATCTATCCTGTTTTACAGAACGTAATGCAGACGTTAAATGAGAGATACCTGTATACCATAGTTAGTCCCCATGAAACACAAAAAGGGAACCAAATCCCCAACATCCCCCACTCGCAGTGCATATTCCCCTGGCAAATAAGGAGTGAGCAATGTGAATGTCAGTTTTGAGGTAAACTGAAAAATGTTTATCTTCAAAAGAAATCGTTGTTTTTCTTAGTTTTTCTTAATATTATTTGTTCAGACCATCATTGTGGAACAGAAACACACGTTATACTTTTGTTTTTGGGCATTGCTGATTTTTTATTATGGTTTCATATTTCAGATTTCATATTTTGACTTCTGAACAGGTCAAACAGTGTTGCAACTATACACTAAGAGGAAAGCCCATTTTCTTGCAAGAATTTTTTGTTGCTTAGTCAAAAAAGTACAATTGCAAACAATTACAACATTCGGCTTAGCTTAAAGTCAAACATAGGCTTAAGATCAAACACATTTCTTAAACAGCCTCATTTCTCCAAGTCAGAGCCTCAGATGAGTTGGACACAGGTTGCGTCAGCAAGTAGACCTCAGGAGACAATAAACAGGCATACATGAGGATTAGCAACAGGAGGCGGCAATACTGGTGGGTTTCTGACAGATTCAAATCAAGTCAAATTTTACTGTCATTTCAAAATATGCAGATATACACAATAAAAGGAAATTGAATTCCAGTAAACCACGCCTGTAAGCACAGAAACAAGACAACAGCAACTATGTGCGAAGTGTCCGCCAAGGAACATCCAAGCTGATGATGAGGTCCCTGCAAGCCTGACCAAAACTCAGAGATACAACATTGAGAGATTAATTACAGTTACAGAAAACTTAAAACTCTTGGCTTAGGTTCGAAGACAATCAACAACAGGCTTGAATTGAAGATAGCATAGGTGTAACATTAAACTTCAGTTTGATTTCATAATTTGCTATGTTTATCTTTTTTCCAGTGACGTGAGCTAGAACTATTTAGGTATTTAAGTTAGAGGTATATAACCTGCTCTGGCCTTTGGAACTGTGAGCAGAAGTCTCACACATTGCGGGCTTCAGAGCCTTAATCCTCCATTCACAGGAGATATGCAGGAAAAGCAGATTTAGATAAGTGGGCTCAAGTCATACAAGCTTCAGTCTTTCCTGATTCATTTCATGTTTCCTAGCATGGCGTGACAAACTCCAGATTAATGCTAAAAAGCATTT
>JABFEA020000110.1:9536790-9551238 GCA_019775915.2 Cyphomyrus plagiostoma | reverse complement strand
GGAAAACCATTACACCCATTTTAATGGGGGAAACCTGAACATGGGGAAAATTAAAATTAATTTTTTTTTTAAAAACAAAAGCGTTTTTTTGCTTTTTTTTTTTTTTTTTTTTTTTTTTTTTTGCCCCCCCCCCCCCTTTTCATGCTTGGTGTTTAGCTGTACTGGTGTCAAGGCCATGTAGTATGCAGTTCCTCCAGCTCACCAGCTCTACTGCCTCTCTCCCCAGGATCGGTGGGAGAGGGGCCTGCATTACCTGAAGGGGGACCTGTTCTCCTGCCCTCCACAGGAGGCGCTGGCCCACTGCATTAGCGAGGACTGCCGCATGGGCGCTGGCATTGCCGTTCTCTTCAAGAAGCAGTTTGGTGGTGTGAATGAGTTAAAGGCACAAAGTGAGTAACGTCTTGGTCATCTTGGTCTAATATTTTTGATAACGTTTCCTGTATGGCCTAACTGCAGGTATGTAGCATGCTATGACCCCGCATATCTGTTTCTTATTGTTTTCATACCTGCTAATCCCTATCCATTCAGACTAAGCGGTATTTTCCAGTTAATCTGCTAAAATATTGCTTTCACTGATGTATCCCAGCTAACTGAATGAATTCAGAATCAAGCACAATGGTACCCCCAAATGATTGTCCAGGACACCTAAGCACCTACAGCATCATTTGAACTGGCATAGATATGACATTATGATTATTAAATAATACATTTAATTTATAGTGCGCTTTACATTTTACAAAGAATCTCAATGAGCAAACATATTAAAGACGGCATTAAACAGAGGAATGAAACAAACATTTAAGCAGTTATTAAAAACATTGGCTAAAAAGAGATGTAATCAGGCTTCTTTAAAAACGTGTCAGTCTGTGGAGCCCTGAAATGTAGACAGAGGGCATTCTACAGCCTTAGTGCCTTCTCCTGCGCTGCCCCATCTCCAGTGGTATGGGAGGGAGGAGAAGGAGCGTGTTGGTGGTGCGGAGAGTGCGTGGGTGACAGTGGGGGGTGAGGAGTTCCTTTAAGTATACGGGCGCATTGCCATGCCGTCACTGGAAGGTAAGTAGGGGCATTTTGTAGGTGATCCGGGCAGAAATGGGACGTCAGTGATGGGAACGCAGCACAGGGGTGATGTGCTTGTTTTCTCACTCTCATCAGGACCCTGGTAGTGCAATTCTGAACATACTGAAGTTTTTGTATGTTTTTGCCAGTAATCCCGATGAGAAGCGAGTTGCAGTAATTCAGTCTGCAGGAGACAAAGGCATGCACTAGTTTTTCTGCATCAGAAAGGGAAAGTGTAGGCCGGAGTTTAGCAATATTTCTGAGATGGAAAAAGGAAATGTTGCAAATGTGCTTGATATGGTGTTCAAAAGTAAGTTGAGGGTCAAAAATAACACCAAGGTTGGCGACTGTTTTAGAGATACTGAAGACACATTTTTGTTGTGGAATTTGGTGTGGAGTGCCAATTTGAATCAGTTTTTGAGCTGTTAAGATGAAGGAAACTTTGCTCCATCCATGCCTGTATCTCATCCAGACAGGTGGTGAGTGTGGGGGGATGGTGGCTCTCGGCCACCTTCAGGGTAGTCTGACATGCCTTGACCTCTAAAATATTTCACCTATCTAAAACCTATTTTTCCCCAAAGTGTTACATTTGCTTTTATTCAGCACAAACTCTGCAACAATGCTCTGAGACCACGTAAAATCTATTTTTTGTTAATCGACTTTAAACGTATTTACGTTGACCAGGACTGTTGGGGAAAGGGGTCAAGAGAGCATGTAGAGGGTTTCATGGCCCTAATGGTGGCCTCAACCACCTTTACACAGACCTGAGGGAAGGAGCAAAAGAGGGAAGGGTTCCCTAGCAGTATGTTGGCACCAGTACTGTGTGCAGTGAGGGGAGTTGCAAATGAAGAGTGGATTGTTAGGATCTTATTTTGAAAGAAGGAGATGAATTTATTACAGAGGTCATTAGTAGGGTCTGAGTGACGGTGTTGGAGGAGATGAGTGATGGTGGCGTTGCCCGGGTTATTGGAAATTTTGGATTAGTAAAAACATGATTGAGCATTTTTGAGGGCTCTTGCATATAATTAGTGGTGTTCCTGGTAAGCTAGCTTGTGGACTAGCAGACCTGACACTAATAAGCGCTTGATCAGCTGCCTTTAGTTTTCTTAGCTCTGGTGCAAACCATGGAGCTGAGCGCAAAAAGGCAGCTGTCCTCGTTTTAGCGGGAGCATGGTGGTCCAAGAGGGTGGAGTTGTAGAAATCCACTGAATTGGTGGAGATTGGTATTGAAACAGGAATATGGTCCTTAAGATGAAAGAAGTTCAGGGTTAATGGTTTTTAGATGAAAATCTTCCACTTTGGCTTCATGAGAGAGCTTTGGAAGGGAAACTCCATTTAAATGGCTTTGTGATCTGACACACCCAGGTCATATACAAAGAGAATGCACAGAGAGAGAGTTCATGATGACCAAGTCCAGGGTGTGTCCTCGAGAGTGTGTTAGGCAATTGACATGTTCCAAGTCCAAGCAGTCCAGCAGTGGAAGGAATTCAGCAGTTTGATAATTGGTGGGAGTATCAACATGAATGTTGAGATCCCCCCCCCCAGTATGAGCCGATTGGATGAAGTGGTGCAGAACGATGACAAGGTCTCTGACATCTTGGCGAGAATGGAGGGACGTTTAGGGGGCCTGTAGCTAAGTACTGTCATTGAGTGCGGTGGTTTGGAGGAGAAGGCCAAGCATTCAAAGCAGGACACCACAGGCCCAAATGACCTTTAAAAATGACTGCTAAGCCACTGCCACGACCTGAGATTTGTGCTCTTTGAAGTTAGTTAGTTATATCCAGGTGGACAGGCCTCATTGAGAACTGAGAAGCTATTTCACTGATGCCAGGTCTCTGTGAGGCACATGATACCCAATCCTTGTCCTGGATGTGCACCTGAATGAGGCATGCTTTATTACCTAAGGTCCAACTTTTAAAAGATATATGGCATGCTTTCACTGACAAAAGTCCTGAGAAGATTAAAATCCACTCCACATTTTACTTCCTGCATCCGAAGAGCCACAGGAGCCACTGCAGTAATATCGGGACTACAAATCCCAAAAGCCGCAGTGTGTTCTGATGACGTAATGGCCGTGCGCCGGAACATCCAGCCGACCAGATGACCGGCATGGAGAGCCCTGTCTGATGGATAAACTTTCTCCGGGAACTTCTGTGGACATACGGACGTTGGTGAAGGAGACCCAGTCGCTTGATGGTGAGGCTGTCCAGAGGATCCACAGAAACATAGCTGCAGACCTCCTGAGCCTCAACAATAGCAGAGTAGGTTAGCATTGCGCTAGCCAAGGACGAAGGCATGACGATTCCCAATTAGATATGTAAGGGGTCCCGAGTGAAGAAACGGCAGCCGAAGTCGTAAAGGTGTTTCAGGGCAAAGCTACTATACTCATTTTTATTCTTTTGGTGGAGAAGCGGCGAACACGCAACGCCAGCGTCCTCTCTCTTCAACAGCACTAAATAAATAGCAAAGCTACATCATAAATAATTCAGACCCTATATGGACAAAAACTTTGGGACACCTGGCCATTACCCCAATACGAACTTTGGACATCCCATTCTAAATCCATAGGCATTAATATGTTGGTCTCCCCTTTGCAGCTGTAACAGCTGCCATTCTTCTGGGAAGGCTTTCCACGAGTCTGGAGTGTGTCTGTGGGAATTTTAGCTCGCCTCGCTGGGAGACGCGAGCCTCTCCCGGAGGCTATGGGTGCAAGACTGGGTGTCAACCCATCACACGGTAACAAGGTAATGTTCTGACATCCCCCAAACCCAGACTTGTCCGTCAGATTGCCAGACACAGAAGTGTCATTTGTTACTCCGCAGAATATATTTCCACTGCTTCATTTTCCAGTGCCAGTGTGCTTTACACCACTCCATCTCACGCATGCCATTGCTCTTGGTGATGTGAGGCTTGCATGTAGCTGCTCAACCATGGATGCCCATTCCATGAAGCTTAAAAAGTGCAGTTTTTGGGCTGCGGTTAATGCCAGAGGAAGTTGGGGACTGTGTAGAAGTCCCCACTGGTCTGTTGACTCAAGGTGCATGGTGTGCAGTTATTAGCAGGCGTCTACTCTGCTCTGTTACTTTATGTGGTCTGCAACTTCATGGATGAGTTTCTGTTGTTCCTAAAGGCTTCCACTTTGCAATAATACCAGTTACAGTTCACAGAGGAATATTTTGACAGGGAACAGATTTTATAAATTGACTTATTGCAACGATTACATCATATGAATTCACTAAGCTCTTCAGAATGACCCCTTTTTCCATAATTGATTGTGAACCTGTTATACTCCAGTGGCAGTGGGTCTAAAGAACACCTGTACTTAATGATTAAGAGGCGTGTCCCAATATTTTTGTCCATATAGTGTACATTTAAGCAAAAGTTTTTCTGAAAGCTTATACTTCTCTGATACCTTCTGAGCTGAATGTTTGCTCGCATCCAGAACCCTGAAAGGAAATCTCCACTCCAGTGCCTACTTTAGACAAGAACATCATTTCTGATCCATGCTTCCAGAACTAATGGGGATTTGTAAGTGTATATGGCAGATCCAAAACACATGAGATCCACTTATGTCACAGAACTTTATTAAACAGCAGTGAACTGTAATACTGTCAACCATCCATAACATCACACTTTCAGCAAAGTACCATTTGCTCGCATGTATCATACATGTTTAAAGCTTGTGCTTTGATTTCATTGGTCTGTGGGAACACCCTACATGCTTGTACTACAGACTGGTCAGAACTGGTGCATAACAAACCATATTTCTTGCAGACAAGAAGACAGGAGATTGCGCCGTGTTGAAGCGACACAATCGTTTTGTGTACTACCTGGTAAGGAGAAGACTGGAATGACTTTGGGTTGTGGCTTGAGCCCTGGAGATACCCCTGGAACATTCTCCCATAAACGATAGGCTCTGTCATGTGAAAACCCTCCCACTGTTCAAGTTCCTTCCCCGGTGACACATCGCTCAGCTGCTTGGGCGATGATGCAGTGGCAAAGTGCCATGGGCTTCCTGGCTGTCCATGGTCCTTTTGGGTGTTATGTAGCCCAGGAAAAGCTTATCAGTGTGAACGACGTTTGTTACACTGCATGTGTTCTCCAACTGTGTGCTTTACATTGATATATTTTCTAGTTGGATATGAACTGAAATGACATGCTCTGGTACCTGTTGTTGTAAGCCTCCTCTGAGGACCATCATGCTTTCTTAATGCCTTTTGTCCATCATCTGTTGTCCTTTCTTCATCCTGTTAAGATCACCAAGAAGAAGGCAAGTCAGAAACCCACCTACATGAGTCTGGAGCAGAGTCTGTTGGCAATGAAGAGACACTGCCAGGAGAACAGAGTTGACAGCATCTCCATTCCACGGTGTGTGCCATTTTGCTTACCATGGTCTGTGTTTTCAGCAGTGGAAGGTGTGATATGTTTGTAGTTATGTGTTGCTCATAATGCACAGCTAAACTGCAAATGAGAATGAAGTGGTTTGTAAGCGCTTAATCTACTTACTGTGTATATTTTTGCCTTTGCATACTCCATAACTCCAATCCAGAATTGGCTGTGGACTTGATCGCCTGAGCTGGGAGAAAGTGTCAGTGATTATCGAGGAGGTGTTCCGAGACTCCAACATTCGAATCACCGTGTATAGTCTGTGAGAGCTTGGCAGCCCTGACAGGGCCCAACCTGGGATCTGGTTTTTGGGACTGGAAACATCATACAGGCACTCGTACACAAACCCTCTTCACATACCTCAGACTTCACGTGAGAAAACACACACACACACACACTGTTCCACCCTAAATGCAGGAGATCACATACACATACCCACGTTGCAAGCGGTGTGCAAACTGTATTTAGAAAGCTTTGTTCCAGTGCTCTGAGGTTTGCAGTATAAAGATAGCGGCTTGCAATATGTGAAGGATTAAAATGTTGTGTTCTGTAAAATACACGATAGAACACTATATGGTAAACTACATTTATTATCTTAAACAGTTTTAACTGGAAAATGATTCCTTTCTTGCTACAGAACTTGATTTGTTTCTGTTTTAGAAGTTTACTTGGTGATTAAACTCTTTGGAATTTAAGCTAAACTGTGTTTCTTTCTTGTGGCTGTGACTTCTGTTCACTGAGACAAAACTATGACAGAACCCATATGGAAACTAGTTTTTTTTTTCCTTAGGGATATGCAATGATTGGGAGTAAAATGGCCTGATATGTGAGCTGTACACATTTATACCTAAATATGAAATGCTTAGTGACCATACGGACTTCCCATTGGGAGGGAAATAGGCAGGTGTAGATGCATCCAGGATCTGCAGGACGCCGATTACTTTTGGCAACTGTCGGTATATGCAGGTAATAACCTCAATGTACAGATGCTCATTGTGTGATCAAGACCTGAAATGCGTATCTACCACAGAGAGATTCTTAGTTTCTGTGTGCAAACAGAGGTCTCCATCATATATATAAAAGCCTGTGTGAGGAGTAAAGTAAAATGGATGCCCAAGAAACTGAAATATCATTTTACACATTCACCCAATTCTTATGCTTCATCCTACTTAAACAAACAGGATTTGCAGACAATTGTGAGTGAAAGTTTATGGGCCGTTTGGAATGAATTGGATTCTTCCTGAGATGTGATCTGGCCTGTATAGTAACAATAACCAAAGCCATCCTTAACAAGCAATGCACAACATTGAAGCTATATCTATAAATATTTTCTCACCACTGTCTTTTAATTATAATGAATCAAGAACAGGCAAGTATATCTTAAAATTAAAGTGGAAGGCAATTTCCCTTAATTAAGGAAGCTGAGTTTTTTTGGCTAATATATTTACATTTGATTGTACGTATGTAAATATTAGGTGTGTTTAAGAATAACATGTCAAAACTATAACTGATTTGTAATGAATATAGCTTTGGATTTTCTAGAATATGAATAATCCTAGTATGGGATAATGTAAAAATAATTGAAAGTCATAAGTGGGCGGAATTTTCAGCTAAAAAATAAACAACACAGTCACAATGCTGAAAGATAAAGGTCAGAATGACACAATGAGGTCATTTTCCTGAAGGTTGGCGTATAGCTGTAGCCATCTGACCCATAACTCCCTTTTCCAGGCTGTTTTGTCACTTGTTTATTCTTTAGCAGCTTGGCAATGCAGAGATTCTGAAGTACCACTGCAGAGCCATATGGGGGAGCTCTAAAGACATGGTATAAAATAGGCAGTTCATCATGAATATTTGCTGAGAATTCTGGGATTTGGAAGACAGCTTTGTTGCTATTTTTATGTGAAAAATTAGAAGTCTGAGAGCAGGAAAGGTTGGATGATAGCTGATGAGTTATCATAGAAGAAAGGATGGCCATTTTCTTCATTAAATGAAAAGATGTGGGGGTTCTAAGGGGCTGACAAAGGCCCCCTTTGCTGCAGCTTACACTGGTCTGAGTCTGAGCTAGATCCGTTATTGACTGGGACTGAGAGTCCCACAGCAGCCAAAAGGAATTGGGATCAATAGGAGGTCATGTGGAGTCCAACAGGGCAACTTGAACACTATCTTCCAAGTAGAAAAATGTCAGACCCTGGCTGATGGTGTCAACCATCCTATGTTGTGCCTTAGACCTGTAGTGTGTAAAGAAGGCAACTCGCTTGGCAGGGAGTCTACATGAGAAGACGATACCCTAATGTTTAAGCATTTGTGCATGCTTAGACACAGCTAAAGTGGGATACATATGGCGAAAGTGAAGAGAGCTGGACTGGGTGTGGGAAGAAGTGACAAGTTGGACATGTTGTCTTGGTTTAATGTTGCTTGGAAGCAGAAGTAGGATGCAAGGGGAAAGAAACAATTCTGAAGATCTGACCTGAAAAACAAACAAAAGGTTTTAGAGGAGTATTCCAGAATATGTTTTCTGTCTTAACAAAAGGAATTCTGGAGGTGTCACTAATAATAATAATTTCTGAACAAATGTAGTATTAATTAAACAGTAGTTAAGGAAATCAGCATTATGTCAGTTAAACTTGAACTTAATTTTTTTTTACCACTGCAAAAATTTGGCCAGTCTTACGGTCACTGAAGGATGTCAGCTAGCCTCTCCTGGTAATATTCGTAATTCTCCTGGCAGTCTTCCCATGGGGTAAAGCTCTGGTCCTCATTCTCCACAAAAGTATCCCAGGTGTAGATGAAGTCTGAGGGCTTCATCATGCGCAGCTTGCAGCCGGCTTCCGCCAGAGCCTTCAGTCCCACCTGGATCTCCGGCTCCTCCCACATGAAGAGGCGCGAGGAGAAGATGGTGAGGCGCAGTGTCTTGCGAGTCTTCAGGATCTCTGTCAGCTTGGTGGCGCAGGCGGCACAAGGGCTAGACGACACGTACCAGGTGACCATATAGCGCAAGGCGGGGTCATACTGTGGGAGCACCTGGTGGAAGAAGGCCTCCTCGGCGTGGGCACCTGTGTGCTCGTCCTCCAGGTAGCCCCGCAGGCCTTCCCCATTGCTGTTCTGAGCATCCACCAGGAAACATAGGAATGTCTTATTCCGGCCTGATGAGTACTCAACATTCTTGAACTGGAACTTGAAGAAAAAGGGGTTGATCTTCTCTCTGGAAAACAGAAGGTTTGCATTGACAATGTATTATCTTCCAGTGTCCCATTTTAACACCTGTAAAGATATAGCAACTGAAACAGGTTGCATCCAGTGGATGAGCATGTTTCCTTCAATCGGTACTGGCACGATTAAAGTGGATATCAAATTTTATATATAGGTGGAAAATTGAGTCCTGGTATAAACGCCCATATAAAGACCCAGATAGAACATTCTGAAGCAGTCCCACCCATATGGTCACCAGGATGCAGCACTAACTGGGACATCATTATTCACATAATTCACAGTGGTGTGAAAAAGTAAGTATACCGCTTGGATCTCTTTTTTAACATTTCAGCATAACAATGTTAGAGTTTCATTTTGACAATACTGATAGGGAAATATGATTTTAAAAAAATTAAACAGTTTCATGTCTTCATTAATCATTTATGCCATAAAAAACTAATTCCTTATGAGGAAAAGTTTGCATACACCTACATTTATCACCATATTAATCTGTTGCACAAAAAATCCCAAGTGATTCGGCCGTTACAGTATCTTTGAGAGACGCAACTTGTGTTTCTGAACTGGTGGGTCACATGATTATTTCTAATGGATTGTGGAGTTTGTGGTTAAAATAAATAATCGAGGGAAGCAGAGGACATTGCAGCTGAATGAACCATGTTCAGCGACTCCATTCAGAACTGTGGCCATAAGGTTGGTGGTACCTGTTGCAGCAGCAATCCCCGAACCTGATGGTGGACACCATCAGTAAAGGGAGCTGACAGGCTAAATAAGGAGGACTTCCAAGCTTGGTTAGCTTGGGGGACTTCTGAAGCAGCTGACAGATATCGGCAGGCCAAGCGCAAGCTGGTTGGCGAAGCAAAAACTCGGGTGTGGGAGGACTTTCGATTGGCCTCAAAAAGGTTCTGGCAAATTGTTAGGTGATGGGGGGGGGGAGCAGGGATTTACCCATGCTGTTTACTGTTGACCTCAACTGGGGATAAAGTCGGGTGGTAGCAAGAATATTTCAAGGGTCTCCTGAATCCCACTGGTACACCTTGGTGGAAGTAGAGCTGGAAAACTTAGGGGGGACTTGCCCATCTCTAGGGCTGAAGTCCCTGAAGTAGTCAGACAACTCTTCGGTGGTAAGGTTCTGGGAGTGGATGAGATTCATCCTGAGTTCTTGACAGCTCTTGATGTTGTTGGGCTGTCTTGGCTGACACACCTCTTCAACATTGGAGACTGAGGTGGTGGTACCAATCTTTAAGGAAGGGAACTGGAGGATGCATTCCAACTTCAGGGGGATCATACTCCTTAGCCTCCCTGGGAAGGTCTATGCCGTGTACTAGAGAGGAGGGTCCGCCCATTGGTGGAACCTTGGATTCAGAAGGAACAATGCAGATTCCTTCCTGGCTGAGGAACACTGGACCAGCTTTTCACTCTCTCAAGGATACTGGAGGGTTCATGGGAGTTTGCCAAACCAGTCTACATGTGTTTTGTGGACTTGGAAAAGGCATACGATGGTGTTCCTCAGGGGTCCTGGGGAGGTGCTTCAGGAGTATGGGGTAAGGAGTTTTTGTTGCTGGCCATAAGGTTCCGGTACAAATGGAGCAATAGCTTGTTTTGCATTACCAGCAGTAAGTTGGACTCATTCCCGGTTGGTGTTGGACTCCACCAGGGCTGCCCTTTGTCACCGATTCTCTTCATAACAGTTGGCGCAATCTACAGAAAAACGGGGATCACACTTATTTTGGGGGTTGTGCGCTGAATAGTTTGGGAACCCATATTCTATGTGAAAGTGGATATGTCTACTTTGATGTAGCGATGAGTCTGTGTTTAAGCTCATGGGCTACTGAGCGCCCTGTGTGTTTTTGTACGGGTTCAGATCCTACTGTCAGTGGTAAATGCTTTTTGTTGTGTAGTAAGGTGGTGCAGCGGAAGCTTGCTGGGCCTGTAACACACACTTCCTTGTGTAGCAGAGTGGCGCAGCGGAAGCGTGCTGGGCCCATAACCCAGAAGTCAATGGATCGAAACCATTCTCTGCTAAGGCGTTTCATTAAATTAAGTTAATAAAATATACTGTGTGTGGCATCATGTGCTGTGTATACTGTAAATTTGGCCTACATGGGAGGTCGGCAAAAAAGAACGCCGAGGTAAGACTGAAGTTTGCCTTTAAACACCAGAATAACATTTCCGGAGTGATGTGCTCTGGAATGAGGAGTTAAGCTGTTTGGGCACAATACCAGGTGTGATGACTTTCAGAAAAATTGAGAAAAAGAATATCATACCCAGCATGATGGTGCATCGTGCTGCTTTGCTGCCTCAGGGCCTGTCCAACTTATCATTATAGTGTCTACAGTGCATTCAAAATCATACCAGAAAGTGCCTGAGGAGAATGTGACGTGAAAAATTTAAAGCTGATCTATATATCGTTATACATGGTAAGAAGAAAATATATATAGTTGCTCAATGCTGGGGGGGGGATAGGAGAGGGTCGTACATGCAGAAAACCCTCCTCCATCACAGTCAAAGGAATTCTACACAGAAGCCCTGTCCTGTGTGGGGTAACTTGACTGGTGGTCAAGGTTAAGCTAGGTCAACTAGGTGAATTATGTGTTTTCTGGTGAGTTGCTAGGCCTAGCAGCTAAAAGAGTGGAGAACGTGGGTATCGATCCCACTACCTCTCACGTGCGAAGCAAGCACTCTACCACTTGAGCTAAGGTGCGGCTCCTGTTCCCCAGGGGCCCTGTCCTGTGTGGGGTAACGGGTACGGCTCCTGTTCCCCAGGGGCCCTGTCCTGTGTGGGGTAACGGGTACGGCTCCTGTTCCCCAGGGGCCCTGTCCTGTGTGGGGTAACGGGTGCGGCTCCTGTTCCCCAGGGGCCCTGTCCTGTGTGGGGTAACGGGTACGGCTCCTGTTTCCCAGGGGCCCTGTCCTGTGTGGGGTAACGGGTGCGGCTCCTGTTCCCCAGGGGCCCTGTCTTGCACCCGTTCCGTTGCTCATGTCTTCAGGTTGATGTAAAAACCTGATAGTTATGAGAAACACCTTCTAGAGTTTGTTTCTGTCAAAACAAGGCAGTACCTGGTACTACATGTAAGGATGTGCTTACTGTTTCCACATGGAGAAAAGTTATATTTCTGCTGAATTTTGTTGAATAAATAATTTAGTCAAAAGTCAAAACATAGTTGTTTTTGTTAGATTACCTCACCTTTCTCAAAAGCGTTTAAATGAAGATTCCATCCATCCATATATTTCCTATACCCGCTTGTCCTGTGCAGGGTTGCAGCAGCCCAGACCCTTTCCTGGAAGCCACAGGCAGAATAACCATGATGGGGTGCCAACCCATAGATCAGATGAAGATGAAATATTTGTTTGTCCAGTTATATTTTAAAAAACTTTTTTCCAAGAGGTGCTCTTATTTTTTCACTGTAGTGTATTTATAATAATAATAATAATTATTATTATCAATAAAATAATAGTAATTATAAATAATAATAGCATTTCATTTTCTGTGGTGAATGTTTACTTACATTTATTCTAAATATGAATTTATTGCCTGAATTTAAAAAACTGAATTTATTGCCACTTGAAATTATGAGCCTGCCTTAGTATGAGTTTAAGCGTGCTGTAAAGTCTAAGGATCAGAAGACACAGTTCTACTGTGTTGCTTTTGCAATGACCTTAAGTAGTAACATCAAAGCAAATGCACAGAGAGAATATACGTGTTTAATTCAGTGTGCATCGATACTAACTAAGACTGTATTTCAGTGCAGCATAAACAGGACACAGATCTTGCTGGTGTGTTTCCCATGACCCTGCACTGGATAAGGATTTGGAAATCTTGAAAGTGCATTTGAATTTTAATATTATAATCCACTGAGTCAAGGCCTATAGTGTGTCAAGAGTGCTTTAAAGGCACATGATGCCATCTAGGAATCTCAAGAAGCCCCAGGGAAGTATCGGATGTTAAGAGGGCAACTCCAAAGATGCATAGGTCATTTAAATGTTTGTATTTACAAAGGAGATGTTTCCTGTAAAGTGCTATCATTGCTTACCCTGGATACTGAACCCACAATTGTCTGAACTAGTGCAACCAGCAATGAGGATTCAGTTGCTGATCTAAAGTCAACAGTTTTATTGATAGGTCACTATGAATTCCTATAGGTCTCATGAGGTCTGACACCAAATCAACAGAATTTTTCTCACCTTTATCAAAGTAATATCTTTATCTTTAATCAAATGATTACTGAGTAAAACTTCTTGTGATTTTACTACCCAAATATGTTAGAGCTTCAATTTTAATCAGTTGAGGTGTTTAATAAATTCTAATAAGTCATTTGTTAGCATAAAAATTGTTTATGGTGTTTGCAGTATTGTTTGAAGATTGACTATTAATTAGTGGGTTATCTGAATTTATATTTAGTCAAAGACAAAATGTGTATAGACGGTCTGAACATTAATGTAACTTTGAATTACATTGAATAATTAATCTTTTTATCGACTGTTGTACAAAATGCGTCTCCCTACAGCCATCCCTCCACCCTGGTTGGACTCTACCCCAAAAAATGGGACCTCATATTTGGTCTTGAGACAACATCATCTCCAAATGGTCTCGAAACAAATTTCTGTTTTATGTAATGGTTTTGAGCACAGTGCGTTAAACTGATAGTAGCACAACAAGTCTGAGAACTTTAAGGAATAGAATAGAATAGAATAGAATAGAATAGAATAGAATAGTGTCAAAGAAAAGCATTTTGATGTTAAAACCCCCGATTATCATTGACACTGTGACCCGCATGCCCTCCAGATGAATCCAGTGCCTATATTCGGTCTCTGACAAGCTGAATAGCTGTAGCTTGGTAGTTCAGCAGACATGCAGACCCTAGCTAGCTAACACACACTTCTGTTCACTGCACATTTAAAAATACTCCCCTATACTCCCATGCACAGATGACCTGTTTAGACAAGCATAGTTTTATTTATAACTGGCTTTGGAGTGCAACGCCAAATGTATTGCTTTTATTTCTGCTGTGGTGAAGGTTTTTGTACAGAGCAGATGACACCTAGTCAGTGCATCTTCAGATGTAGTACCTGTAAAAACTATAATTTTATCATGAAATTAGTTTCATTACCATGTTGTGTCAAACTTTGTTGACACTGATATTACGATTAAAAGGGCTGGATAGTCTCTCTGTCCAATAGTCTACAGTAACAAACTGAGGCCAGTCATTGGTTGTCCGCTGCGTGTGCAGACAGCTGTACCCCGGACGTCGGAAACCCAGAGACCCGGAACAGAGGTGTGGAAGTACGGCTGCTGGTACCCACCCTACAATGATCTCGAAGGGCGGCAGCTCCATGGGTTCCACTACGAACTCCTCTTCACCCCCACTGGCAACCGCCCCCTCTCTAGGGGCCCCGTTCCCCACTGTCCCCTCAGAGGCTTCTGGAGCATTTGCTGTGGCCCTCTCTGTTGGAACTTTCTCCACAGCCTTATCTGGGTCCTTTTCCATCTCCTTCTCCACCTTCTTCTCTACCTTCTCCTTCTCTGGAGCCTTGTCTGCCTTCTTCTCCATTTTTTTCCTCCCTGGGAGCTTGCCGGGAGGCTTGCCCTCTTTCTTATCAGACATCGCTAGCACTCGAGCAGCGACTCTAGACAGAGGTTGATGTCAAGCGGCGTTCTTAGAATACAAATGGTTTGAATGCGGGTTGGGGGGGGGGGGGGGAGGTTTGAAGGAATGTGAATTTGAGATAGAAGGCAGGGAGGGGGAGAAAGCATTGGGGAAAGGAGAGAGAGGGTTCATAGGGCAATAGAATGAT
>JABFEA020000110.1:9497111-9515666 GCA_019775915.2 Cyphomyrus plagiostoma | reverse complement strand
CGCCGTGCGTTTATCTGAAAATAATTGCACACCTCGGAACGTTCGTCAGCCAATCAGATTCAAGCATTCAACGGTCCAGTAGTATAAACAGATATTAATATTGGGACAACTTACACCTATAGGAACAATTTTGACATCCATTATAAATCCATGGGCACGAATATTCCCACCTTTGCAGCTATAACAGCTACTACTCTTTTTCACCCAGAAAAGCATTTCTGAAGTCAGGCACTGATGTTCTGATGGGTGTGATATGAGATCAGGCACATGGAGGTCTGGCTTTGTAATCTCTGCTGTAGTTCCTATATAGGTATTCAGTGGTCCTCTGAATGAACGGGCAAAACATTCTATCCTGTGGAAAGCCTTCCCAGAAGAGTGGCAGCTGTTATAGCTACAAATGGAGTGACTAACTCCATATTGATGGCTATAGATTTAGAATGAGATGTCATTCTAAAAAAAAAAAAGTTTTTGTTGGTGTAATGGCCAGGTTTCCCAATACTATTGTCCTTGAAGTATACTATAAAACCTTCTTCAGAAATGCGTATGGAAACATTTTAGATTTTCTCCTGAAAACTAAAATGTATTACACTGTTGTAAAATGCCCTAAAAATACCCAAAGAATGCCATATTCTGGTGAGAGGATTATCATCCTACTTACAACCATGAATGATTAGGGTTTTTAAGAGCTCTCCACACACTTTTTTATGATCATGGTATTCAAATATAATTTTGAATACTTATGGTGCTTGTTTTATAATAAAAGTATATGCCGCAAGTTACACATCTCCTTATATTCAGTCTGTGATGTGGTTGATCAAAATAAGAGTTCAAACCAGTGTTTCCCTATCTTCGGGGACCCACAGATGCTCCATGTTTTTGCTCCTTCCCAGCTCCCTGCCAGACAGTTCACGTTTTTGCTTCCTTCCAAGGCAAAAATGTGGACTGTCTACAGGTCCCTGAGGACCGGATTGGGAAACATTGGTTTAAAGGTATGTGGTGAGTTACTGCTGACACTTTTGCACTCAGACCAACATGACAGGTTCTCCATGGAGCTGCTCAGAAGAATACTAGCTAGGTAACCTGATAGCTCCATGGCTGTGGTGGCATCTGCATCCTCCATGGGGAACACCTCCACAAACTCCTTCTTGAAGACTGAGAGCAGGAAGGACAGCCGGTAGTCCAGCCTGACATTGAGGATGAACTGGAAAAGAGGTGAATGGAATGCAGGGAAGGGGGAGGAAGCTCATTCAGAATCAGAATCAGGTTTTTTTTTGGCCAAGTATGTTCACACATACAGAGAATTTGTCTCCAGTTGTAAGTGGCTCACATACATAGAGTATGTATAGACACAGTTAAAATAAGAAAAGATAATAATCACATATAATTTGGTGAATATATAAAATGCGGACAAGTTGTTGAGATGTTGTATAAAAAGTGCAAGTCAGTGCAAGGACTGCTGGAATGAGGCGTGCTGGCTGAAATACACCATTACCAAATTTCTCAGCTTATCTAGAGCTCTATGCATAGCACTCTGTTCTGGCTCTGAACCTATGCTTCCATCGCCTGCCCACCTGCAGAATCTCCAGGATCTTCAGCTTAGTGTCCATGACAGTGACATCCTGCTGGTCGATGCTGTCCTTGGTGCGGCCCAGGGCCTCCGCCCCCAGACTCGACCTGCTTCCGCCACTGAACAGCGACTGCTTACGACTCAGCACCATCGTGGTCATCATCTGCCCCATGTGGTGGATGGAGCGCTTCATATTCTTCCCTGGAGTGATTTTGGGGATTCTTACTTTCTACTGTTTTCTTATACTCTTTAAACTTACCATCATACTTTCTTATTTCCTGTTTTCACTAAAATTCTCTTCTATCTTACCTGACATAAACATTACAAAGATACACTATAGCAAGAGTAGGCAACCCTGATCCTGGAGTGTTGGCATCCAGAGCAGGTTTTCCATCCTACCTGGTATCTGATGAGCCACACCTGATCTCAGGCAAATAGTAACTCATCTGATAGGATAGAAATCCTGCTGGATTTCAGCACTTCAGGATACGGGTTGCCTACCCAGCACTATATTCAATTACTTTTATTGACAGACTCAGGTCCATAGATACACACACAAAAAGGAATAGTATAATTTGTTAAATGTATAATGGTAGCAAATATATAAAATGGTGTGAGACAAAAATGCAGGCTAAATCAATATTAGTTTACCCTGTAATTGCGTACAACATCTACCCAACACTAAAGTTAGACATTTCAATGACAATGAGACCTTGGTGCGTGTCACAACTTTGAGTCTTTGGCAAAGGACACATACTGCATTGATTTATTAATAATAATAACAGTGATTTAGATGACTTCAGGGTGCCCTTTTCATCCAGTATCCCCTTTAGCACCTTACCGCTGCCATCATCGTTGAACATGGGATTCATCAGCATCTGGCTGGGGGTGCAGTCGATGATACCAAGGAGCGTGCGGGTCAGTCTCAGTAACTCAAAGAAACTGTAGAAGCCAAAATAAATAAGGTGTCTGGCCAGACTTACCACCTGGGGAAGCAAAAAAAGTGAAAGAGGTTGTGGAGTCGTCATATGAAAGCAGGACAGGGCAGTGGTGAGTGTAAGTGGATTGTTATTCCAGATGGCAAAAGGCAGGTAACAGGGGTCCACCTCATAGGTGAGCTTGTTTTTCTCTTTGATGGCAAAGGGGAGGTCATCATTGAGTACTTGGTTGAGATACTCCTCCATAAAAGAAATGGTATTAGCAAATTTATTTTTCTTGTTGTCACGAGTGTCATCCATGTTGGAGTCATAGCTGAGAAAGGAGGCACAGACAGAGAGAAACATTTCAACAGTTCATGACAACTAATCAAATCTCCCAGCATATTTAAATGTATATTTATTGATTATCCAGTTGTACTCCTACAATAGATTAGAATGGAATAGTGATACTTCATTCATCTCTTTGGGGAAATTGTCTTTTTCGCCTACCCCATCTGCACTCCATATGACATACATACACAAATACAGGTGAGAGAAAGCTTGGGGGTCACAGCAAGTGTGCAGCACCCTTGAGCAGGGGGTTAAGGGCCTTACTCAGGGGCCCAGTGGTTTTCTGATACAAAATACCCTATAGAGAACACAGCAACATGGGAAGGGGACTCACTCTTTTATGGTGATTGAGGTAGGAATTTCAGTCCAGAGGCGAGCAAACTTGACAGGAGTCACCAGCTCTTGTGGGTCACGGTCAACGTGTGCATGTAGCATGAGCCGGCAGAAGGAGGCACGCAGATCGTAGGGCAACATCTCATCCATCATGCACAAAAAGATCAGCTCCACATCCAGTTGCTTGGAAATCTCGTCAATGGCTAAATACTGCCGGTCTAGGCACATCTGGGCAAAAAGCTTCAGTTGGTACCTTGGAAAAGATACAGATCTCCATTCATGAATGAAACCTTTATTTACAAAGAAAACGTTGCCTATTGCTAGCTGTTGAATGTACTTATATTTGGTAATAGGTGTTTTGCATATAAATTATATGTATATTCTTTTTTGTCAGATTGTGAGCATATTCTTTTTGTCAGATAGCATCAATGGGAGAGAGTAATGCATTTTTTGGGGGGTGGGTGTCTGTAATGGTATCTCTGGACGTGTACCTGTAGTATGTGAGTACATTCTCATCATGAGCATTGCCCTGTCCTGCTCCCTGTGCCAGTTGTCGGATGCTGTTCTCCTGATTTTCATTGTCTTTGTCCATCCAGACCAGCCACACCTCATCCTCATCTCCAAAATCCTCGTCGCTTGGGTACCTTGAGGAATGGGGCCCACCCTTGGTAGCACGTCGCCTGCACAGACGCATGAGCAAGCGCACAAATACATGCAACAACAGGCAGAAGAAGAAAAGTGAAAACACAGCAAGAGGCCTCCTCAAATTTTTTATGTTGTCAGTGTCATCGTATCATGCAAAGCTAGAATTATAGACTTTCTGCTAGGTTGTCGTTCAGTTTTAAGTAAATTAGAAATCCCAGTTGCTTATTCTGATAAAACAAACATAATTTGCAGAAAAGTACTCTGATATTGGCTATTATTTACTCACTCAGTCTTGATAAGGATGTCTTGGTTTTTCGGATCCAAAACACACTTACAGATGAGCTCCTGAGTCACAGGTATGGCCACATTGTTGGAGACACACAGGTCTGACAGATAGTCCAGGAACCTTTAGGTAAAAGTTACCTATCACCAACTCTTATAAAGGAGCGCCAGGTTTCTCCCTTCATGCCACTCTGTCTGTCACACGCACCTATCTCCCAGTCACTCTCAGTGGATCTCAGCAATGTATTATCAACACATTCACAGCAGCCCCCCAAGTTTAAAAAAACACTATATTACTAACATCACCGCCACACAGGGGGCCCACAGAAAATGATTTCTTTTTTATTACCAGCACTAGTGGAGAAGCTACACGCTCAACCAGCCTCACCTAGGCTCCCGATTACGCCGTACTAGGTTGACAAATGTCTCCACTTCTGTCTTGGTGATGTGCTTCTCTAGCAGTTTGCGATTGTTGTGCAGCAGTGCTGTGATGGTGTCCTCAGCAAGTATGTCATAGCCAATCTGAGCCTGCATCACCCCAAACTGTTTGGCTATGTGCTCCTGTTGGAGACAGCAACGATTGACGTGCTTAAACTTTATTACCTCACTGGAGTCATTACAAAAGTGCTATTTTTATGCAATAAAACCCATTAACTGGTCTTGGGAGGCATGGAGGAGCCTATCATTAACAGGGGATGTAAATACAGCTATACCATTGGCAGCCAGACTCAATCACTTCTATTGGCTTCAGAAACACAGAGAGCTCTGACACTGGCTGGCATATTTATACAGACCACACCCCTGGCTGTAGTCACACCTGGTTCTTGCGATAGTCCTCTTGCGAGTGGCGCAGGACCCGGTAGCAAAGGCGGAGCATGTACTGGTAGGGGGCGTTCTTCTGGTCCGATAGCTCCTCCAGGCGTAGCAAAGGTCCTTCCACACCCCTGACTTTGAATGGGGCTTTCAGAAGGCCAAACACCTATAGAGCAGTTGTAGGACACATACAGGGGAGATAACAATACTAGGGTCAATATTACATGGGTTTTAATATTACTAATGACTAGTATTGGTAAAAAAACCTCGGTTCTCGAACTCACTATAACTTGAATTTCTTGAAAGTTGAACAAAGCAATTTCATCTAGAACTCGATCTGAATATCAGAAGTTGAACCATCAACGCCGACCTAATATGAATGTACACGCTAGGAAACGAGTCATACTACAATGCAATTCTTACTTGAATGCCTTCTTCACAGACTTGACAATTAACCAAATAAAGCAGTGGAACATTACAGTAACTAACAATAAATAAACCACTAACTTATGTGTACTATTAGAGCATTTATGTAATTTATTTAAACTTTATTTTACCAGGTAAATTAACTGAAAACCAGTTCTCACTGCTTTACATGATATTCGGGAGAAATAGCAGATTACGAGTCAGAACTGCTGGGGATACAAACGTCATGCGTGTAACTAAACTTTTCAGCCAATAAGGGTAAAGGTGTGCCGTCATGGAGGTGGTTCCAGTTTGTGCAGCCGGGTGAGAGGTCAAAATGTATCTAACCGTAATGCATTGCGTCAGGATCAGAATGCGTTTGCTTTAAGCCAGCGCTGTAAGCATCTTGAATGCACCCAATGACCAGACTGGGAAAACTGAAACGTTTACTTAATACAGAGATCTAATGGCAACAACCAGAAACAGCTGATTACTTGGGGATCCCACACGAGGTTAATGAGGGGGCGTGGCATACGGAAGTAGCAGACGATCGGGGCAGAACAGGGGTAATCTTTATCGTTTTTGAAGCCATTAAGAAAAAAAGTACTCTTCTTGTTTTATCCTGTTCGTTTTGTGTTTACATGCATTAAAAAAAACATATTTAGAAGTAATTTTGGGGCGCCAGGAACCAATTAATTTGTTTTCCATTATTTCTTATGGAAAAAAATTCGATCAGAACTCAAACTTTTTAGGATTTTATCCGAAGTCTGGAACGGATTAAGTTTGAGAACTGATTTACCTATATATGTATATATATTGCCATTGGTTCCCACTTATGTTGTTCAGCAGGTACTTCTTTCGAAAGTCATATGAAAATGGCTACAGAAAATGCTTCCAAGACCAAACAGGTGAGACCAGAGTGGACAAGAAGAACAAGTGGCTCACTAAACAAGCATCATTAAAAGTCCCAGCTGCATTTCCCAGGGGAGCAGCCTTCATGCAGAAAGACCTAACCTGGCCATCCACACTATGCAGTTAGCATAGTGTTAGGATTCCCAGAATGATTCCATCAGTCACCCTGATCGTTTACACAATTTATTCAATAAAGAAACCGCAGTTTGTGTTTGCTGTGTGAGACTTTCCTTAGCTAGTTTCCTTCAACTCAGAGGAAGTCCAGATCACATTTAAGGAGCCTTTCATACAAAAATCCAAATAACTCCAAGGGGTTCACAAACTTCTTTTTTTTTTTTGCAAAATCTTTTGGGTCACATGATTCAAACCATAGGTCTTGATCTCACCTGTTTAAGGATATTCTGCTCACGCATGAGCTTCTGCCTTTCGCGATTGGGCTTGGTCATGGTCACATCCAGCACGGGCTGACCACTGTTGGTCGTGTCCACCACGAAAAACACCAGGTCCTCTAGCAGTTTGATGGCAAACCTGTCACCAGTGGAAAGACCAGTATAACTAAACAAACACTCTTGCTGATGTTTTACTGTTTGCTAGTCAGGAAATAAATTTGTCTTTAAATCTCAGGCAGTATTTTTTTAAAATTTCCCTAAATAAATAACATACCTGTTAGCAGTAATGATTATAGTCATAACACACCTAAATTTACGAGTGGACTAAAATCTGAAGACCCACTTTTGTATTGATACCTTAATATTCCTTGCTAAAACAATTGCTATATTGGTATCTTTAACTGTCATATCTTTCGTGTTTATTAACTCTATCCATTTGCCCCTTTTCCTATTTCTCTGCTTAGACTATGGGGTAAAGGGGATCTACACTATGTCTGAATCAAGACAGAGTATGGAATGCAATCACTCTCTGACTACTGCTCTGTGACTCTGCTTTAATAGCTAGCTGTCTGTTTATAGCATTATTGTTATGTCTGGTGTTGAACATTCATCCAGCCTGGGAAGAGGGATATGTAGAAATAATTCAATTCAATAACCTTCTGTCATTTTGACTGATGAAACCATTGTTGAAGTGATCCACCATTTTGCTCAACATCACGCTAGCATCATTTGCGAAGTCCAAGTCACGGATCTCCATCACTGGTACAGAGACAATGGCAAATGCCTCTTTGTCCTCTTTTGTGGGGCAGGTACCCAGCTGGTTGGGAGCGAGAAGTCAGAGATTCAATGGTGAAAAGTTTCTACTGAATGTAATTTTCATAAAAATACAATGCAAGCTATTTTATTTTGGCTTAACCCAGGTGTGTTTCAAAGTGATTTTTGGCAGTGTGAAATTAAAAACTCTTCTTCATTTTATACCTGGTCTTCAGACTAAGGCAACAGTGAGAAAAGAAGGATGTTTGTAGAATCACAGATGTGTTGTGGAGGACAGCAGTGAAATCAAATTTAAAGAGGTGGAGTCAGACGACAGCAGTGAGGAAGATAGTAAAGTAAGAAGAGGCAGGTCCCACCATCAGTCGGATAGGTCTTTCTTCCGTGTAGTCGATCGGCACGTTGGTGCTCTGTATCCAGGTGTTGGTGCAGAGGTGACGCAGACGCACATATGAGTTTCTATAGAATGTGACAGAGGACAGAGTAGCAGTCCGCATCCTGGCAGGCTACACAGGCTGTGCATACCCCAACCCTCACTTTGCCTTAGCAACAGTGCAACCCTCTGCTTCATTGTGCCGCCCAAATAAAAAATATACAGTGACCCCTTTACATTTGCGTATTTGACATTGACGGTCTTAGTTTTCACAAACATGAACCTGAACAATCAAATGCCAATTTTTTTGGACATTGCCGAAAGATCACAGAAACTAAGACCATGCGTTAATCAAAAACAGTATTGAAAATGATCAGGGTCACATAAAATCATTTAATATATAAATATTAGTAATACTTAAGCATTAATATTAAAAGACTTGAGTACACACATTGTCGGAAACCAGTCTCAGTCATGTGTTAGATGTTTTTGTGACCGTGGAATTTCAAGTTTCTTGCAATGACTTTTTAAAATTTCAGTGCCGTTAATTTAGCCTTATTACGTAGTGCTCCCAGTGTACTCAGTGGTAACCTTGTACACACAGGGGCATAATTTAGATGGTTTGTATATTATATGAAAAGATCTAGATAGGAAATAGCGAAGTAATTTGACATGCAAAGTGTACAGTACAGTACAATACTGTTTGTTTTGAAATTGGCTGTAAATAGATGTTCTATACTACCATTCAGGCTAGCAAACTGTTATGGGTGGAGGTTAGTGCCCAAGTATTATTCATGAATTAACACATGCACGGGGATCTTTTGCCCCTAACCCTCTTACATTTGAAGGGGCTAGAATACATCATTATTATCAACTTTATCAACCTTGTTATGAACCTTTACTTGCTATTTGCACACATATGAGTATAGGTACACTGGAATACATCTCTTCACCTGCCCCATCTTGCTCTCCGTGAGACACACAGAAACATATGCAGGTGAAAGCAAGCTTGGGGGGTCACAGCACAGGGTCAGCCAGTGTGTAGCATGCCTGGAGCTGGGGGTTAAGGACCTTACTCAAGGGCCCGCGCACATGTGACTATTCTGTCAAGGCTGAAATTGGTGGTCTTCCGATTAGAGGCGTACGCCACTCAGCCCTCCTATTTATTGCCAAGAATTCTCTCGCAACATCTACCTGGGCACGAAGGAGTCAGTTTTCTGCAGGGTAGTAGGGTCCAACTCAAAGAGTGACGCAATTTCATTCCCATGGGGGACTGCCACTAGCTTGAACTTCACATTCTCCCCGAGGTTCCTCTTGCTGCTGCGCCCAGTGTCCATCTGAAAAGGCAGGGATAGCATGAGCACATCTTCACATCGTGCCTTCTCAACGCCTGCCCTCTCATTATGCAAAACACACCTTCCCATCATGCCACACTCACTCCCCTTCCCATCATCCCACACTCACTCCCCTTCCCACAATGCCACACTCACACTTAAAACTGATATTCTTACCTATACCTTCTGCTACCATGTCATTTAGATTAACTTCCCGTCATGCAACTCCCATAATTTCCAATCACGTTTCATCCAGATAATCTCTTGTCATGCCTTTATCGCAAAGTATACTGCCATACCGCAAAAAGGCAATTCCTACCGCCAGGTTTAGGTGGGAGAAAGTTTGACCATTTTATGTTGAATGGAATGACATCACAAAATGGAAACAAAAGCAGAACATAATCATTTAAATTTGAATCTGTTAAGCAAACCATTGACCAATAATAATACCATTGATAGAATGGGCCTAAGTTAACATGTAGTGTTTAATCTAAAAAAGATGTAACTCTGATAGCTGTCCATTAACCTTTTAGCCTATGCTTACTTTGAGTGATGTATATAAATAAACCTATTTATGTTTGTCCTCTACCTATTGCACCCCTATCTGGGAATTTATTATTTGTGATTTTTCTACTACAGCCCAAAGCCACAAGGTATATCACATCACAATGAGGTTGAACCAAAAAGCATTTGTTTGTTTTTTGCTTTACAAATAAAATAATCTAGCACAAGTCAAAAGACAAAATAATAATATTAGATGTTTACCCCAGATGGGTAGAAGATTAAGTTCTTTAGAACCCATCTCAATGTGGTGAAGTTAAAGCAATGTCAAAATCAGAATAAACAAAAGCTATATTTAGCTGTATTAGCCATACTAAATGAAGTCTTTCAAATCCATTCCTTGGGCTCCTCACTAAGAAGTGATAGACATTGAAGTGGCCTGGCTGAAGTGGCCAGGCTGAGCCAGTGCTATAAATGTCACAAACCACCATGGACTGCAAAGGGATTTAAAACAAAGGGGATGATAGGAAAACAAACCCAGCTACCTAGCCAGGTGCTGCCCAAAAACCAATAAGGAGTCCGAAATTGCTGAGTCATTGGGGGAGCATGGGGGGAGCATGGCCATGAGACAAGCTCCACTACAGAAGCTCATTCAAGGGCTGCTAACCACTCGGATGTCTGCTCAGGACTTCCAGCAACAGGTGGCAATGGATACAACAAAAAAGCTCAGTTAATTTACTCACAACAGTCTGGCCCTCAGTGTTGTCTCCTTTATAACCTGGGTTTTCCTAGAAAAATAACACACATCTTCTCATTGTTACTGTATATGGCGTGTATCGTGTAGCCATGACTTACGTTAGGCTCAAAATAATGTTAAGTATGTTACATGAGTGATCATGAAGGTTAAAGACCTGAAAATGTATTTAATGTGTTAGAACGTAATGGGATTTGCACAGGAACATAGATGGACTGAAATTAATCTTTCCTGTTACAGGACCTCTTTGAAGTCATCTCTCCACCACTGAAACCAGCACAGAGAAATACACCATATATATTTGGTGTCTCTAATCATTTCAAACACGGTGGAGCTAATTTAAACCTTAAAGTCCCTGTTACATTGGCTGGCCATACCTCAGCAGCCAAGTAGCTTCCTGTGGCCAGATGCTTGAAGCGGTACAAGCTATTCCAGTGACCAGCCCCCCCTCGACATGGGTCATGGTGCACGACCTGAAAGACAAAGGAAACCAGCTGATCCAGCTGAACTAAAAGGTAGTGAAACAGTTCATGTTGAAAACACACATAAAACAGTCATGTAGCCCAATACACACAGAGTGCTCATACAAACCTCCACTTCCCACAATGCATTGGAGCTGGTAGCAGAGGTCGCAGACTGCCGCAGTGTTGTCCTAAGGAAGACGTGCAGCTTGGACTTGTACTCATCGCATGTCAGAAACTTCTCCTGCTCTGCGTGAAACAGTCGCACCACGTCGCCCTGATGGCAGACACAAGGCTTTAACTGCTTTTGCTGTCACACGCAAAGAGACACAGAACTCTTCTACACATACAGAAAACAGTGATGATGATGATGATGATCATGATCATGAAGAAAACCCACCCCTTTTAGGACCTCATCCTTATGATCACTGAACATCATAAACAAGTTTATCTTCCAGCTAGTGTTGCTGTTCACAGAGTTGACCTGCAGAGGGAGACACAAATGCACGCTGACTGATTATGTAGTAGGGGCAGCATGGTGGTGCAGAGGTTAGAACTGTTCTGTCGCACCTCTGGGATCTGGGTTCGCGTCTCCGCCTGGATTACATGTGTGTGGAGTTTGCATGTTCTCCCCGTGTCCTCGTGGGGTTTCCTCCGGGTACTCCGGTTTCCCCCCACAGTCCAAAGACATGCTGAGGCTGATTGGAGTTTCTAAATTGCCCACAGGTGTGCATGTGTGAGTGTGTGACTGTGCCATGCGATGGGCTGGCCCCCCATCCAGGGTTGTTCCCTGCCTTGTGCCCGTTGCTTCCGGGATAAGCTCCAGACCCACCGCGACCCAGTGGGATAAGCGGGTTGGAAAACGGATGGATGATTATGTAGTTCAAAAAGTGACCACTTTGTTAGTTAACAGGTTACCTATTGACATGATTTGTGGCATTTGGGAAAAGGAATACTTCTAAATTTGTTTTCATGAACTTCATTTCCCTGTCATAAAGATTTGACCTAATTCCCATTTTAAGTACATGCTTCATGGATGTGCTTAAATACAGTATAGCATTTTTTTACATTAATTTTACATAAGCAGATTAATATATACAACATGCTATTTCCTGTCAAATGACACCAAATATGCATATATCGTTTATATGATTTCTGCAGCTCATCAAACCAGTATGGGACCAAAACAATAATGTAAATTAATTAAGAAACAGCAGCACAGCAGATTAGGTGAACTGGTGTCTCTACATCATGATGGACTGGCACCTTGCCTGGTTTCCTGGGACAAACTCCAGGCTCATCAAGGCCCACATGCATGGTTATGGATGAAAGATGCACTGAAGGTTCAGCAGACGTAAACAAGTATAACCAAGTATATTATTCTAGAATTGATAATTAGTAGTCCTAGGTCAGGAAGAAATTAGTGGTTCTAAATAAAGAACATACTACAGACCAACGACCTGCAGCTTAGTAAATGACTCAATGCAGAGTTGGCTTGAAGATAGAAGTAGCTGTGATAATGGCAGAAGCTGCATTGATGGAAGCTGAAGGGTAGAGATCACCCATAAATGAGTACCCTCACCTCCCTGCAGCCCACATGGTCAGGCAGCTCATAGTTGCTAGCATGGAGTGGCTGTCCTGCATTCACTGGGTTTAGAATGACCTTGTCTCCGACCACCACCTGCAGGGGGCAGCAAAGATATAATCACACATAACCACACACCATCAAGCATGTTTCAGTCATACATGCACACATATCATATATGAGAAATCCTTCCTACAAGAATAGAAATTCGTACAAAAAAGGGTGTTGTATGAATATATGAATGTCTTCACAAACAAAACAAGTGAAATGATTTCATTCTATCCTGAAAACAAGTGTCTCAAAACATTTTCATCATCTAAAATAGTTACAGATCATATTTTAGGTGGAATAAGAAGTCTTGACCTTGATACAAATAATAACAGTTGTGCGTTAGTGTATGTGCCTCTTCACTTACATTGTCTCCATTGGCCCGCAACTTCCAGAAGGGCTGTATGAAGAGCCAGGAGCCCTCGTTACCGGTGCTGTCTAGTGTGACCCGCATGGCATTCTTCTCCAGCAAGGCTGGAAGCCGCTTGTTCACAGTGAGGTACTTGTTACTCTTCATGTGCAAGAGCTGCCATCAAGGCGAACACAACAGAGAACTTAATTTCCACGACAACTCCGGGAATGACACAAACATGTAACTGCAGTGTTACTTATGAGCGCCAGGTGAGATAGCTGTACCTTTGCCTCACAGGTAGGCATCTATGCCACCGTATGACCTAACAGATGTTTACAGGTGTAGGGGCAATGCTAGGTGATATGTGAAACGTGTGCAAATGTATCAAACTCCAGGTCAAATGATCAGCCCTCAGTCTCGGGTTTGATTTGTATCATTGACTGCCACCTTATATATTGTGCTATTGGACTTTTGACTAATCAGTGAACAATGGCAATGAGCACTTCATAGGGTCCTAAAGGTGACTGGACTCCAGCAGTGAAGGATGTCATTTCTTTAGATCGTGTCAGTTGTCTTCAGGTGGGAACAGTTTATCAGAACAGGCACCAACTGTTCTTGAAACCATGCAGTTCACTGATAAAGTTTATCTAATCTTATCTATCAAATTTTTGTCAAACAGTCCAAAGAATGTTCAGCAGCTGAAATCACATCTTCCTCCTATAGAAGACCTTAGACTTGCATCCACAGCCTATACTTTCTGGACCACTGTCAAACTTTCTTCACTCCTCGGACCCTAACCCTTACGGGCACAAGTGGAGTACTATGTTCACCAGAGTCAAAGGACAACAACTGCCTAATACCATCTCTCTCGGGCTCCACCCATCTCCAGGAAGCCTGCTGTTTGTCTTTAGATAAGACGACAGGACAAATATTGAAAAACAACGTCTTCTAAGGCTAGGATCGCACAGTTGCAACCTTAAACCAGGCTCACAGATTATTGCCCTAGTTTACAGCAAACGTGCAACAACAAGGAGCTTATCCCCATCTCCTGGGGTCTGAAGAACTGGCTGGTCTCAGGTGTCAAGAAAACCCACAGCCTTACAGCAGATGCAAACACTTTAATTACAGTCATACAAATGTTAACCACCCTATTTACATGTATAAAGAAACACTGTGCAGTATCGATTAGAATCTCAAAAACGTGCTGACAGCAACTCATAGGCACTCACAATCTTAATTACTATTAATTACACAGTTTCAATTATGTTTGCTCTGCTCCAAAGACCTCACTTAATTGTTTGCACACAGGGAATCTTCAGTGCACCAGTGTTAATTAGGCACACATAAGGAACATTTCTCCAAGGCAGAGGTATTGTAAGGGCACGAGAATTCTCTCTCACCATCCCATTCAGGCTTGACAGGCTGAACTCAGTATTATCTGACCCTGATATGTTTGTCTTACACATTTATAGCAAAAGTGGTAAAACATATCCTGGTTTGCACAACTTCCTTCATAGTTCATCTATCATCCTTTACCATCTATCCAGTGCAATGTCACAGAGAGTCAGGAGCCTGAAACATAGGGGACAGATACCAGATACTGGCTCAGACAGGTTGGCATGTCTGTGGGCCCTTGAGCAAGGCCCTTAACCCCCAACTCCCTGGATGCTGCAACAAGCGGCTGCCCTTCATCATCAGCTTGCAAACTGAGGGAGGCATAAAGACAATTTCCTCATGGGGATCAAGTGAAATATCTACTATTATTAACCTTGCTGATCTCATATTTGCTAGTGAGGCACTCTTCTGTGGTTGCTGTCACTCTAACGTTGGAGTGAAAAGTCTCTGGGATAGGTCATACTCACTTTCATAATAAATTCCTACCCCATACACTGTCCCATGTCATTTTATTATGAATCACACTCAGCATCTCTCAAATAAATTACCCACTATACCGACCAAAATCCTATTGGGGATAAGAAAATTAATTGTATTTCTTTTCCAAATTCCAGTATCCAAACAGTAAATTTCGGCATCTGTGGGCTTCCTATACCAAAACTGCCAAATTAAGCGGGGTATTTTTTTGGTACTTTGGGATGGGACTTGAAATGCTTTCTTTGTTGATTGGTTATGCATATAGCTTGCCACTGAAATGTAATGCAACTCAGTGTGAACTCAGAAGACAACAATAAAGTAAAAAAAGATAAAAGTAATAATAATATATGAAGAAATGAACAGATCCAAGCTTTAATTGGTCGGAAGAACAGATGCAAGATCAGGATGGTAAGATAAGAAATTAAAAAATATTTTGTATAATAAAAAGTTGCATATAAAATTTTCAAACATCGCAATGTGATTTTGTTGTTATAAAAGCTAGGGTATTTATAAAGCCAAAAAGAGTTCTGGGGCAGCAAAGATGAAAATGATTATGATAAAAATCTGTGACTCCAATAAAAAAAAAAACTCTTATATTGTGATTGGTTACTTATGATTAAGGTGCCCAGCGATGGGTTGGCGTCCCATCCTGGTTTTTTGCCTCCGAATAGGCTCTTGACCCCCCTACCCTGAATAGGACAAAGTAGTTACAGAAAATGGACGATATATCAAGTTTTTAAAATGTATAAACATATTTTCCTACAAGATATATGATGAGACAATATTGTTTATATTAATATAGATATTTTTTCATGCACATGTACAGCTGTCTGTTAATAAAGGTGTGTGAAATTGGAGTCATTTGGCTCTGACTTGATACTGCCCTTTATTATATATATCGCATATCGCCGGTCAGCTAAAATATATTGGAATATGATTTTTGGACCAAATGACCCAACCCTAGTTATGCCAATAGAAACGAATGGACAATCCCCATAAAGATATGAATACAAGTGTCTGACTTGCATCTCTGCCTTCCTCTGGAAAGAGATACCCCATGATAGAGGAATGCAGGCAGACAGGGCCACGACTCAGGCAAATTCCAGGGTCGATGCCATGGAAACCAAACTCCGCCTCCTCTCCCCTCACTTAGCTCTGTGCATGGGGCCTGATGGCTTCGGGTTTCAGCCAGTAACATGTCACTGCCTTCAACACATCAGCACTGAGTTAACAACTTGGCAAAGGTGGGTATGGTACATCTGAGTGGCGCAGACACCAGTTACACAGGTTCCAACTGCAGAAGTAAGGCATTGCGGATGGGGTCTACCTGAATGACGCTGCCGTACTTCACCACATCCCCATGCACCTTCTTATTCTCTGTCTCGTTCTGTTTCTGTTCCAGGTTTGCCGCATGCTGTGTGACACAAATGCATCAGCACTGCTAACACAAGGCAGTCACAGGCAGACAGGCTGCCACACAAGCCTGATCAGACAAACACTCAGCTGGGATTTTACTGACAACTTGCATCACAGTACTGCAGTCTCACAGAGCAGTCTAAAGACTACAAGTTAGAGCTGGGTACTGGCACAGATGCCCAAATTTGATTTGATTCCAATTTGTAAGCTAATGATTCTCAATTCAATTATAATTTGATATCAGTCAAATAGGAAAAAGGAATAATATGAAATACTATATAGCAGCTTTCCAAATTTGGAGAGATGTTTAAAAGGCTCTGAATAGAACACAAATTTACAAATGCAGAGTCACTGGAAACAAACTGTGAAAACCCCTAAAGAAAGGCCAAAGGCTTTGTATGCCAAAATCGTTTTATTTGAGGAACATACCTAAACAGCTATTGTTTAGGGCAAATCTTGGGGTTTTGTGAATCAATATCAAATCATCAAATGCAGGATCACAATTAATCATAAAATCAATATTTTTCCCACCATTAGTACTATTACTAATTACTAATACTAAGCATCATTTTTGGTTTACAGAACAACCAATTCATGTAAATGAAACTCTTAAAGATATAGGACATCTCTAAAATACTGTTCAGGGCATGCATTTCACATTTCAGACAAGATAACTAGGTTCCTCACTCATAATCTTTCTCATCTGAAATGGTGCTTATCAAAATCTGATTCAGATTCAGATTTTAATGTTTTAAAAGTTGCTGAACTTCATATCTTTCGAGCTTCTGTGGTATAAGAACCTTATCATTTGAAAATAGACTGGATGGAAACACAACACAATCATGTGACCACCAAGAAGCCTGTGCCTCTCACCTGCAGTTTTTGGAGCAGCACTACATCAGCGATTTTATCCTTCTCGTGTTTTGCCTGCTTGGCTTTCCAGAACTGCTTCTGAGCAGAGTAGCGGTTCATGGGGAAGACCTTAAAGAGGCAATCTGAGGAGAAGCAGAGGGGTGGGGCCAGAGTCAAACCATCTGCAATAATTAAGGCACAACTGGAAGGGATTCAGATGTACTATCTGGTGTAGCAAGTGAGTTTGAAGGGAAGCAACGGTAGCTTGCAAAGGACAATAGCTTTGGAGGCGAAGTGGTAGAACTGACTGATAGGAAGGGGCAGAGTCATGGGAATCCTGGACAAAAGGAGGGAAGCTTGATGGTAAGGGGCCATAGCATGGAGGAGACAATTAGTGCACAAAGCGAAGGGTCAGTGGAATGAGTTAAGACATAGACCACTGTCACAAAGCAGTAGTAGACAGCTGCTCCTGTCTGGCATTTATATGCATATGCAGTAAGTGTGTATAATACAAAGTGTTTGAAATAGAGTTTTTGAGACCAGATTCTCAAAAAAGGGAAGAAGCTAAGTACCACTAACCAACACTTAATGTTAACTCTCCCCTGGTTAAGAAACACATGCTGATCCTAAAATGCCACACACTCACATACACACATGTATTTTACAGTGGGTCCCCAGGCTTTTTACTGTAATTAATGATATGAACATTTCCAAATCAAACACTTTGTCATATAAATCTTGGGAAATACAAAGGGGAATACAAAAATTGCCTAATGAATGAATGCTCAAAAAAGTTAGCATATAATTTGCATTAAAAGGATTTTACTATATTCTTGTTACCACACAGTAGAGTGATCCCCCGCCTATCGCGTTCCAGACCCATCAGCGATATGTGAAAATCAGCAATACAGAAAGACATATTTTTCTTATAGTTTAAGCCTTAAAATACCCCTCCCACACACTTTAAACACATGGAAACTTATTAAAACACACTTTGTAAACACATATAAGTGGATGTCAGGCTAAGGATATGAATAACATATAAAAACATTTTAAGCTCAGTATGGGTTCAAAATGTTTGCTCACAACAATTGGACCACAAGCAAGGTGACGCAAAGAGCTGTGATGGAGAAAAATCCATGATGTAGCGGGGGTGCGATAGCTGAACCGCGATATAGCGAGGGATCACTGTTTTCCTCACAAACACAGCACCAGTTTGTCAAGCATAAAGCACAATAAAACACTGCTACTTGGAGTGGTGATGGAGTCAAACAATAGTCGAAGCAAGAATAATTCTACAGCTCAGCAAAAACAACAACTGACACAATATGAGCTTCCTGCACATCGCGTGAGAACCGTGGGTCCTAGTCATTTGGCTAATGTGACCTAAAATAAGGACGTAGCAGCTATATTGACTGGTCCCAGTCCTACCCTTAACTTCATTTGTTTGGCAGCATAACTTGACAGAGTTATAAAACTATGGCAGAAATATCTATACAACAAACCCTCTTAGACTGTATCAGCCTGACACAATATTCAATATTGACTCTTCCTTGTCTCTTGACTCTGTTGTCACATTCAAGTGGGGGGGGGGGGGGGGGGGGGGGGGGGGGGGGGGGGGG
>JABFEA020000110.1:9483483-9495759 GCA_019775915.2 Cyphomyrus plagiostoma | reverse complement strand
TTTAACAACTCTGAGCTATTAGTTAAGTTCTCCCCAAGCGAGCTTGATGGGCTGAATGGCCTCCTCTCATTTGTATACTTCTTATGTTCGTATGTCTTTGTGGAGACCATCCTTTCATTTCTATGGGTAAAATTCTAATCCCAGCAATTACGACCTTAACCCCCTACCCAGCCCTAACTAACCTTAACCATAAGTAACCACACAAAATACAAGACTTTTGGCATTTTTAGTTCCTTTATTAAAATTGAGTTAAAATTGCCTTAGCATTATTTTTCAACTGGAGAACCTGGAAGAAACCCCTTACTGACACAGAGAGAACATGCAAACTCCATACACATGCATCTAGGAAACATGAGACAGAGGTGTCAGGCAACAGTGCTAACAGCTGTGCCACCCCCGCACAGTTTATTATTCCAGTTTAATAGGTTGCTAATGCAAATGCATACTCAAGACAGGTATAAATATGACTGAGATTTTCACACACTACAGTGTGTAGAGTTTACAGAGAAGAGTGTGCTGAACAAAAACATGTTGTCAACTGCATTTCAGTGACTGCAAATACATTTATAGGTGCCTAGTCACTCAAGGTCACTGTACAAAACAATAGCTATCTTCTGGTAATGGATCATTTATTTGCATGTGATTTAACAGACTACAAAAGTCAGTAGGGTATATGGGCAAGTGAAATGAATGTGGATGCATTAAAACTGTGAAGTTTGTTTTGATCATTTACCAAAGTTTTTATCTGCAGGTGCTGGCCCATTAAGATCAGAACAATGCCTATTTAATAACCCATTCACTCCTTTGTTTTACCAAATACAGGATGTCATTTTTCATCTAACTACAGGTGAGAAAAACACAGTGTATTTGATAGAAAATGATAAGACCTTGCTAGCTCTTGTTAATAGATATTGCATTATCTTATGTAAGCATCTCAGAAACAGTGGAGCAAGTATGCACGTACGTAAATGGTTCACACATACCGTACATTACAGCCACTTGAACCATTATAAGAATAACTTTAATATTAAATATTAAAAAATGACGCATGTTGTTTCTTTCTGTTTCATATCCTTTGATATGGCCACGATAGAACATTTGTTACTAAGGTGTTTAACATATACATACACCATTAGCCCAGTTTAAATCAAAGAAAAGACTAGTGGAGTCAGTAACTCGTTTTGCTATGTGTTCGGAGCTGGGGTGAAATACAAATATAGGTCATGGCACAAAGCGGGTCTTAACTGAAAGCAGCCCTTAACTGAAAGCAGGCCTCGGCCAGTGTTTTACACTCCACCATGCATCAGTTTCTTGCAACATTCAGAAAGATGGGAGCTAGTGAAAAGATAAGAGATGCATGATGGTAAACCTTTGAGGGGTCGAGGCCCGAGGGAGCCGAGCTGTGTAGAGTCTCCACCTTTAGGCTCTCTATCTGCACTGCATTGTGATTATGGGCCGGAGGTCTGCACCATCCTACCAGAACCAGCGTACCCATTTTTTGTGTCAGTCTTGCTGTAACAAATCCACAAGCAAGTCTCCCACTGTTACAGTCAATGGCACAGATCGTTTGAGTGAGATATGGCAGCAGCAGTCTGTGTGTGTGGGGCACAGATCCAAGCCTTTCTTCCTAAGTGTTATTAGAGGAATCATCCTGTCTTAACTGGCTTGTCAGGTGAAAGCAGCTATATTCAGGCATCTAGTTCAGTTGGCCTCCAGCAACAGAGTTTCGGTCACTGTACAGCGAACAACATCTGTGATTTTTAATGAAATTTTCTACAAACATTTTGTCTGCATTGTGTCTGGGGCATTTCCAAAGTAAACCTTAATCATAGCGAGCTATAGCTGAACAATGGAAACCCCTTTGGAATTTCAAAAACGGCATTCGATAAAGCCAAAAACAGTTTAACCTCAGTTTTGAAGTAAGGAAATTGCAAATGTTTTGTCATCTTGATAGCTTAAATTACCTTTGGGGTGGCTGTTCACTTTTGGGATGATGCAGTAACATAGGATATTCAGGTATTTCTAAATTGGTACAAAATAGATGGATTAGTATTCTCTGTTTCAGGGTGAGGCTGAACCACACGCAAAACGCTCCTGTAGAGCAGTTTACACTCATCGCCAAAAGCATGGCATTTGAATGGAGTGTGGTCCCATGCAAACCAGCAGGCAGAACAATCCCACGCCCAAAAACAGGTGAAGGACATCACCATGGCTTTGGTTTAGCTCTGTCCATTTTCCTCAGCATGCCACAATACCTACTTCAAATAAGCAACAATGACTATGATCAGCTTTCAGTACAATGTAGAGCCAATTAATTCAATCACAGCCCAGCACCAAAGACATAATTGTGGTGTGCCAGGTAAACAGGAAGAAAATTACTATGCAAATAGTTCATTTATCAAAGCTATTCCATAGTGGCCCTGAGCACTCTTCTAGAAGAATGCAATAGAAACTGCAGTAACGTATCCTGACTCCTACTCCATCCAGTACCGCTGTAGAATACCACCACACCATCATCGCTCTGTCTCATACTCCTGCATAACATCACTACTTTTTGGCCATGCACCCACAGTACACCATCACTACTCCATTCCATACCCTTACGGAGGAGAAGTTCTTCAGAGAACTCCAGTATACTACAGAAGAATTTCCTGTAGCTTGTACTGGTAGATAACAACAGTACCCTTTTCTGACACAAAGCTATTGTACAAAGGAAGGCTCATATACTTCATATCATCGTGAGACCAGAACAATTGCGTAACAAAGTCAATTGTTCTAAACAACCAGTGCTCTTTCTGCATAACTTAAGCATCACCCAAGCACTACTGATGTTTAACAACTTTACTTTTCAAAGGATTTTTTTTTTGTATTACCATTGTGTCTTTTTTCTACTTTTGATAAAAATCCAAAAATCTCCTCTACTGTTATATTTTTATTATATCAAATCGAAGGAGAAATGGGGGGTGTCAGGTTTCCTGCATTTTTCCTGGTAGTGGCGATTATTGTGCGCCTATTCTATTTGACATTCAAGAAGTGAATGACGCAAGCTGAATGAACTTTCTTGGAGCGCACCTAGAGGAACACAGCTGCTGCAGGGGGCTTGACTGTGGTTTGTTTTTTCAATAGCTATCCATTAAATTACACACACACACACACACACACACACACAGACTTCCCTAAAGAAAACTACAGGAAGTTACTGAGCAGTCCTGCTCTGGACACTGGATGGCAATCTCCACTGCACATGCTTGGATCGCATCCGGCACCGGGCACAATTATGTTCATACGGGGAGCCTAAGAGAGAGGCACAATGGACTGCACTGTGTTCCCCTGAGACAGGCATTTAATAACAAATAAAGGCCAATTCCATCATTCTCAATACAAAAACGCAATACTGTCCACTAAGGGCACAATGTTATCGTCTCACCTCAGGGGAGAACCAAAATAAATACTTAGATGGTTGTTACATTGTTTCAAATCACCCTGCCTACAAGATTTTGTACAATTTTAGTGAATAATAAAATTCTATATGTAGCAGTGTTTAACATCTATGGCACAGAGAAAAAATTAAAACACTCGCGCCGTGGGGAAAAATAAATAACGTACCTGAATGTTTATAACGTAAAATGCCATCAAAGATCGATGCAGTGCTCTCTGTTTCTTATACAAGCAATCTACATAAGAAACATGGAATTTCATCCCAGCAGTGTTCTCTGGCAGGTCACAAACTTCTCCACTTATATACGTAGCCATTACACATACTGCATATGTTCAATCGCACCATCGGTTAATCCTACTCGAATAAACAGTTAAAGTGCCTGATGGTGTTGTGGCTGGAGAACAGAAAATGTATTTCCTTTAACTAAACCAATGTCTAAATTTCAGATGTAAAGGTGAAAAACATATTTAACTTCAGCTAAAATGTTGTTTTCCATTGAACATCATAGCCAGATAGCACACATGTGTTGAAATAACACTGATGATCCATATCAGAGAAAAAGGATGAAGCAACGTTGATCTTCAATGTTTCACTTTATATCAACATTGAATCAAGTTTTGCCACCATCAGTTTTTCAATATTAAAAATCTGACCAAAAATCAATTTAGTTGCAACGCTGATATTTTAACACTGACTATAATTCAACGCATTTAACTAATTCAACGTTGGAACAATGACATTGTGCTATCTAGCTGTGTATGCACTGTACTGCTGGAGTATGCTGCCTTCTACCAGGTCAATTGTGTAGATCAAACGTAGCCAAATAAAGGAAAGTGTCTCATCAAACAAACTTGTGGAAAAGTTAGATATGTAACGTGATACTGGAAACAAGAACGATCGTCCGAGCTAAAGTATGGAACCCCTGCTGCACATCTTAAGGAGACGTTACATCGGCATGAACCCAGGAAGTAGCGTCTTAACTCAACGAGCTGCTTATTAATGTTGTTTCATTAAAACAAGCTACGTTATACAAGGTCCGCTGGATGCAGCAAATTATACTTATTTAGGAAAATTGCAACGTGTCCAGTAGCGAAAGTGACACCAGCGCAAATCATTACACGTTTCCTCCACCATAGTGCCCAAATACGAATCAATGTCAAAACAGTTGAAAAGTTTCTATGGACAGCTAGCAATTATACAAGCTTGCATATAACTCAAAAAGTCTACTGCTGCCTACATACTTAATTGAATGCTATACACTATACTTACCCAAGCGTACTTATAAAGCCATTTACTGATCCCTCGGCATACAGGGACACAATATCCCCTATGTGCAAAAAGCTAGACACAGAATCAGACATCATTGTTTTCTCCAAAGAACAAAGTATGGTGCGGGAGAAGGGAGTGAAAAATGAAGTTCTTCGAGAAATTCGCCGATCGTTTTCCTTTCACATATCAGCGTGTGACAACCGCCGCCTCTTTAAGCGCTGCGCTCTTCCTGGCCACCCGTCCCTGCTGAATGCCAACTCATACACAAAGTTTCAGCCTGCCTTCTTATCTTAGGTGGAAACAAAAATCAAACCTAAAGGTGACTATTCTGAAACTCTAAACGGATACTGGGAGAGCAGCTTTGAAAAAAACTTCTAGTTAGTCCTAACAGCTTTGCTGTGTACTTGGGCCAAATAGTACTCAAACCAGGAAGTGTACACAATGGAAATAGGTGGGATACTCAAAAGATTGACTACAGACAGGTAATTGCAGTTCAGACCACAAATGCAAGAGAAGGGCACCCGAAAATCAAAATCAGCCGACTTAATTTAAGTACTGGAAACGCACCAGTAACATTCAAGCACTCGCCAACTTGCCAGTGAGCTGTCACCGAAACGGAAACTAAAACTCCCAAGTTACTATAATGACATCCCTTTATTCATGCTTAAGTTGCTCTTGCAATTTGTCGTAACCCGCCACAGAATATTTTTTTCAGAATTTGAATTATGTGCAGGATCGGATTTGTATAATTCAATTAATTAAACGAAAATAAAATTACAATTACAATTGCACTTAAAGAAAGGTATAAGTTAATATGAATGGGTATACACTATTGTTTCATGTTTCACGATTAGATGGTACTTATTACCATATTGTAAAGCGTTAACATGTCACACAACCTCTAACTGTTGAAGTGTTTGTCTTCTGTAGGTTCCTTTTGATGATGTACTGTAGTTATATGCTCTGACCGGTAAGACTTTTTGCAGAAAAGCGTCTGCTGAATAAATATTTGTAGATGTACACCGAACGATCAAGCAATAATTCGTACTAGTAATAGTAAGAAAATAATACAGTTGTGATCGTCAGCACAAAGTAGCCTATCCTTCCAGGGAGTTTAAATAATAAGTGACGGTTATGAAGTTACTGATCGGTTCCATGCAATTGTATATGTGTTGTCGATGTCAGTATGTGTGCTTTAGGCGAATACATTACCCGCAGTAGCGTATGCATTTAACGACTATTTATGCTAAGCAAAGGAACGAAATAGACCGCAGGCAAACATCGGATTTAAGTGCGATTTCTTTCTTAAGACTTGTACAAACTGACATTTAAATAATCGACATTTCCTACGGAAGAATGGACCAGAAATTATTATAGGTATACGTGCAAGCTTGGACGTGTAAGGCGTGGGATGTATGTACAGGGGTTGGACAATGAAACTGAAACACTGGCCAAAAGGTTTCATGCCTATATATGTGTGGCCTAGTGGCCAATATTTACTGATCGCACATTCCATCAGTAAGAGCACAGTGTGATGGTTGAATTAGTGGAGTAATAAGTACATAAAATAGGGCCTATTGCAATCCACATAATGGGAGACATATCAGAGCTCAAAAGGGGACAGATTGTTGGTGAGCGTCTCACTGGTGCATCTATGACCAGGACAGCAAGTCTTTTTGGGGTATCACGAGCCACAGCATTCAGGGAAATGATGGCATACCACACCACACAGGACAGACCACATCCAAAAGGAGTAACTGTGCATGCAAGAGGAAGCTGTTTGAATGGGATGTCTGGGCACTAACCTAGATTGCATCCAAAAAAGATAAAACCACAGCTGCCCAACACACTGCAGAATTAAATGCACACCTTGACTCTCCTGTTTCCAAAACTGTTCTTCGTGAGCTCCACAGGGTCAGTATTCATGGTCTGGCTGCTAAGCCAAACATTTACTCACTCAAACCAATGTCAAACGCAAATCTTGGCCTACGGACAATGGGAAACGTATTATTCTCAGATGTGACCACCTTCACTGTCTTTTCCACATCTGGTTGAGTCACGGTGTAGCAAAGTCCCAAAAAGGCTTATCACCTGGACTGCTATGTATCCAGAGTACAGCATGGGGGGGGATCAGTGAAAGTTTGGGCTGCAATATCATGGCATTCCGTAGGCCCACTACTTCTTCTACATGGGTGCTTCACTGCCAAGGACTACTGAATCATTCTGACGGACCATGTGTGGTGTTTTGGTGTAATAAATGATGGTGAGATGGAGTATATCAACCAGTCCTTTACTAGTCACATTGCAGAACTCGTACATATGGGTAACATCGATCCTATCCCGCCTCATACTTAGTACATCCTGTATAGGTGCTTCCTCTATTCAAATAAAGGCACAGAACACAACATTTTCCCCTTTTTTAAGAAGGAGCAGCTACCCAAAGTATTACTCAAAACATATGAGGTAAAAATGTCCTGTGGTTTAAAGTAGTAACATTCCGTTAACTTATTCTTGGTCACAGACAATAAAATAAGGCACTTTCCAGAAATAGTAACATGGGTATGCAGAACTAACCCTACTGACTGCAACATCACAGTGTAGTTACACATAACTATATACAGTTACATACAGTGCATCACCTAAAGTGCATTGATAATTTAACAACGGAAAGTAACCTAGTGAAACACCATATGCATCACGATATAAAAGTGTAACATTCGAGTGACATAGTCCTTCAGCCAGGTAGGCTGGCGAACATCTCGCATGGGCCTAGGTTCAGGAGGACGGTTAACTGGATAAGTGTCCTCCTTTGTAGATGTAGTTATAGTGTCTGGAAATCCAGTAAGGTGGGAGGCATTCCATGTATTGCCAATACTCAGTCTGTCTGTACCCTCACCAACCTTCTCACTTATTGTAAGAGGGTCGCTGAACTTCCTGTGCCCCTTAGGCACATGTAGCGGGTTTCTCACATGCACCCTGTCCCCTTTGCGAAATGGAGGAGGACGAGCGCCACGTTTGGCATCAGTGTACGCTGGCTGACCCCGTGATGTACGCCCATGTTGGTCTGTAGGCATAGGAGCGGGAGGCAACAGAGTCAGCTTTGTGCGCATCGGCCGTCTACAAAGCAGCTGGAAAGGAGGAGTCCCACTTGTGGCGTGAGGTGTAGCACGGGAGACGTACAAAAAGTCCGTCACGCCGTGTTCGCCCATTGATTCAATCATTCAATCAAGGTGCACTTGACAGTGAAGACAGCCAGAAACAGAGCTCTGGTAGTAATGCACCATCAATGAAAAAAATCTTAAGCAGATTTGTTTGGAAAGGGACCAACACATTTTTGTAACCTAACAACCCTTTAAATGAAATTATTGAATAAACAATGTGAATTCAGTCTTCTCATACAAGCATGTGTCTTAGTGCTGCATGAGTTCTATATGTTTATGACATTGTATCACAATTTTAAGAGTTTGGGATAAAGTCTTTCTGGGATGGTTCATATGTAAGTTGGCTTTTGGATTAAACTCCTCATCAGGCTTCATATCTGTTTTTCAGTCTGGGGTTGGGACTTTAGCAAGCTGAAATGTTTATGATTAGGGTTTTAGCAAGCTAAACTGCTTAGAGTTAGAGATCTAGCAAGCTAGAATGCTTTGTGTTAGGATTCTAGTAAGCTAAACTTATGTGTGCAGATTTTGCACACCAAGTGCCAAGTACATGTTCTCAGCTAAATCTGTCTGTACGTCTGCAGTAGATGCAGTCTGTGCAGTCAGCAAGCCTGTTATTCATATTGGGCAGATAAATATGTAAATCATTCACTTGTCAAGAGTGGCACGAATGTGAGGAGTGCATGGGGATGTGTGAAATCAGCTCTTTTGCTCTATAAATATGGTTTTGAGAACACACGTGATCAAAATAAGCTTCCAGGCAAAACCTCAAAGAGAGAGAGTGAGAGTACCATCAGCATATTTTAGCAGATTGAAAGCAGCACCCTGAACTGTGATATTACTGGTTTATGTTAAAAACAGAAATGATTACAAATGATAACCCTTCTGAGTGCGCCATCCTCATACACTGCAGTGCCTCTAAAGTTGCACTGAACTATGCATCTTTCATAATTGTATATCCAGTACAAGATTATGGCATGAAATAACTTATTGTGTATATGAAGCTAACATTCTTTCCTGATTCTTTTTTCTTCTGTTTCTTTTCTTTCGTTACAAGCAGTGTGCAGTGAATGCAGCTTTTGGCCTTCAGAAGACTCCACATTAAAGGTTTTATTAGATAGCTGCATAAACCATAGCATATGCACTGTCATGCTACCTAAAGCTCCTGTTTGGAGTTTCAGGAGGAATAGCATATTAACTTGGGAAGGGGCAGCTCCCCATCCTTAACCTCAGAAGGCAAGTCGGGGCGTATCTAACATATTTCCATTCAAACTTTTTTGTCAGTTCACAGCTCCTGCTTCCCTCAACAACAAAAAAGTACCAACGATCCTTGCAAATTAACATTGCAGTGTTTTGTTAGGTGAAAATATTGCACATCAAGAAAACAGAGCCCCTTCAATTTATATCAGTTCGTTTTCCTATAATGCTCACAGTGTTAATAAACAATGTTATAGATTCTAAATCAATTAATGTTACCCAATTTTAAAAAGCAGTAGTGATAGAAACAGTGTAAGCACTGCAGTGTCCCAAAAATTACAGCATATGTCAGTTCAACACATGATGTAACTGTCTGAACATGTGCTTTGTAGCTGTTAACATGGTTAGAGGCCTGTGGGCTGGCTGAGTCAATTTTCTACAATGGTGTGGTGATCAATGCTTAGGGGTGGGGGGTGTTGCTGAAGGGGGTGGTGGAACGGTAAAAGTTCTTGCTGAAGGGGGACCTTAAAGTTTTATTTAACAGCATCAATTATTGAAATTTTATTGCCAGCATTGCTCAAAAAAGTTGTGCTGCGTATCATCATTCCTAGACACCCACATTCGGATCTGTAGGGTAACATTCTATCACAGATCAAGATAGTCTCCCATATTAAAGACCCCAAAGAGTATGCTAATGAAAAATGGCCTGTAACTGAATGGACAGGAATTTCACACATATAAATAATGCAAGTTATCACTTCTTTCAAAATTTCTGGCTAAATCTCACATTATTCACCCAATATCTTGGTCATCTTACTTCCTCAAATGCTTCCTCAAAGTACATTTATACTTATTTTAACCGGAGCTACTTTTCTCGCAAATTTTTTCTGCTCCTGATTTTCTCCCAGGTATACAGATATACTGCAGTAAAACTGCAGTATATCGCTTAGTAAATATCATATTTTTGAATTGAGAGAATACAGATTGCTGCACAGACAGTGACTGAGATGTTTCCAGCTTTGCTGCTCTGAAGAAGAAACACAGTAGCATGGAATTAATTGCTCCTAGACAGATTTTATTATTCCTCAAGGAAAATGCCTGTTTACAATAGCTGAATACACACATTTTTACATTAATAGACAAGGATAGCAGCCAATAATGTACAGCAACAGGAACACCAGGGAATTATTAGTGCTGCTTGAAGCTTTTTCTCTGTACAGCTGTCCTGACCCAACAGATGTTTGCTTCTGACTTCATTTGACCCCAGGTGTCAAACATTTCCAAAACTCCATTTATATTGGTAGGCAGTGCCGTATCTACCATTGAGGACACCGAGGTCATGTCCTCGGTATTTTTTCTCAAAATTTCAAATTAGTCAAAGCTGAAATCCAGCAGTGATGATCAATGCCAAACACAGAACCCGGTCCGTGTCCGAATCCATTTGTCGTCTGTATTTTCTCCCAATTAAATTCACATTCTCCGTCAAATCTCAAGTGATATCTCCGCCTATATCTGTCTTTGAAGGCGGCGGCACTTGACGTCACGTCACGCTACAGATTCAGAGAGTCGGGAAAGCCGGCAGACTGATGTTTTTTACGTAAGCTAATACATCGTAGTGTGGTCTTGAGCGAAATGCAGACATGAAGAAGAACTTGCATCAGACTAAATTAAGTTTTAAAAAGCCAACAACAGAAGGGCAGGGAAAGAGTAGGAGAGAAGGTGAGCCTGTGTGTGTCAGTGGCAGACTGTTCAGTGCTGTCAAGCGCTAAGTTGCATTTGTCATTAGAATCTCAAGAAACGCACAAAACTACGTCGTCGCAGGCAGTCCTATAGGACTGACTTAAACAGGCTTGTTCGAGTTTGCTGGCTAAGGAGATGGATAGAACTTTATCCATTAGACGGTCAGCAAAGCAACATCAGCAATAGTGACTTTTGCTCAACGAAAAAAGTCCCACTCACAGTCACAGCCAGCCATTCGAGGAGCCCGTTTAGTCAGATACGCTCAGCCTGCTCACTGACTGTGATATTTTACTGTGAACTAACAGTAGGCTAGGCTATGCCATGGTTCCTGATGGCCTCGTTGTGATTGAAGTATTCAGGAGGCTCTAAAGATACAGAATCACTTAACTTATCCATCTATGAGATAGGCTACTGCCAGTTCAAAAACATATCATTCAATAATCAATAGGCCTTTTTACAAATATTGTGTTAACAGCGTAATCATAAAAATAACAATAACCCTATGCTAATGAATAATGTGAAAAGTGTCCCCCACAAGTTTAGAATTATGAAAATAAATGTGTCTGCCTAATCTATGGTATTTTTTTGTATTTATTTGTGTGTGTGTGTGTGAGTGAGTGTGTGTGTGTGTGTGTGTGTGGGGGGGGGGGGGGGATTTTAAAAAATGACCTCGGTATTTGAAAGATCCTGGCTATGGCCCTGTTGGCAGGTTTGACTTAATTGAAAGCACAACAGAACTTTCTTGTGATTTATAAACCCATGGATGTGATTCAGTTGCTTTCCTGCACCGAGATTCACTGGCCAAGCAGGGTGTATCCATGGTGACATTGTGAAGCTTTGTCTCCATGGACACAATGGGATAAGGATAGGGTGCATTGCAGGGAACTTTGTAAACAAACAAGTTATTCCCACAGTTAACCAATGGTTTTGAGAAGGCTAAAAGAAAATTATCCCAATATATTTTCAATTAATTTTGAGATATATATGTTGATATATATGAAGAGGACGCAAAGAAGTGGTGCACCTGTATGACATACAATGGTTTCAACTGTTTGTGAAATCTATCTATCTATCTATCTATCTATCTATCTATCTATCTATCTGTCAACCTTTCATCAACCTTTCTGTTACTGTCAACACTGTCAGTATCAGTGATTCCATCTCAAATAATTAAATGACACTCACAACAGTAGAACACTATTTCCTTTAAATAAAACCGTTACTTCGTTTTTGAAGGTGTATAATGCAGAGCATAAAGTTGTTACATTTAAGATCAATTACTTTAGGTTGGACAGATAATACATGTCAGGGAGGACACTTTAAGCTAGTATAAGATTTGTAAATCACCATTTCATTTTAAAGGATCAGGATTTAATTTAGGCATCAAGTTCTTACTGCCCCGGGTTCTGGTCTCCGCCTGGGTCACATGTGTGTGGAGTTTGCATGTTCTCCCCGTGTCGTCGTGGGGTTTCC
>JABFEA020000110.1:9458630-9483127 GCA_019775915.2 Cyphomyrus plagiostoma | reverse complement strand
GGGTTGTTCCCTGCCTCGTGCTCGTTGCTTCCGGGATAGGCTCCGGACCCCCCGCGACCCAGTAGGATAAGCGGTTTAGGAAATGGATGGATGGAAGTTCTTACTGCTTATTGGTCAGTCACCTATAATTATGCATGCGTCACCTCCCAGTCTATATTATGTTCTATGTTAGCACATGCAGTCCTGAATCAGGTAACCAAAATGACTAATAGAAACAGATGTGGTGCGCAAAAGTAGGGCTCAATTGGAGTAATCTTTTTTTTCATCGGTCCAAAATCGGCACTCATCAGAAACAGCCTGATCTTGGAGTCTGGCCAGCTCCAGCCCCATTCCCCTAGTAGGTGGTAGCCTACGGGACCAAAGCTCAATCTTTAGAATAGCAACAACAAGTCTGTGGTCATTATTCACAAACTAGGCACTTCTGTATACCCTGCAGTTCCGCAGGAGCCTCCAGGAAAGCGAGGATGTAATCAATCTCCTTCACCACACCACCAGTATTGGAGTACCAAATGCAATGATCTGGCCCAGGGCATTGGAACCAGGATCCAGCAACCTGCAGCTCCTGATTTTTCACAAAGTGAAGGATCATGCAGCCCCTCTTACCCTGGTCTCCATACCCATGGGAATCGACACAATACACAACCATATAAAACTTGTTCACATTTTACTCTGGCTTCCACCTGTTCTCGTAGCACACTCTCATGTTTCTGAGAAAAGTGATTCCAAAGTGAATCTTTACTCACTGAAACAGTTTCACCACATTATTGTTCTTGCTCTACATTATTGTCATCTATACGTTTAATAAGAATAGTACACTTGTATGATTAATCAGTTTCCTTTGTGAAATACTTTGCGAATTCCATCTCGGCCAATTTGTGTAACAGTCTTGATAATTGTACAGATGAATTCTGGGTAGATTTAGGCATGCCTCAGAATCGTAGTTTGTGCGGTATCCGAGCGAAACTGAAGCGAGACAGAGCAACCATTCCAGCCTTAATTAAAAAACCGCTCCGCGCTCTGACCAAATTCTGCCTGCTCCGCTCCTCGCTCACGCTCCGCTCCACTCCGCTCACATGCTCTGATGAGTATGTATTATAACGTTACTCATTGATACTGTAATTATACTGTACTGCTGAACGAGTGAACACTATTATTCTATGTAGTTTGTTGCTAAGATGATATCCTTAAATTAGTAACCACAGTAATGTAACAGACTGCTGCTCAGTAAATAAATAATAATCCTGCAGAGTGCTGTTGAATCAGGAAACACAGTAATGGTGCAGAGAGATACTGAGTGAGTAAACACAGTAAAAGTACACAAAACTCCTGAATGAATAACTACTGTAACAAGTGACAATATTACTACATAAAGAAATGCTGAGCATGTAATCTTAAGGCACTCAGTATGTAATCATAAGGTACACAGAAAAATTTAAATAACAGTGAACTCGGCACATATCATCTGGTTAACATCATTGGTGGGCGATATGGCCAAGAAAACATCCTTTTGGTGGACTGAAGCTTGTGAGCTGCATTTCTGAGGCTGCCTTCCAGGCTCCCTGCACAGGAAGTAAAACTGGTTGGCGGCACAGGCGGGACACAACCTCTCAGTGTCTGGGGCTTCCTGTTGATAGGGGAAAGGAAGCTATGGGAGCAGGAGCTGCACTTGGACAAGCAGACCAACCTCCATCCCCAACCATCCTACCTCATTTTGAAGCTGCTGTAAAGCATTGCGCTTCCAGAGAAGCGGACAGAGTTGACTCTCACTAACGGCTCCCACTGAGATGATGAGAGGTGACCTGTGATGCTAATTAGAGGATAACACTCAAATGTATAAAAAGAAGGTTATAGTTAGCGATTTGGTGGTTGCGATGGTGTGTCTTGTTATTTGTCCTAAAACCGAGCTATTGGAATAATATCTATATCTCAAACAGAATCTGACACATCAGTCACTTTATAATTAGGATTACTGTGGGCAGAACGACTTGGTTTGCTACTTGAATCTTCTGACCAAGCATCTTTTCTGATATCAGAAAGCGGCCTGTTTGCCAACTGGTCTCAACTCCTCCCACTCTGCAAACAAGGATCGCTCAGGTGTTGCACCTTGGCCAGATGCAGGTACCGGATGCTGGAGAAACAGACCCTCCTTGTGATCACGGGTTCCAATGCAGTGTGGGTTCAACAGAAAGCCACACAACTGCTCTCTGCATCCTGTTTACAGGTTTGAGGTTTGTCTCAGCGGCAGTGGTTAGGGAGTGCAGACAAAGTTATGAGTCAAACTCATGATTACCTGAGCAGATTCCTGGATTTGATTAGCATGTGCGGGCCCTTGAGTCTCCGCCACTATTCATTGCTTAGTGCTTAAGTCCTGAGTGGGCCACCCAGTTATGGACTGTTGCCCCTCCCAGTAGAAGCCTACTCTGCAGTGTGAATACATAGTATTGTTCAGTTATGTCAAAGGTCAGTCTAGTACATTGGGAAATACTGCCATTTTGGCTTAATTACAGTTTGGACTTAGCTATCTTTACTAGGCAGCCACACTGTCTTTAATCTTTTTTCCTAGGAAACAACGGAAAAACACATACTTACATATTCTGTAGACAAACCGCTCGGCTTTTCTGTTTTTCTTCAGATCATATTAACTAGTATTTCGCTTGTTTACATTTAGTATTAAGTTGAGGATTTATATGCATCCTATACACAACCATGGTGACATTTCCACACAAAGTTGGCTTATCTGGGGATTTACATCAAAAATAGTTGTAAACTTTTTAAGTTTGTGTTTAACATCCAACTGTCACCCTTGGAAGTGTACACGATACACAAAATATAATAGGGTGGAAGCCACACGATGATGTAGTAAAGAAACTATACTTTTGAAGGAGGACCCAGCATTTGTAAATTAAATGGGCAATTGATCTTCAACTAATTTAGTCTTCAACTAATTTTATGTATACCTTTTAGGCTTCTAACTGGTTCTATTTTCACCTCCATAAACTGAACAAGTAGCATACAGTGAACTTTTTTTTCACTGTTTGAAAGCTGACAGAACAACACTGCCCTCTCCAGGCAGAACACATAACTGAACAATAGGCTTTTAAAGCTTCACTAATGCTTCCTAATTCAGACTAAAACCGGGATGGAGGATTTAATCCATTTCAGAGATTCAGTTTGTATTGGCAGTTCCACACCAAGCCACAACCTATAGCTTTTAGTGAAGAACCCAATATTACTATCTGCCAGCCAAATGTGAAATTATTTGTAAAATGTTCTGCAGGAGGCCTTGCAAAATTTTTATGGAATGGTGAGGGCGGGGGCATAGGAACCAGGTAGGCTGGGGCAGACATCACTCAATATTTAAATTGGATCCATTCGGCAGCCCCAAAAAGCAGACCTTTGTGTTAAGTTGTATCCCACCCTCACCCCCAGTTGTCTTACTGTTGGTGGTAAACCATGAGACTTGTAGCAGTTGTTAGCAACAATCTCTTACTACTCTTGAAATCATATTGTCAACCTGGCTAGCACTTTCTATGCATTTTGGCTAGTAACATAGCAGGTATAAAATTATACTTGGAATCAAGAGTTTTTTTGTTAGGAAGTACCTGTTGTCAAACAGCCGTGGAAAGAATTAAAATCCTACTCTATACTGTTAAACAAATCAGCATTTTTAAATCCTGGCTTAAGCCTGCTTCTCACGGCAGGAGGCTACACTGAGCAGCAGGAGGCTTCCAGGCTCAAAATTTCTGACAGCAGTGCACAAGAATAAGGTGAAGCAGGAGACACTGGGAACAGCCAGAAACCAGCCAGGTAAAGAACAGAAGGGGCTTTCTAATGCCAGAGATGACCACTAATTTCGTTGACAGTTTCTTGTGAATTAAAGGGACACAAGGAAAAATGTTAGCCAGGACATTTGGGTACTACCAATGAGATGCCCAGGGATCTTTTATGACCTTAGAGAGGCAGGATATCAGTTTTACATCTCATCCTAAGGCCGCTGCTATTTTTACAGCACAGTGTCCATGTCACTGCACTAGGATCTACACAGGATGGGCTACCCCTGCTGGTCAGGGCATCATATTTTCCAGTAGCAACCCAGCTTTTCCAGTTCCCCATCCAAGTACTGGCCAGGCCTAAACCTGCTTAGCATCAAGCAGATTATCCAGTCTGAAGTGTAGGTGGTATGGCAGCTAATAAAACCTCCTTGAACAATCAGCCTCAGATTATCAGCATTTTACAAGAGGATCCTGTAGGGGGTGCTGCAGTATAACATTGCGATCTGCAAATTCAAATCATAAATCTGAATAAAACAGTGATAAAGTCATAAACAAATAATTTCTGTATCTATTATGAGGGACGGAAATTATGTCATTTAGCATTAGCATTACCTAACAGGCAACAGTAGCTCCCAGAGTGGGTAAGAACAAGTGTGTAGAGGACTGTTGACCCTGAGAGTCCCTCCTGGTGGTACACTATGGACTATTTAACACCTGGCAGTCTTCCAGGACCCCCATCAAAGATTTTCCCTATGAGTGTTGGGTCTTTCCTCCATCAATGATTGACAATTTGGCTTTTGTAATGGTTGACCAAAGATTCACCTCTGTAGCTCAAGGCTTGTATTTCTATGACAGCTTAAAAATTAACAGGGATTTTTATAATTAAGAAAAAAAAGTTTTAAATCAACTGAGAATTCATGAGGCCAGATGATTACCACACAGCCCCTGTCCATAAGACCCTCGCTGAACATTCAGAAGATAGAGTATCGACAGACAGGTGATTAGTCAGTCGGGGATGAGTACAGCACTGACAATGAGCAAACTGTACCCATGGTTCTGTATTCTAGAACCAGCTCACAGGGGGTGACAATATGTATGGGTAGAATCATATTTCAGGTTCATTCCCTTTATACCTGTTTAAGGGCAGGGGTTTGGGATGGAAATGCAGGAAGATTAACCAGGTTTCATGTATACAGGACCTTATAAAACACTATAAAGAGAAGAAATGAAAATACCAAAAGAAATGATGCCTGTTAGAAGACTTCGATAAAATGTGACAAGTCTGTATCACTGATCTAACGGTGACTTTTGTTGAAACATGAACATCGTGCCGGAGGTTGTTGTCAGGTTATTCTTGATGAGGATGCAGTTATGGCCAAATAATTCAGCTCCACACCTGCTCTGTATTGTCTGACATAAATACCAGAGACTTAAGTCTGTTACTTTTATGTATGGTTTGACCTTTTATTTTAAAAGAAATTGCAAATAAATAACAAACAAGCTACAAAATGCATCCATCCATTCATCCATACATTTTCTGAGCCTGCTTGTGCTATTCAGGGTGGAGTCTGTCCTGCAGGCTAACACAAAGTACAATAGTGAGGAAAAAGAAGGGAATCCGGAAATGACCTAATACCTAATGAACAATTAAAAACCTTAAACCATCATCTGACAAACGGCAGGAGGAAGAATACATGTCAATGATTTGATGTCTTGGCATCTGTTAACAATCTCCTCATCTTCCATTCCCTTGTTTGGTACCGGGCTGTGGGTTCCATTAATAATAACATGAATGACAATAAACGATAAAAAATTAATATATGTCTTTTAATTGCCATCACCACCCTGAGCATTTATGCAAGGCGAATCCCCTAGGATCCCCATAGAGTGATCACTAGGGGTTTCCACATGAAATAGCATTTGCACTAAGAACCACTAGAGGCCTCCGCATTACGCTCGACATTTACACATCACAGCAGATGTAAGGCTCCAGATCACACAGCAGCCTGCTTATGTTTGTAGTTCCCTTCCTGTTATACAAACCATCCACCGTTTAAAGACAAGACAGGTTACTTTGTTATCTGAAGAAGGGGTAATTTGAGTAACCAGTGGGTTCTTATGACTGGCATGTGAAGGGGACATAGAAGCGTCACTGAATTTACATTTATTTATTTTGTGGTGACATCACATGAGTATAGCTTCATGGAGTCACCTTAATGTTACTAGGCTAAGTCTCCAATGAATGGCCAGTAACACATGCAAAACAGCAATGAGAGCTATACAAAACACCTTTAAAAGCTCATCCAGAAAAAGCTATTCAAATAACTCGAAGAGAATCTAGTTAGAATTTAGTCTAAGTGCAGAATACAAGAACAGACCATCCAGTCGTGGCCTTACAATGGAAGTGTCAATGAAGACAGTGGGCCGGAGAATGTCAGAGGCAGCCTGGGGGCCGTGCTCTACGCTTTCAGACTAGCAAGTGGTGCATTGTTTGGAAGCTGATTTGCAGTTCTGCTTCAGTAAGATGTGGTTCCACACAACGAGAAACGCCACCATCAGGAGCAGATCATGCTGAACTCGACTGCCCTGTTAGTGGGGCTTTTTACTCTGGTGGTATGTGGTTAGGCCAGTCTTGCCAGTAGCACCTGCTAAATGGATCACTTGTAAGGATATTCATAATCTTCTCTCAAGAATGAATATTTTTTATTTTAATCGAACTATGACCATTAAGTTGCAATGATGCGTGAGAGTCTCACAGTGACAACAGCTCATCACCCAACCAGTGAGTGATTCTCATCACAGCTGACTGGAAAAACCTGTTGCCAGTCCAAGGTAAACAATAGACCCCCTTTGTGTGGCTAAGGGTCTTTGTGGGGAGTTTCGACTGAGAACTTCCTGCCTTTGTGTCACCAAAAACCGGGTGACGGCCTATGTGGAAGCTGGATATAGTTACCAGCCAGGGTGATTAGCTAAAGCATTTGAATGTAATTTAATTTATGGCATATTACTGTATATGTTGATTTATGCTGAGCGCATCAATGTCTGCCTAAGGTACCGTAAAACAAATATTTGCTACTTCCATTTTTCAATACTGAATGTTATCAAGTTTTCAAGCAAACCTGAATGTCAAATGAAAGGGGACATAAGTGAATAAATTTAGAAAGATTTGAAGCATTATTTATTATTTAGAAAACAAATTGGCTATCTGGAAAAATCATCACCTACTTGCACTCTGTGCACACCTGTTTACAGTACACCACTTTTGACAGAAAAGACTGCAACTTGACATAGTAGTCATTCATTGGGGGAAATTTAGTTAAACTCTTCCATGCTTAACTGTTTCAGTGCTAATATCTGGGGGCTTAAACATCAACTGGTCATCTCAGGTTCTGCCACCACATCGTTTTGGGTTTTAGGCGACCTTTGAACTTTATTTGGCTGGATATCTTTCATTAGGACAGTCAAAAATATAGCCTTGCTGATGGACTCACTTGCATTTCAGCTCAGACTGTCCTGATATACTACTATTGAATTATCTGGAAGAGATTAAGATTCCTTTAATGATATCCAGTATCCCCACAGCATGACACAACCACTACTGATGTGAGGTGCTTACTGTGGAACATAGAGTTTTTACCATGCATGTCAGACCCCAAGACAGCCATAAAGATCCACTGTTCACTTATCTCTCAATTGAGCTGAAACTCCCAAAAGCTTGAGAATCACTAAGGTTTTTCGAAGTAGAAAAAGGTTCTGCCTTACTACTCTGTGGATGCACACGATCATTACAAAACAGATGTATTAGCGTAAAAACTCATAGACAGTATGGATTTTCAACATTCCCTTGTAAATTACCAGGATATTGTAAAAATGATCAATTATGCCTAAAATATAAAAACAGGCAAGCACAGCATGGAAATGCTGAATATCATACAGAAGCTGTTCTATAGCAATGGTTAGCATTGTAGAAAAACTCAAGCATAGATGGTGAGCTTCTTACACTTTGAACACTTCTTATACACTAAACCATCATGATCCACCTTAGCACTGTTAACAGTAATCTGCTTGTGACTGTCATCTCCATATTCTATCAGTCTATCCGTGGCACCATAGCATCAATACTTCAAATATCAATATCACATAACCATGCCAATATCCTTTTTGCCTGAATAACCTCAATATGTTTTTAATATTAAATTGCCCGTAGCATTCAGTCAAAAAGGCGATTAAAATTAATTTTAATGCATCACTCAGTGTTCTCGAGTTTTGCATATGTACGCCGTTTCTTCTTCGCACTCTTCAGAAATTCACAGGCTGACTCATAGCTGCACTTGTATAACTTGTGGAATAACAGGGACATCCAGACAGGAGACCTTAAAACAGCAGCAAATATTTCCATGGATGACATCATCATACACAGGTATAGAGCGGCCGAATGTGTGTGTGGTTGTGGGGGTGTAAGGAAAGGAAATGAGTAAAAGAGACTGAAGGTAGCAGTAAGTCAAGGGCAACATAGTATAATGATTAAGCACAACAGCTTCAAAACAGGCGTCCGTGCTGTCATGGAGAATTTGGGCCTAGTCAGACCTGGAGCATGGAGATAAGCCTGTTCCTGGGAAAAGGGGGTGGGGTATAGCTGTAGGTTATGCAAATTACTTCTGTGGAATTCCCCCTTGCTGCTGTAACAACACTCACCTGGGCCCTGCCCCTTGGGCAAAACTGTATATATAATGGCTCCAGAGCTGCAGCTGAGGACAGCTAAAAGAGACACCAGAGTTGGACAAAGCGCAGAGCCTGGACTAAGTAACAAAGTTAACCCATCAGTGGAAGCATAAGGACTACTAGAACTCTTATTTTTTTTTTGGATATTGCCTGTCTTTGGATTGCCGCGTGCAGGTTGGTTCGTTTTCTGCCTAAGTTTCATTTTCATGTTTTTGGATTAAACATCCGTGTTCCTGCAAGTAACTAAACAAAGAAACTACATTGGCTATAAAGAAGCTGAGTTTGGATTTTCGGATTAAATGAGCTGAATGAATGTGTTTGGGATAATCATTCTTTACGTGGGAGTAACTGAATAATATTTCATGATTTAACAGTGATAGAGGTGTTGGCTTGTTGCGGTTATACACTAAATTTGCACTGTGTTGCTTCTGCAAAAGTTTCTCTTGCTAAATTCATTAATTAAGATCTTGAGGTGCTGGGGGTAAACATGTTGAAGCTGGTCATGATTGATTGCAATAGGAAGAAAATATGCAGTTTAGAAGGAATTGACAAGTTAGGAAGCACAACCACTTTTAAGTAATAAAGGGGTGTCATCGTACAAACAGACTGTCAAAATAAGTCCCCCATTCTACCTCCCAATATTCCGCGGTTGTCTCTGGAGATGCTCAACATGAGAGTGTTCCTCAGCAGGTCAGTGATAGACAGAGTAATGGTGGCTTGACCGTGTCTTTCAAACAGCAGATCCCATGGCCTCCTGCGACCTCAGTAGTGTCCTTACGGATGCCAACTGGGCGATGTACCAGACTGCAGATATCGACCCCCTGCAACCCCCATCACTGAATGAGCCACTGCAACCTCTTACCACCTCACATTTCACTTTGATGCCAAGTGCACATGGTAAGACTCCTAAGCACACAAGCACTCTGGCTGGTTCTACACAGAGACATGGCAACTGCAGAGACCACATTACTCCTTCACAGACCATGTCGGAACCTTCTACCATCAAGTTTTTCTGCAAAATACAAAAATGCCAGCTATGCTGCCTGACTGTTACCCGGGAAAACTGAGTGCACAGTAATAAAGTTTGGCAAGGATTAGGGAAGGTATAAAATAATCCAGATTTTTTTTTTCACTAAGAAATCTTTTTTTATCATGTGATTCTGGCTATAACCGGTTTAGCTTTATTCACCCTTACGGTAAGCAGGACCTGGCTTTGCTAGATAGTCAGGTTTAAAAAGCATACACAGACTAACAGATTCTGGCTGTGATTGGCGATGAGCACATGATGGGAGCTGCTTCTGCTCTAAACCATAAACCTCAGAGGGCACCTGAAACCCAGATGATCACATGGGCAGCTTCTGATCTGCATTCATCCAGTGCATATTGTGTGTACTGTATGTGTGTGTTTCTGTCTGCTGAAGACTCAGCTCCTCAGCTCCTAATGATGAGGAACCCGGTTGTTGATGGGTTTCTGTGTGTCTCCAGAGCAGCCTGGCTGGCGTCTTCTGCCACCACAGTACTGGACGAAACAGAACACCATGGAGTGGATTAGCCACCATGTGGAAGAAACCCATTTCGATGCCTGCACTCTCAACATGTCCAGTTGTTCCATGGATGGCGTCACACTCTGCCAGATGTCCCGCCAGGCCCTCGTGTCTGTTTTCGGCTCCCTGGGGGAACGACTTTTTCACAGTTTGCTGGAGCTAAAGGCTAAATATGGTGAGGAGAAACACAGAAGCCTTAAGATTGCTGGTTCATGTCTGTAAAAGGGGCCAGCTTAATGGAGGTACTTGCCCTGAAAAGCTAAGAATGATATATTAATGATCATTAAAGAGCCAAAAAGTCATATTCCATGAAAGTGGCATTTAAGTCATAATTAATTATGTAATTGAACTGATACTCATTTGGAAGGACATGGTTTGCTGAAGAGCAGGCACTCTGAAACTTGACCCTGTCCTGTTAGCACTGAGATATATTCAGTTATGGGTGGGGGGGCATTCAGTTGGGAGGGAACCAGCGTCATTCACACACCAGTAAATATCATGTGGGCAGAAAAATGCAAAGGCTGAATACAAACCTCGAAACAATGCTCTCCCTCCCCTACCCTGATATGGGAGTCAGATTTCATGTAGTTTTACGTGCTATACAGTGTGTATCTCTATGCGTACCACAGGCCATGATGCCAAACAGAAAAAAAATACATAAAAACTTGTTTAGTGCCATGTTAAGTACTGAAACATGTTACTCCAAATCAGAGTGGCATGCCTGTTGTAGTAACTTACCTCCATACACTATAATTCATTCTTTTTTATGGTGAGCAGAGGGATGCTTTAGTTTCTGATAAGCGTCCCCCAATTCCAGGTGCCAGTGATATGACCATGACCTGTGACTTCCTCAACAATCTCTTGGATGAGTACCCAGAAATCCTTAACGTGAGTGGAGGCGAAAGTATCTACGATCTAAGCATTGTGAATGAGCACCAAGGTGAGCACAGGTACCATACTGCTGACATGTTGCTCCTGCATTTCCCTCTTGAACATCTCACACAGCCCTCATCCCACAAGCTACATGGCTGGTTGCTTCTTGACGTTGCTTTGTTGTGTGCTCTTTGCAGAGAGTGCTTATGACACTGATGGTCCTGTGCAAGACAGGCCCAAGACAATGGGAGACATGACACCTCTGAGTGACAATGGATATGAATCAGGGTCCACTTTGCCAGATAGCCTGGACTCTTCCAATGCAAGTAAGTAATTCGGGTCTCACTCTACAGGAGTTCTGAATTTGCTCTCGTTACTTGCCTAACTAGGTATATTCTGAGAACCAACAGCTCATTTCCATTCTTGATTTCACTAGGAATATGCCTCAAGATCACCCCCGTTTACTCAGACTCTGGGAGTGACTCTGACCCGGACACTCTTGACACTCCCTGTCCTCATACTGCATGTGAGCACGGCCTCCCACCCTCTGTGCCAATTTTGTTTTATAAGATAATAAAGTTGTGTAAGATCATAAGAGCCAACCACTGTATAACAAGCTGGTCGTGTCACACCAAGGTACACTTTATTCTTCTCGTGCTCAAGTGCACATACAATATGTCGCTACGTCTTTTGTGCCAGCTGGAACCTTCAGGGCAGAAAGAGGGGAGATGAAGCCCAGCAAGCGGGGCCGAGGAAGGCCGAGGAAGCAGAGCCACTCTTCAGAAGACTATGGGCAAATCAAGAGGAGAAAACATGGTGAATTTCCATCAAACTTCAATACAACCAGGATTCATGCGTAAAATGACTGTTTTGAGGCATCAAAAAATGAACATCATAGAAAACATATTTGACTGCCACTCATACTTCCACAGTATTTTTAGGGTTTCTTACCACTGCTTATATCCCCCTCATTATGTATATAAATCGTTCTATCAGAAATAGTTTAGACCAATACTTTGCATTCTCCCCGGCAGCACCAAGAGGGACACACCTCTGGGAGTTTATCCGAGACATCCTGATCCACCCAGAGCAGAATCCGGGCCTGATGAAATGGGAGGACCATCAGCAGGGTGTCTTTAAATTCCTCAAGTCAGAGGCTGTAGCCCAGCTCTGGGGCCAGAAGAAGAGAAACAGTAGCATGACGTACGAGAAGCTCAGCCGTGCCATGAGGTAAGGCTGTCGGGCCATGCTCCCAGAATGCAGGGCGTTCTTCAGAGAAACCTCCAACTACAGCCTTTATTTATAGCTTATTTAAGGAAGTATTCCTGGACATCACTAAATTTATTGTGTGTATCATACTGGAGGGAAATATAAATATTGCACAACTTATCAAATAAAGAAACAAAGGATTGGCTGATATGTGTGGTCAAACTCCATAATGGTGTTGGGGGGGGGGGGGGTAGGTGGAACTGTAGTCATTAACAATGTGGATTCTGAAATACCACATTCCAGGACAGAGCGTCTTATATTGCCCTTGACCATGTTAGTACAAGCTTATAGCTGAGTACAATTTTTGAATTCTAGTATGTGTCGGGTATCTCAAGCAACTGCATACCACATTTTAACTATGCTAAAGGCGGTTGGGTATTTTCTCATAAAATTCATACGTGTGTCCTAACATTATGTGGGTGCAATAGGTTAGTACAGCACAGTGGGTACTATTATTTTAACCATCCATCCATTCATTCATCATCCATCCAGTACCATGTCATAATGAGTATGGAGACATACTGTTATTTCAATAGAAACTCATTCTTTGTAATTTCCATGAAGCACGTACAGACGCAAGTGGTTTCCTCAAACTGGTGAATTTATTCCACACGTGAAAACTAAAGATACACATAAATAAAGTAACAATTAATTCTTGAGGCAAATCTCGATATTGAATGCTTATACATTTGTTAAGTAACAAAATACAGAAATAAAACATACACATACCTCGTTGGCTGTGTGCTTATCAAAGAAATTATTTCGTCCTTCGTCCACATACCTTAACTTTTTAGCATTAGTTACCCCCCGACCTATAACCCCTGACCGGGTAGAGCTGCCTTTTATACCCTATAGCACCATCTGAAGGTGACATATAAAACTACAAGTAATAAAACAAACGGTAAAATCATTTAAGATAAAGGAGAAAATAAAACTGACAGTTACATTCTTTTCTAGACATATGGTGGTAAAAAAATAAACTGATGGGCTCTCTGTTTGATCCACAGGTACTACTACAAAAGGGAGATTCTGGAGCGGGTGGATGGACGACGTTTAGTGTACAAGTTTGGGAAGAACTCCAGTGGGTGGCAACATGGGGAAGCTGGACTATAAGAGTCCCAGTGGTCAAGTGCAGTCATTTTGATGGTCTAATGGCAGCCAAAAGCAAAGCAGATTTTGCCTTTTGCTTTAGTATCCTCATAACGGGGGAAGGTGCTGCAGAAATATGTAAGCTAATATTTTGGCTGATGTAGGTTGTATGAACCAACTTTTTAAATTCCTATTCTATGCTTGTTTATAATGTTTGTCTGTTTCATTTAATTTAATGTTGCCCTCCATCTCAAGGCCACAAAGCTATTTTTACAAAGATCTTTTTTTCTGAACCTTCAGATGGTAATAATTTAGCTGTGCGACCACAAAACTGCAACACTGTGGCACATGAGTTAAACCTTAGAAAAATGTAGCAGTCCAACAATGTAGGGGTTTAGTCATGAAACTGCTGCACTGTAATGCAGTGTAAGGTTTGACAGTGTAACATTGTAGCAGTGTGTAAATGAAACAGTATGAGAGAGTAGTGCCATACATTAAGACATGTTTTAACTACTTGGGAATCAATATTTCGAAATGATTATGAATTGTAAAATTTTTTTAATTACCCTGATTTAAATGGATTTTGTTTTATAATTTCTGTGTAAAAAGTAAATCTAATGTGCATTTTTATATAATAATACTTTTGTACAGTCAATGTTTTTAATAAAGAATATCTGTGCTCACTATATTATTCTTTTCTCAATAACTAAACTACATCATTTGATCCATTGCCTGTATGTCTATATCCTGAATTTTGACATCCATCTTTTTGATGGAGCAAATCACAAGCCAGCAAATGAGCCATGAAACATGCAGAGGTTCAGTGCCACTGCTGAGGGTCTGGGACGCCTCATTAGCATCACGCCTCCAAAGGTAGGCTATTTAGGGACATATCTTTTCTCAGAGTTTTCTGTTGCTTTGGGGTCGGGTGGCATTTTACTGGACGGATTATTCATTCCTTCATCTTGAATAAAGGTTCTTCTTCTCATGTATCCCAAATAGGTAGTGCTAAAATGCTGTGACATTTTTTCACCTTGATTGGTAGAAATATTGCTGCAGTTGTTGTAGGCCTGTGCTGCTTATTCATAAAAGAACTTTGTAGTGTGAAGCAACACTGCTCCAAATTATTTCATAGTAGTTGAAAAAATGGCCTTTCAAATTTAAGAAAAAACGTTTCCGTTTTGAGGCAGGGTGGCCTAAAGCTAGCAAAACAACTTGCCAGTGCAGTAAGAAAACTGTACTTGGTAAGATCTCCTAAAGTAAAATAATATGCCTAAATGCAAGCAAATTAATCTTATTTATAAGATGTGTTGTTAATCAGTTTATTAATGAAATTAGAATTTTGTATAAATATAAGAAAACTATACTTGCATAGATTTTCATTTTTTTGCAGTGTATAAACATGATTCCACATCAAAACATAAACACAGAGGTGGAAGGTCATTGGCACATTATTCAGCTCAACTCACCCTTGCTGGGCAGCTCCACACAATGGTGTGACTGTGATCACTTTGGCACAAGCCGTATCTAACTGTCAGATCACGCCTGACGCAGCACTGGACTTACCAGGTAGGTGGCAAATACTGTATGGGCACCAGCACATATAAGGATGTGTAGGATGTGTTCAGAATTTTAAAAATATACACAGTAGGGCTATTTCTGTCATGTTATATTATATTGCATTGTGTCATTTCCACAGCAAAGATGCTTGCTAATGGACTTTGGGCCCTCATTTTGAGGAGCTCATTTTTAGGTGAGCAAGCAGGGGCCAATGTCAAATTTTCACCTGCCCCATATCTTCACACATACAGGCATGCTTACAATTTCAATTGCATTTTACGGGTCGAGAAATACTCCGGTAAATTCTGCATAGGACATTCACTGAACATGCATTTGTTGTTTTTCCAGAAATTGTCCAACTAACAGGGCCCAAGTGAGTACATCACATGTAAATTGAATTTGTCTCCCTCACACATATGCACAGTATAGTACCTGTTAAACAGGTACAATCTACAGACAACTGGACTGCGAGGCGATCACGTAGTTTACAGGAAACTCTCGTCTGGCTGCCAGTAAATCCTGGAAATTGTGGGTGTGGCAGAATGCAACTGGTATGACCTCATGTTGCAAACATATAAAGGGGCAAGGGTAGAGAAAGGGGGAGGAGTTTCACGGACGCAGAGCTCAGGTTACCAAACCGAAACTCATTAAAATAGGTTTCCATGTGTCTCCCCTTTGCCCTTGTTATCTTCCACACAAACACACACAAACTCAGCTGCACCTCCAGCACACACATACATGCATTCAATCCTAGTTAAGATCCTAGTATTATGGCTTTAGGGTACAACTTTATGTTTGGGTACATTGAAATTTCCCATTGGCATAACTGCATGTGGATAAATATCAGACAATTCACATATCCAGGTTTACCACTGTGCTTAACTATATAAAACAGTAGGCCTAAATTTTCTGGCCACAAATACGTTGAAAATAAATAACAGATGACTTGTGTTACAAAACCACAGGCTTTTAAAAATTTAGTACTGGTAATTCCAGAGAGGCTGGTGAATTTCAGTTTTAGATGTAAAATTTGTGGGGTCCATTCTGGGCAGAGGTGCCAAAGATGTATCTTTAGGCTACATGAAAGTTGACAAATCTGTGTTAATATAGGCAGATTTTTTGTTCCTGGGACACTTTACTTACGCTCTTATATATCTGTCCCCTTATAAATAACAAACAATTTACACAGCAGCCTGCACAATCAAAGCGTCACTCTTTGTTTTGGCATCACTGTTTCCAAACAATATAAAATTAAGCACAATAAACTCTTAACAATAAGTAGGCAGATGTAACAGTGACTGTTGAGTAAAGGTTGTTGGCAGAGCTTGCCTGTAGCTTTAATGCTAGAGAAGCTGCGCTTAAATATTTTCTGGTGGCCTTTGCCTCAGAGGACTGGGCGATTCTCGATCTGTCTAAAACAGGGACAAAGGGGGGTACACTTACGATTGCGATATAGTGCGATTAGGGAAGATCTCTCTGCATAAAATGCAAAAACGGCATGTGGGTAATTTACATTAGCATGGTCACAGGGAGGTGAAGATGGGTTTTTTTCTGCTTTCCAACAGCGAGCCGAAGTCAAATGAGAAAGCAGAGTGAGAGTTGTTACAGGTGGTATTACGGTTTATCTTGGTTCACATCCTCTGTGGTAACGACATGGTTGTTCAGCAGCCTCAGTTCAACAGTTCATTTGTATGTCTAAGTCCCACTAACCTATTTGAAATTTCATGAAATTCTCCCAGAAAAGGTTACAAAGACTATACAAGAATATACCAATGATTATTAAGAAACAATTTACTGAAGTATTTAGACTAAAGTCAAAGTTCATCAAATACCTCCCCATGGTCTGCCCTCCAATATTAACCCCCACCCCACCCCACCCCCCTCGCCTTTTGACATTGCACCATCCCTCACAATTTGTCACTGGAAGCAATAATGTATGTAATACAGAAAGAGCATTTAACGGATTTGTATTGGTTACATGTCAAGCAGTGAACAGAAAATTGCTAGTCATGCTGTGACGCCCTTATGATAGTGGAAAAAAATGCATTTCAGGTAAACAACTGACTCTTTGTACATGACAGAGTGAGAGGATGTACCTTTGCAGTTATGGGTCAGCGTAGGCCTACGCCTTACTCTAGAATTCTTTCAAGGTTACACATAAATAAAAAGACATCACTGGAAAGTTTGTGGATCCCGTGAAGAAACATTGTGTTTAAGTTTTATTGTGCCACTAAGTACTGTATTTTTCTTGCATATGTACCTAAATTGCACATTAATTTATTTCATATAAAGAAATATTTCTACACTATATTTTAATGTGTAGGGCCATACAAACGAATCACCATCCCATCCCAGGCTGTCAGTTGGTTTACAAAATATAATAATCTATGATATTATGAATTTTAAGATGTTTCTTTATTTACAACAATTATAAAAGTTGGTTGGAAAATATCTTAAATGTTTTAGAAGACTGTGAAAATACTGTCATACAAAATCTAAGAACATACAGATATTCATCGATAAGTCTGTTGTCTGTAACGTGGACAATATTGTGCTTTATTTAATATATTGTTTAAAATTTCAAAATAACTGAATAGGAGAGCTTTTAATACCATACTGCCTGGTCAAATGCTACATCTGATTCACGTGGTGTTTATGCATTCCTAGATTTTATGATCAGGATGCTTAAGACCACAAGTTCATGAAAACAAATAATAAAATGTTGAAAAAGCAAAAATTACGAAGAGGGTAAAATGGGCAGTACATTTTGGGAAATGATTGTCTTCAACATAAAATAAATTTCATAAAACGCACAATGACTTTGCTGACGTAAGTTAATATATTTATTTGGTCCTTATATCACTGTCAGTTTTGAATAAGTAAAAAAAATGCCCTTTTTAGTGCAGAAGAGCTTATCTTTGGTTGATAAACAAACACAGAATATGTAGCCACTCAGATAAGGTGACATAAAGGCTCCTATCAACCCAGCCTTTATGCTTGCTTAAGCACAGATGCCAGCTTCTCCTAAACCTTAATTACTGTGGTGTTTACAGAGCTCTGGAAGCAGAAGTTGGTCATCTGCACAAGTTACACCAATCAGGTACTGATAAAGTTTTATTTCTCCCGTATTTGTGTACAGAATGCTCTGATGTCAGAAAAATTCTAGAGATGATGTTTTCTGGTTGTAGGCCAGAAGAACAGGGGATGTGATTGAATTGTAACGGAATGTGAGCAGTCTGAACCACAGGTAGTACGTCACACTATGCTTATCAATCCATCCATTTTACATAACCACTTAACCTATCACAGGAAGCAAAATGCAGAGCACTTACTGGAATGGGATGCTAGTTGGTCACTGGGTATGCACTCACATACAGTACTGTGCAAAACTCTTAGGTAGCTAAAGAAAATTATACTTAGATTACATTTATGGAATTTGGCAGACACCTTTAGCCAGTGCGACTTACATAAGTGCTTAGAAGTCTCATTAGTGAATACATTCTGATCCTGGTTCAGTAGAACTCAGCTAAGAATAATGTCACTGTAAAAAAATTCTGTTGGCAAATAATACATTTTTTAATATAAGAGTATAATCCTGGAAGTACTAATCCAAGTACTTCCAAAAGAGGTAAGTTTTTAGTCGTTGTTTGAAGGCACCCTGTGACTCAGCTGTTTGGACATCGAGGGGAAGATCATTTTACCACATAGGTGCCAAAACAGAGAAGAGTCTAGATGCATATCTTCCTTGCGCCTTGAGAGATGATGGTACCAGTCGAGCAGTGCTGGAGGATCGGAGAGAGCGTGGTGCAGTGCGGGGTGAGATGAGTTCTTTGCTGGTCCATTTTTGGCTTTGTAGGTGAACATCAGTGTTTTGAATCTTATGCAGACGGCTACAGTGGAGGGAACGTAACAATGGGGCAGTATGGGAGAACTTGAGAAGGTTGAAAATGAGTCGGGCAGCTGCATTCTGGGTCAGGGAGACCTGCTAAGAGTGAGTTACAGTAGTCTTGTCTCAAGATGAAAAAAGATTCAACATGTACCTGAGTAGCCTGTGTGGAAAGAATGCTTAAGTTATATTTGTGTTGGTGAAAGACTTTAGGCTTGGGTACCACAACCCCCACTTCCCAGCATCCTCCTGACCAATGTCCAATCTTAGGAAAACATGCTGAACAATATCAAGACAGGTAGAAAATGTCAACTGGACACTAGATATCACAACATTCTCTGTCTCACTGAGACATGGCTCATTTCATTGGTACTAGACGATGCAACTTGCCTGGCAGATTCCCTCTCTGTTTCCTCTGAGTCTTCCATTCTCCCCCAAAAGCCCAAAAACATTCTGAGGCTAATTAGAGTCAACAAATCGCCCATAGGTATGCATGTGTGTGTTACTGGTGTATGTATGCCCTGCGATGGGTTGGTTGCCCACCCTGCCTTGCACCCGTAGTCTCCAGCATAGACTCCAGACCCACCATAACCCTGAGTAGGCCAAGTTGTTGGAAAATGGATGGATGGATTCCCTCTCTTTTGTCTCACAGACAGAATGAAGGAGTCAGGCAAAAAGAAGGAATGAGATGTGTGTCTTCTGGTAAATGACAACTGGTGTAACAGCAGGAATACTGCAGTTTTATCAAGTTTCTGTACACCCAGTATCATTGATTTTATGCACTCCTGGAGTTCAGGATCCTTATTGTCACTGCTGTCTACTGTATATTCTACGTCATGTGGACACTGCATAGTCTGAGCTGTACAAGTCACTCCATAGCCACTTGAACAATGCAGCCTTCATTGTGGCGGAGGACTTTAACAGGGCTGACCTTAGAAAGATAATGTCTGACCACTACTAGCACATGACGTACCACCGAAGGGCAAAAGAAACTGGATCATTGCTACTCTTTATTACAAGATGGGCACAAAGTTCAGTCACTATTATTATTATGTTCGTTATTTAATGTCTAAAGTCACGTCTCTATATGCTCATGTCTGCCGTTCACAGTCTGGAGCTGGCTAATAATGCATTTTGCTGCACATTGTACTCACCAAAACTGTGTACGTGACAAATAAAGCTTTGAAACTATGATGTCATGCCAGTGAAAATGTGTTAGCTAAATCATTCCAAAACCTCTCCTAAAGGCACCCCAGTATTTTCAGCACCCATCAAACACACCCATGTGTTTTTCGACTCGACCACTAGCAGCCCTTGAATGACTAGTCCATAGCAGTTACTTTTTGGAGAAAAGAAGAAATTCATGTTAATTTTTATTGTGTTACTCTTAATATGCATATGGATACTTTAGAGAAACCAGTTCACCCCACCAGAAGAATGTGGAGGGGAATTTGCAGACTCCGAATACCTGAGAGCATAAGGCTACAGGACTACTCAATGAAGCCCTGTGCTGCCCTGTTATGCTTATATATACCCTGGAAATAGTCGCTTAACCAGTGAACCACACAGCCAAAGCAGACACTGGAGATTTTGCTGTCTGGCTCATTTAAATGGCTTCCTGTTGAATAATAATCCATAAATCCAGCTTCTAAATATGGGGACATGATAAACGTTTAATAGTAAATAGATGACAAGTAAAGAGTAATATGCATCATGACTCAGAAGGGTGGAAGCCTTTGTACTGTGAGGTTTCATAACATGTTGTTCATAGTGTTTTGCCTTTTTTAGCATAAACACAGTAACGTAAAATAATTTGTAATTGTGCTTCTTAAGAAGCTTAAAGTAAATCTTGACACCATAATATTACAGGCAGTCTTTTCCTGGCTTCTATTTGTTATTATTTCATAACAGCTTTGAGTGGGCTGTTGTTCCTTCAGTTTTTAAAAATCACTGAGCTTCATTCTTACATTGCATCTCAGATGGACCCCTTTACTCAGTAAATGTCACAGGTCGTCCTGCAGTGAATCCTGCAGTGCATCCTGCAGTGCATCCTGCAGTATCAGACCTGTCTAAAGATCTGAAAGCCTCCCCAGAAAGCACACATACATAGGCACAATGTCTCTGCCATGCTTGAAAATTCATCAGCAAAGCATCTCTGTGAGGTCATTTGCTCAGTGGCATAGTGTCATAGAGACATCGCTACCGAATATTGATTTGAAATTAGGCTATATAACCCACAATAGGTTTATACTACATATATTAATAGACTATAGGGATGATTTGTTCTATGTACCCTGCATGTAGGCATACTGATTAAAAAGCCATATACCACACAAATAATGTAACTGATTAAAAGTCAACGATTTACTGTTTTAAATATTGACAACATGACAGAAATAGTAACAACAGGCCTAACAGTTACAGTGAACTGATTAAAGCTAAATTATTGAAAAAAATGTCCTTACAGACACAAACATTGTCTTAGGTAATAATTTAAATATTGTTAATAAATGGAACGAGATAATTTAACAACATTCCAATCTTAAATCTACATTACACACTTTCCATGTAAATGCTGGGAACTGCAACTGATGTACATTCAGTATGCATTATCACTGTTATCACTGAGATATCCTGTCTGATGTTCAGGAAAACGTTTGAAGGCAAAGTTATGTTATGCTGCAGTAGACTGCCTTAAGTAATCAGGTTTTTAATCTAAATATGTTTTCCCAGCAGATTGTGTGACTCACACCTGGAGATCAAGTGACTTCCACTTAACAAATAGAGTTAAGCCCTAAAAAGAGGCAGAGCTTGCTGGACAAGATCCTCAAGTTTCATTTGACCAAACCAAATGACTCATGCAACCGCTGACATTTAGCAACAGCAAATCTTATCATTACCATAACCTGTTTTATGTGTAGCAGTGGTTTATCTACCTGTAAATTATTTCTGTTATCCCACTCTCCATGTAGTTGTCGTGCACCGAAATAAAGTCTTTAGGAATGAGTCACTCATATGAATCTGATTCCCAATAAGAGGAATTCAGTACTAACACTCTGAATTGTGTCTTTTTAATATGCACAGTATTTTAAATGGCCTGTCAGGTCAATAATGCGGTATAATGTTATTTACTGTTGGTTTTCCATTTGAATTCATATCTATTATGTCATCGCACAGTTGATTGGGCAATATGATGTCCATGCTGAATAATTCTGGACCCTTTGAAGGAAGGAATTTTCTTTATTTACCAGGTTACCAGGTACAACTACATGCACTAGGGATTTGTTTTGGCAGTATTGGTGCTTACATACACAGATAACATAGAAGAACAAAGAACATAAATTACGAAAGATAGAAATAAAATGATAGAATAATGGAATAGAATAGTACAGAATAGTGCAAGCTGTGCAGTATACTAGCAAAAATTACCAGAATATAAAAGTATGAAAATAAAAATGATGCCCAGTAGATGAAAAAGATGTCTGCAGAGTGAGTGGGGGGAAAGAGGCAAGAACTGTGTCAGTGGGGGTTCTGGGGCTTGTTGATTAGTTTAACTGATGAAGGAAAGAATGTGTTTTTGTGGAGTGTGGTTCTGGTTTTGATAGACCTGAGTTTCTTGCCAGAGGGTATTTTTTTGAACGTCCATGTCCAGGATGGGTGGGATCGGTCACAGTCCTTCCTGCCCATATCAGGGTTCTGGAGACATGTAAGTCCTGTAGTGATGGCAAATGCAGGCAATCACCTTCTCTGCAGAGCAGATGAAATGTTAAAGTCTGACCATGTGCTTGGCGGTGGCAGCAGCATAGTGGACGGTGGTGGAGAAGGTGAGGATGGACTTGATGACGGCTGTGTAGAAGTGCACCACCATTGTCCTTGGCAGACTGAAGTTCTTCAGCTGCCGTAGGAAGTATAACCATTGTTGGCTTTTTTAATGATGGGAGATGATGACGCCCAGGAAACATAAGGACTCCACTGTGTTGCCTGGGGATGCATGGAGAGTGATGGGTGGGGGGTGGAGCTGAGTTGTGCTTGAAGTCCACTCAGGGTTGGCGAAGCTACTTTTAAACGGTATCTTTTCAAGCTACAAGCTACTTATGATTAAAATTAGCTAAGTTACAGCCAAGCTATGTTATAATATAGTAGTCAGCTACACTGCAAGCTACAGAAAAAAGTAGCTACATCATAGCTATTTCATCCAGTAATACTTAAGATTTGGGCTGTAGGTGTCATGACCTGCTCATACGATCCTTCCGTGTGTCACAACCCCCCGTTACCTTATGTGAATCCTTGATTGTATTCAGCTGTTTCGTGTTATTTCTGAGGAGTTCTGTGTATTTTAGTCCGCGTTTTGTCATTGAAGTTAGTTCGTCGTTACCTGTACTGCCTTGTGTTCCTCTCTGTTTTCCCCTCAATAAACCCTGTTTCCCGATTATCCGTCTCCCTGCTCCTGCTTCCCCGGATGCGATCATAACAGAGTGACAGAACTCACAAAAGACTCATCTCAGTGGGCTAAGAGACAACGCCTCGGTTTGCTTCCGGAGGTGGTGTGTTGGCTAAACCAGCCTGATGCCTCGTCTGGTGCAAATAGGTTCCCTCACTTCGACTTCTCAGTCGCCTGCAGGTCCTCCTCCTCTGACTCCCCAGTGGGCTGTGACTTCGATGGCAGTGGCTGCGACGTCGCCTGCCACGGCTCCACCTCCCTCCTCGTCTCCCCTGGTGGCCCCTTTGACTCCCTCCTCGCCTCTTTCCCCTGTCCCTCCATCAACCTCCTCGCCCCCTACGAGGTCCCCTCCAGCTCCCACCTCGTGGTCACCTGCTGCCCCTGCAGCGGCCACTGGGGTTCCCACAGGTTCCCCGTTTTTCCCTGCCTTTCTCCTTCCAGCCTCTAATGTCTGCTCCTGATCCTTCTGTATCTCCTATGTTCACTCCTGGCCCTTTCCTTCCTCCTGTTGGTGTTCCTCCTGTGTCTCCTTTTCTGGTGCCCCTCTGCCTGTCTACGTTCCCTGTGGTCTGTCAGTAGTTGTCCTGTTTCTTGTTCCCGTGCCTGTTCTGCGTGTCCATCCCGCTTCCAGTTTTTAAATTAAATAAATAAGTGTGAAATTAACAGTTGAATGAAAATCTATATTTTAACGGTGTAATGTCAAATCACAATAAGGTTTCAAAAAAGTTCCTGTATTTGGTGTAAACCAGGAGTACTTCACAGTTGCTGTGTGAAATTTAGAAGGTTTACAACGAAAAAAATATTTTGGTAATCTGGCTAAGAAGCAACGTGCTCAGATGCATTTTAATGAAAGTGTCTAAAATACTTTTGAATTTCCCTCCTGCAGGAGGATTCATCCCCACCACAGTTGATTCCAATGAGGGCGTGTCGCCTGGGATCTTTAGGAGCTTGATGGAATCCTTGCTGGAGGTACAGAAGTATACAGGGAGAAAAACAGGGGTGACAGGTTGTAGCCTTGAGGTGAACCAGTGCTTATGATCAAGGAATTGGAGATGGCCTGGGAGAGCTTGTCCTGGAGCAGAGCTGGGATTATCATATAGAATGCAGAGCAGCATTCCACAAACAGGAACTTTGTGCAGAATCTAGGAAAATCCAAGTGCTGGAGGATGAACTGAAGAGCCATATTGACTGCTTCATCTGCAGACCTATCGGTTCTGTAGGCAAACTGCACTGAGTCCAAGACTTTATTACTACTGACGTCATTGTTACGTCCTGCGACGTCCGCTCCTCTCGTGTGCCACGCCCACCTCGTTTACCTCCTGTGATTACCTAGTGTTTCC
>JABFEA020000110.1:9433145-9452274 GCA_019775915.2 Cyphomyrus plagiostoma | reverse complement strand
TTCCCTGCTGAGACTGCTGCCCCCGCGACCCGACCTCGGATAAGCGGAAGATGATGGATGGATGGATGGATGGATGACATGTATTTCCCCTTTAGAGTACGATATCCGTTCTATCCCTTTGTTTTGTTTGCTAGGTTTTGTATTGGAGCTCTGGTATTTACTCACCTCTCTTTTTTTAAACATCTGTTTATTGGTATTTTAGTTAACAAACTGCGTAAAATATACAATTCCTATTGTATAAATTGACAAAAATACAGGATTTGCACACACAATAACAACAGAACACACAAGTGCAGTGCACAGTGGAAGTATCAGCCAAGGCACAAAACTGAATCGGATACTAATTAATGATGTCATACATTAGATACAATCCTGATATAGTAGTAAAAAGTTAAGAATTAATAGAATGTATAAAGCCTAACCTCTACGTAGTCTATGAAGGATTGTCAAGTCTTGTGGAGTTTCTCAGTGGAACCTTCTAAAGTGAACTTTCTCTAGTTTGAGGTGCAGAATAACATCTTTGATCAGCAAAACGTAAGACCCGATTAAATGCCTTTTCAGCATCTAATGAAATTAGCACCTCTGGGCATTGGGGGTTTGAGCTTGAAGACTAAATAATATTTAAAAGCCTACCAAAATATGGTGGTTTAATACTCTTTTATTGGCAGGTAAACCTTTTACCAAGTCTTCCCAGATTGAATTCTTTCTACCAACAAATAAAACCAGAGTAGTATCAAAAAGTACTTTGTGGGAAGATCTAAAAACCTATATTCGTGACAAAATCATTTTCTACAGCCCTCCCACAAATAGACTCCAAGCAGATTATATCTCTAGCATTCCTAAGCAAATATTAGATTTAGATCATCGTTACTCAGTATGCTCCTCTCCTGATCTGTACAAGGAAAGAGCAGCACTTCAAACAGAATTTGACCTTCTATCAACGAATGAAACGGCACGATAGTTATTACGATCCTGCCAGAGATCTTATGAACATGGTGAGCAAGGTGAGCAAAAAGGGACCTGGGTCTTCTGCCTCTTCTGGCTTTGTAGGTTGCTGCAACAAGATGGAACACAGGCAAAGACTTCTGGGAAATGGTAGGTTAAAAGATGTGAGTACCTATTAGAGTACCTATTACGCATCTTAAGACATTACCTACATTAAATACAATAATAATACAACATTAAATATAACAATAATAAGTACAGTGGTACCTCAGTTCTTGAATTTAAGTTAATCCTCCAGATTGAATCCTAAAAAGTTTGAGTTTTGATATAATTTTTCCCATAAGAAATAATGGAAAACCAATTAATTGAACAGAATGAACAGGATAAAACATGAAAAGCATTTTTTTCTTAATGGCTTCAAAAACAATAAAGATTTTATCCCAGCATTACCCCTGTCCTGCCCCGATCGTCTGCTCCTTCCTTGTGCCACGCCCCCTCGTTAACCTGGTGTGGGATCCTCATGTGATTAGCTGTTTCTGGTTATTGTCATTAGTCCTCGATTTTGATCGGGACGCAATGCATTACGGTTAGATGCATTGTGACCTCTCACCTGGCTGCACAAACTGGAACCACCTCCGTGATGACACACCTTTGCCCTTATTGGCTGAAGGGTTTAGTTACACGCATGACGTTTGTATCCCGGCAGATCCGATGCGTAATCTGCTATTTCTCCTGAATATCACGTAAAGCAGTGAGAACTGGTTTTCAGCTAATTTACCTGGTAAAATAAAGTTTAGATAAATGACATAAATGCTCTTATGGTTAAATCCAACCAGCAAAGTACCACCCCCAAGCACTGAACCCTAGGTGCTGAATTAGCTGTCCCCTGCTATGTCATGAATGGGTTAAATGCAGAGGACGCATGCTGAATAGCAAGTTCTTTTGGTTTCCACAAAAACTGACACTGATGGTCTCTATGGATTACAGTTTAGCAGCTATATCAGGTTTTGGGGTGGTGTGTTGCTCAGCTGGTTAGGGCTCTGTGCCTTTTATTGGAAGGTTGCTGGTTTGAATAGAATAGTTGCCTGCTAGCAGCTCCCATGGGAAAATGTCTGGCCTGCACTTGGACCCCAAGCTTCTCTCTCAACTATGAAAAGAAGAATTCTAGTGTATTAGTGCAAATGGCATAATAAGCCTCATTTAAATAATCTCCAGTTGTTTGCCATGCAAGTAATAAACCTCAGCATGGGCATTACTTAAACACACAGTCATTCATAATATAAACACAATAGATCAATAACAAAAAATTAGTTGAAAAAAGATGCATTAAGTACCAGATACTGAATAACACTTCTTGTTTAAATTAATTGAGCACGCATACTGTGTGTATTAGGTGGAACAATCCAAATACATTCACAAGGCCTCCATTCAGTCCCCTTGCAATTTGCATAAAACCTGTACACAGTGCAACCTATATACGAATTGCATGCTTTCTGCATGAAACTGACATACAAACTACACAAATTCTACATAAGATTTTAATGCATAGGATAGGCATAACTTTAATGTATTGGTAAGCAAAACTAAAAGTATGGGGAGGATTCAATGACTCCTCCGATAGTAATACAGATACCATCAGATTCTGCGAAGGTTACCCTTCTTCATGTTGAAAACATAGCAGATTTTGATATTGGTTATAACAAATGTTTTATTGTAGAACCCTGTGTTATGTTAAATGGTGCAATTTAAAAAAAAAAAAAAAAAAACAGGGCTAATTGGAAATTATGGTCGGGACAGGCAACTCAAAACCTCACCAAAACAAAAATTAAGCATTTTATTTACAAAAGCTTTGCAAGATCAAGCTTTTCTTCTTTTTAATTTCATGCTCACACACAGACATACCCCCTTAATTTTCACAACACAGGCTGCTATATTTAACCTTACATTTTCTTTGCAAAAGAAGTGGAATGTAACACCACCTAGTGTTCCAAGTATGCATAACTAAAACATTGCAGTTCTGCTGCATATATTACGGAAGAAATTGCATATAATTAAGTTTTCAGCTCCCAGAGCAAGATTGGCTCTTAATATGGAGTCATCCATAAATCAGTTTTCAGTCGAGGTGAAGCTCTCAGGTACATAGCACAAGGAGCAAAATCCAAGTATTTATCTTTCATAGTTTGCATTGTGCACACTATACCTTTCTATTCAAATAAGTGTTGCTGGAATATTTCTTCATTGCGTCAATTTTAGCTAATGCTTCTAATTAAACTGGGTGCCACTTTTGCATTGGCTTGTGTTAACACTTACTCATTATTACATAGGGCTATTGGGCTCTATTAATTAGGTTGTAACACTATTAATAGACAATTTTAAACAAGTTATATTACTGTTTTCTTTTTATTAATGAGGTACTACACTAAGTGGCAAAAGCCTTATAGCAAAGTGGTACCAACTTTTTTGTAACATTTTTGGCTGATTGTTTTTGTGGATCTCGCTTGGAATTTGCTTTGCAGAAATGTGGGAAAGCCATTTTATGACGTGAATGTGACGTCTGATCGTCCACCCCCCTCGTTAACCACGCCGCCCTCATTAACGTCATGTGAAATCCCGATGTTACCAGTTGTTTCTTGTTCTTTCATTAAGTCCTGTGTATTTAAGTCCACGTCAGGGTATGTATCCCCAGTTCTGTCATTGACATCTCGACCCCTTCCTGTTCCAACATGACTGCACAGCAGTGCACAAAGCAGGGTCCATAAGGACAAGGATGAGTGAGTCTGGTGTGTAGGAATTTGACTGGTCTGCACAGAGCCCTGACCTCAATCCGATATAACACATTTGGGATGAATTAGAACAGAGACTGTGAACCAAACCTTCTCATCCAACCTCAGTGCCTGACCTCACAAACACTCTCCTGGAAGAATGGTCAAAAATTCCCATAAACACACTTAAACCTTGTGGACAATCTTCCCAGAAGAGTTTAAGCTGTTATAGCTGCAAAGGGTGGGCCAACTCCATATTAATGATGGGATGATGGAGTGGCAGCTGTGATTGTACATAAAGTGCGGGGAAAACCACAAAAGCATGGAAAGAAATGCCACAGATGTGGGAGACTGAACCATAATGCAAAGAAGTGTCATTTCAGAGATTCTAAATGCTAGAACTGCAGCAAGGTGGACTACATCAAAAAGATTTGTCGAATGAGTGCAGGTGCCAAGACCAATAGTGTGCCTAAGCCATAAGGGTCTCAGAAGAGCTATAATAGGGTATGCTAAGTCAGAGGAACCAGAGGTTTAAGTGTTTTCTGTCTTCTCAGCAAGGGAAAAGGACACAATGTCTTTTGTAATAACCTTTTTGGTAAATAACACTGAAATATGTATGGAAATAGACTGCAGTTAATTTCTAAAGTGGGGCATTAACAGTCTATTTCACACTTGTCGTCAGGAGCTGCCGCCATTAAATTAAAATGCTACGCTGGTGAAAGCATCGCAGTACTGGAGTAGTTTATTACAATGCTGATTTAAGAGGATCAGATGGAAGAATTGCCACTGGTAGTTGAAGATGAGACTGGTCCTGATGTATGTGGACGTGTTTGGCTGCAGAAACTTACATTAAAATGGAAACAAATTACATAGTCAGGTAGATTGGCTGAAGAAGTACTGAGTTTGTTCATAGATGTGTTCAAAGATTAACTTGTCATCTTTAGGGGTATACAAGCAATTATTTTGGTTAAGCCAGATGCTACCCCCAGATTCCTTAAGTCTAGGCCATTGCCCTTTGCTTGGAAGGAACAAGTGGACAAGGAGTTGAAAAGGTTGTCTATAGGCATTATTACTCCAGTTATGTATAGTGATATAGTCCCATGGTCCCAGTATTAAGAGGGGTAAATCTGTTTGTCTTTGTAGGGATTAAAAAGCAACCATCAATCAGGTAGTGAGTACTGAAATGTACCCCATGCCTCGCATTGAGGAAAGAATGCCTACCTTGAGTAGAGCAAAGCTGTTTTCGAAAATTGACCTTGAAGATGCCTATCAGCAGGTACTGCTAGTGTCGCCGAGCAGGGATGAGGCTGACCCCGAAATGCGGAGGTAAATGCCTTTATTTGGATTGTACAGAAACCAAGGGGGACGTGCTAAATCATAGTCAAGAGGCAGGCAAGGGTCGGTAACCGTGAAGATCAGTCCGGAACTGGTAGACGAGACGAGGATCCCGGGAGGGAGAAGGAGAGCAGACGAGGGAGCAGGGAAAGGCAGGGAAGGATGGCAGGGTATACACACAGGTCCGACAGGGAGATGAGGCAGGCATGGTGGGTGAGACGAGCAGGGAAGGCAAACAGGCGATCAGGCAGGACACAGCAGGCAAGGCGAACCGGGAAGACAAGACACAGAGAGATTACTTGGTATGGCACATTACTAAAATGGCAAGAATACTTCGCACTGCCTGCTGGGAGGAGTGTGGTTAAGTAGCCGGCCGATCATGTGGTGATTGGCGGCCAGTGCTCTGCCCCGCCCGTGTGGGCGTGACAGCTGGATGATGGGTCTAAAAGTATGCAAGGCCATTCTCACCTGATTTGTTTAGTTTTTGGGGTTTTGTTGTTCCTAGTATGTGTTGCAGTTAGCTTTGCTTCCCTGTTTGCCTTGCTTGTGTCCTGTTTGATTTTGGTTTTGCTTGTAGTTGTTCATATGTCTCTTTCTAGTATTAAGCCTTCTCATTTGTTAGGTTCCCTGGTTCCTGGGCTTGTTAATTGTAAGTAATGCTGCATTCCATTTAAGTTGGAGGTTGGAACTCAGAACTTGGAATGATGTCACACACACATTAACAGAGTTCCAGTACAGCAAGTCAGAATAAAATTTAGCAGTACCCTGGACCCATTTCAAAAAACAAGATTTATTACTTACCCGGATAACTTGTTGGATTTAAATTACCTGAGTTCAAATAGCCTTTATTTTTGTTCACTTACATTTAGCGCAAACTATTTTAAATCTGACAAGTTGTCTGCTTAAGCAAGAAATCCTGCTTAATGAAATGGGCCCCAGTTCTAACCCAGGTAATTGTTAGCCATTGTTTGCAATTACAGTGGATAAAAACATATTACACAGTATTTTACGCATAAAACATTGTAGCAACACATCCACAAAAAGCGGTTGGACAGTACTGTGTCTACGACTGATTTAATGAGCCACAAATAAGACATAAATACCAATAGACAGTATAAAACTACAGCTTTAACTTCTGTTTATAATCTTGAATTCTGAGCTTGGCGTTGTGATGATTCCTACAAGTTCACCAGTCAGAATTCCAGTTTGAAGAGCATTAGCTCACTTGTGTCTTCTTGTTCCAAGGTCTTGTTGATTGGTTGTTTTGATGATTCCCACCTGCCCTTTCTTAGTCCTCATCAGTGTATTAAGTGACTGCCTTTGTTCATTTTTCCAGTCAGTCATTGTGCTAAGCTTCTATGTTATGTTGTTGTGTATTGTCTCTGGATATTGTTACCATGCCTGTAATTTCTCCACCTGTTGTCTAGCCTGATCTCTTAGTTCTTTTGTGTGATTAGTTGGATTAGTTAATGGTTTTAAGTGTAGTCTGTTTTCCGGTTTGTTTTGGCTCCTTGTCAAGATATTGAGTAGATATTGGGCGTTTGTGTAAAGAGTTTGAAATATGCTAAGCTGAACAGAAAGCACCATCCCAAGTCTTGTTGCATTCTTTGGAATTTCTGGGAGAGTGTTGGAAGAGAATCCATACTAATACATCTGTTGTGGTAAATTATCTGGTGTATCTTTGTAACACGACAGGAAGTGGACCATGATGGATTCTAGGAGTACAGTAATAGCACAACAGACCGGACCAGTGTCCTACAAAGTCTGGGATGTTAACGCTGACATTATTCACATTACGCACTTACAGTGTATGCATGTGCAACCTAAGTAACATGAGCGACATTACAAATGAGATGTTTTGGAATAAGGATGGCAAGGTGAGACCATATCTCTGAATAATCGTGTGTCCCCCTGCCCAGTACATCACTGATTTTATGATAAATTCAACAGATAAAGATGCCAAGGATGTCCTCTCCACTGGCAAAGATACTAAGGTGACACTTTGGGTTGTTTAGCTGCTAATGGCCCACTTTGAAGAGAACCTAACAGGTGTGAATATTTTTGAGTATCCTTTAAGTCAAAGTCAGTGGCAGCTACTGAAAAATATTCTAGGTGGGGCTGTTTTTCCATATTCAGTCAGTTTCAGTAACCATCACTATATAATTTAGCACAGACTGCAGCATTCCAGGGCTCTGTCAACTAGTGATTATTTAATTAGTGTTAAAAATCAATATATTTCTATCTATTATGCAAACAGCTATCATTTCAAGTTAGGCAAACCAGCCACTTTGTATGATAGAGGCATCATTAAATGGGCACCAGCAAAAGAAATTGGGACACAGCAATCTGTTGGCATCATGGACATCAAGAGAGGAAAGCAAAAAGAAACAACTGTGACAGGTCCCTTCAACTAAACGAAAGCCACACATTCAGGCATAAAATAAATTCATCAGCAATCACTTTTATTTGCTTCAATGTTACCCATGATTATAATCAATAATACCCTCATAACAGACAGCTCACAGTCATTTTGCAAACATTTAGTAATATCTGTTCTCTTTTTATATCGTTCACTTTAATTTAGTTTTTTTTGCTTTCTTTCTTTTGCTATTATATAATGCCATTTATTTTTTTATAAGAGTCCTCACATCTGGGTTTGAACACTTGACCTACAGGTTATCCCAAAACCCAGCATACACACTGGCCCTTTGTGGATAAGATTGCTCTCCCCTGTGTTATACCAAACTGGGCTGTACGTGTAAGTTTGTTTAAAAAAACAAGTTATTATTATCTACTGATGCAACTGACACAAGCCACATTTTCAAATATAACTTTACAATATAATTTTCTTTTATTGATAAGTTCAAGTAGCATTTTCATCTGAGCAGTAGGGGGTGCAATTGCGCCCTTATGGACACGAAAAAAGACTGCTAGACTAAACAACTGTGCTGCGAGTATGAAGTGAGCTTTACATCAGAACACATCAGACACACAGGTCTGCAACTTCTTCAAAAATAATTATTCCCTCTGGATTTACCCATCTTATATTGAGCTAGTGGTTGAGTGAAAAAATACATGGGTGTATTGTATGGTTGCTGGAAACAATCAGGTGATTTTCATAGAGGTTTTGAGATGACTAAGCTAACACACGTTGACATTTGACTGGCATAATAACATTTTTTAGACTTTTGCATAGTTACTGTATGTAGGTGTGCATACATATACGCATACACAGAGACACACACACACACACACAATCTGAATAAAAGAGCACTCGATAAATGTGGTAGCTTCAGAACACACGTTCAATGGCATTCTATTCTATTTATTTTCTTATTTGTTATGCATTGATATTTTTATTTGTGCTACTTTGATGGTTTGGAGTTCTGAGAAGGTTTATGGCACTTGTCATCAGGAAGATCCCATTTTCAGACATTAAATCAGTTGAAAGAATCTGAGACAACAGGATAAGTGGTTTTGAGGATGGATGGCTAGAAAATTGCTTAAAAAGGAGGTAATGGGAAAAGGGAAGGATGCCTTGAACAGTAAATATGGAAACCACAAATGTGACCTGTACACCTTGTACCTGTTGATTGGTGTGGGAATCACTTGAATGTTTTACTAATTAGTTAGGCTGAGTCTCTTTCAGTGTAACTGTAGGGAGACTTATATGGAATGCAATCCTTTGATATCTGGTCAAGCCCAGTTCTTTAAATAACAATGCTGCTTGTTTCTGTTGTTAATAAAAAAATCAGCATGACATCCATTTCTCACTTTCCAGTACAAGCCACGGTTCCTATGACTACGAAAAAGAAGCCACACCCTCAGAAAACCTGAAACACACACCTCACGTAATCTCAGATCACGTTCCCAACTCTGTAGCAAAGCATAGGCCACAATTCAGTGAAAACACACACACACACACACGTGTTGGAAATCATATCTTTGCGGGGACTGTCCATTCATTTTCATTGGAAAAATCCTAATCCCAACAATGACAACCTTAACTGCTATCTGCCCCTAACCTTAACCATAAGAAACCAATCAAAGTACAAGACTTTTGACGTTGTTAGTTTTTCAATTAGTCACACATTTTTATAAAATTGAGTTATAAAATTGAGAGAGAGAGCATTCGTACAATTAACTCATTATAATAAAACAATGTAACGGAATATGTTTAGAAAAAACAATTTATTGTACATGAAACGACTTTATCTAGTGAAACGGATGCATGCAAAGCTGTTGCACGTCATTGACGAGACGCTCTAAATAAAATCATTTGAAGATAAATGTACAGTCGTTTGTCCACACCTATAAGGCATCTTCAGAATTTAAGAGAACCAAGACTAGACATGTCACAGTGGGATGACTGTTAATTATTATTTGGTAACCATTGTCTACTTCGTTAGGTAACTTCGTTTATTCAAATACAAAAGGAGGAGAAATGGGCGTGGCCACTTTTGGACACATATTGTCATGACAAAATGATAGATTACGGTAACTTCATGGGCGACAGGTAGCCTTTAAGAAAACAGCCCATCAGCGGTACCTAGAAAACTGAAAGATTTAGTTTTGCACATTATTTATTAAATATGCAACATGTTTAACACATTTTAGATTGATTTTAGATTAGAGCCGAAATGAAAAGAGGAGCATTTACCCTGCTGGGCACTCGGAAAACCCCGTCTCTTTTCGACACAAACGCTGAGATCAGGGAGAGCGGTGAGTACCTTCGATGGCGATATAGAACTTTGGTGACATTCTGACTGGGACGAGACAGTGATTAGTTTCTAAAACGAGATTATTGTAAATGTGGGATGATTATGGGATTTGAACCTTTGGGGGTGGCTAAACCCCCCGAAGGAATACGAAATGCCCCCATCCCACTATTACATTTTCCGATCAGAGGTGGGGGGATTAAACGTGATGAAGTTTTCTGAGCCGTGGGTGCTACGAATCGACAAATCGGTAAATGGTTTTAGAAAAAATAGGGGGGCTGAGACAAAAAATCCGAGACAGAAGCCCATCTAAATAGGATCTAGAAACCGCCTATATTATAAACTGCCTGGTGCCATAAATATGCTTAAATCTTATTGATTATTTGCAGTGTACGTGTGAGTATAATTTGAATTTTCAGAGAATTCACGGTAACCCTGAATTATCGGAGAGTTTCAGTGGATGCTATTTTCCTTTTGTAATATATGTAAGAGTTATGTAAGCAGTCGCTCAGTGTGGTAGGTGCAATATGAGCTCTCAGTAGCGTCAAGTAATGCCAATGGCTTAGAGCAACAGGCAGAAACAGCCAACTAATAAGTACACAAGACTTTTTTACCATAAAGTACCATCGTTCGAGTTTTTTGGCAGCAAACACTATTTCACCATACATATATAACCCCAAATCAGAAAAAGTTAGGACAGGGTGGAAAGTGTGAATTAAAAAAAAATCAGTAATTCTCAAATTTCCCTTAACTTTCATTGCAAACAGTATGAACACAGGATAATTCATGTTTTTTTTTGGTCAACATTATTTGATTTGTAAATAAACATACATTCTTGCCATTCAGGCTTGCAGCACATTCCAAAAAAAGTTGGTTCAGGGGCAATTCAGGGGTAGTAATGAGGTATAATAACTAAATAATGATGTGATTTGAAACTGGTAATGTTAACAGGTGATTGCAATCATGATTTGGTACAAAAGCAGCAGCGAGGAAAGGCCTACTCCTGTAGGAGCAAAGATGGGCAGAGGATTGCCAGTTTGCCACCAAGTGCGGGCAAAAATTTTTGAAATGATGAAGAAAAACAGTTCTCAAAGAAAGATAGGAAGAGATTTGGGCATTCCTCCCTCTACAGTGCATAACATAGTGAAAAGAATCAGGGAATCTGGAGAAATTACCGTGCACAAAGGCCAAGGGCGCAAGCCTAAACTGAATGGCCGTGATCTCCAAGCCCTCAGACGGCACTGCATTAAAAACCGTCATTCATCAATAAATGGTATAACTGCGTAGGCTCAGGACTACTTCAGGAAGTCACTCTCAAGCACTACAGTACATAGTTACATTAGGAAATGTCAGCTAAAACTGTACTGTGCCAAAAAGGAAGCCCTACATAAATAGTGGCCAGAAGCGCCGTCGACTTGTCTGGATTTGGAGGCATCTGGGATGGTCCATTGTGTATTGGAAACATGTATTGTGGTTAGACGAATCGGTCTTTTGGAAGAAAAATGGACGCTGTGTTCTGCAGACCAAAGAGGAAAAGGACCATCCAGACTGTTACCAGATACAAGTCCAAAAGCCAGGGTCTTTCATGGTATGGAGTTGTGTCAGTGCCTTCAGCAAAGGTTACTTGCACTACTGTGATGGCACCATCAATGCTGAGAAGTATATCTCAGTTTTGGAGGAACAAATGCTGCCTTCAAGACGACGTCTTTTCCAGGGACGCCCATACTTATTTCAACAATGCCAAACCACATACTACACACATAACAAAGGCATGGCTGAGTAAGAAGAGGGTGCGGATGCTTGACTGGCCTGCCTGCAGCCCTGATTTGTCTCCTATAGAGAATGTTTGGTGCTTTTGGAAAGGAAAAATGCATCAATGAAGACTCCGTACTGTTGCGCACCTAAAACGTTGTTTGCAGGAAGAATGGGACAATCTAACAACTGCAACACTTAGTCACTTGATTTCTTCAATGCCTAAACGTCTTTTAAGTGTATTCAAACTCTGGGGCCAAAAAAAAAAAAAAAAACAGTGATCCCGGAGCAGAATTATTTATGAATTGCAACTATCAGAAATATTAAAAATACACATAACACATTGTATCCTCATACACATTATATGAGGCTAACAAATAAAAATAATTCAAATGTGTGACATAGACAGGCAACACGTATTGAATACATCAAACTTTTATGACTAGTAACGTAAAACAAGTTTATGGTGGGAAGGCTGCTCAGTTAATGCTGACACATTTGGAATTGTGGAGTAACTTCTAGCTGATACAGTTGTGTTAATATAAAATGGTAAAGAAACACTTAGAACGAGTAGAAACAGAAAATACATCAACATATATCTGGAATACTGTTTTATGTGTGTGTGTGTGTGTGTGTGTGTGTGTGTGTGTGTGTGTGAGAGAGAGAGAGAGAGAGAGAGAATTAGGTTTATATTACATTATATTGCATAAAAGCCTGTTATTATGGAATTGTGGGGACCATTTTTCAGGTTCCTACAAAGATCTGTGACTGCAGTCAAAAAGCTAAAAATGTCAAACGTCTTGTATTTTGTTTTGTTATTATTGTTAAGGTTAAAGCTCAGCCCCCTAAAGAAATACTAGACGCCCCCCTCCCACCATTACATTTTCCAGACTTGAGACAATGTCAATGTTGAGGGGGGGGCCCCGTCAAAAAAAGTTTGCATACCACTGCCCTACTCCATGTCTTCACAAGCATAGCATCAACGTTAAGTTAATTAGAGTGCAGTGTTCATGTGTGTGATGGATTCGCGTGCCGTTTTGCCAATGGGAAGTCACCAAAGCATGCTGAAAAAACTACCAGAAGCTGCTGAATGATGTCATACACCGATTCACATATTTATTGCACTATCAAAATATTTTAAAAAGTAGGAAAATTACAAAGAAAAATAAAAGGATAAAAGGGGAAAACCCCACAGTCCAAAGACATGCTGAGGCTGATTGGAGTTCCTAACTTGCCCGTAGGTGTGCATGTGTGAGTGGTTGGTGTGTGAGTGTGCCCTGCGATGGGCTAGCCCCCTGTCCAGGGTTGTTCCCTGCCTAAAATGTAGAATGTCACCCTTCTGTCATAACCATCTGACAAGCCCCTCCCCCCCCCATGGCAGAATCATGGAAATTGTATAAGGCCATCTTACAGTATCTCAATTTTATAAATAAGCAAGATTTAAATGTTAACATAACCCCAACAAGCCAACCTTATACCTAATATGATAAGTAAGATATAAACCACGAGCATGTACAGTAGGTCAAGCAAGGCTGGCCAAGCATTATAGCCAATACTAATATAATACTTAAACCAGTTTTCTCACATATTAGTACCTTCAGGAATAAAGCGCCACACTGTCCGAAGCAAGACATATAATTAAAGACTTAAGAAGATGACAATCAATTGAGTAACAACTATCTTCACTTTGTATAAATGGATTCTCTTCAAGAATCAGAAAGGACATTTTTTCGAGTCACTAAAGTAATTTCATTTTGCAATTCATTTACATTTTATTCATATTCACTTGTTTTCTCAGTAGGAAACATGTTGAGTGAAAATTGATATTGTCTGTATATCATCAGGATTGATAAATGTTTAGTGAACATTTTACATAGTTCAGATTAGGAACTATTCATTTGAGAATTCTAGGAGAATCACAGTATTGATTAAACAGCACATGTCACAGTTAGATGACCTGCCTGCATAAACTATTTAAATTCCAGGATGAGGTTTGCTTCATTACCCTTGGGAATACCATCTACAGTTAATATGAAAACTTTTATTAATACAAAATGACATGACTACACACTTGTATGATGTGTTTGAATATTATTTAAAAATTCCCACTACACAGGCAAATTGAATTAATTTAAGCATTTCTTTTCCTAAAATTAATTACAGGTTCAGCTTCAGTCAGGAATGTTTTCTTTCCCTATATGGAAGTCATATGATTCGTACAAGTATAGTGATACAGGTACCTTCTTTAGGAATTCTTTAGTTTTCATTTACCTGTCTTACTCTCCTATTAAACACACAGACAAGGGCAAAGTTTGGGATTAATGCAGCATTAGTTTGGGATTAGTGCACTGACTCAGTCCTTTATCCAGCACCCCTGCAGCAGCTGTCAGATTTAAGGCCCCAGTGCTGATATGAACACTCTGTCAGCCATGAGATTTGAACTGGTGACCTTCCAGTCACAGTCCAGACCCTCAGAGCCACCAATCACATTCTGTGCATAATGCAACAGTGGCTAATGTATTCCAAACATTAAACATTTTGGCAGTTCAAATAAACAAAACTAAATTTACATTCATGTGCTTAGAGCACATTGAACTTGAAAAGGAAGTTTTCCTTGTAATATGGCCGGAGCAATAGCTTATATTTCCATTTAGAGACCACAACATTTCTTTGTAAATCTGTTTTTAAAAGGGGACATGAAAGATAAGAGTAATCCTTTGCTCAAGTTTCTCAGTCTTTATAGATGCTACTGAGTTGTGAGAACAGACCTGAGTCATATTTAGCATGTGTGTGCTATTCTGGAACAGGTGAGACAATTAATGCAACCTTATAAAAACATTGCGCTCAAGGTAGTGCAACACTTCCTGATTTTTGTCATGAGTTGTCCTCCTTTTCACACGCATTCTGGGTCTAATCCAAGTATCAGCCAACCAGCCAGTTTAAAACAATTCACATCTGACTGGTGGCTGTTGGACAGACGGGTGTTGGCCAGGCTCACATTCAAGTGGAACACATGTTGCTGGGATAGCTTTCTTCCTCTTGGCACCCAACGAGCTTTTCATTTAGCCACAAGACACTGCAGAGCCTGTGTGTTGACATTTTTACTAGCTGAGTGGATGCTGGAGTACCGCATGAGGAACTCTTTCATTGTAGACTGCTCCTCATGCAGGAATGATGACTGAATTCCTGTCACTTTCATGACGCCACCTTCAAATATTCCTTCTGTCCTTTCAGAAGAATATTGATTAGTTGACCTCCCATTAATTGGTCATAGGAATTAAATTATCTGCCGGGCTGTGTTTCACACAAAGCCATTCATATTCTTACATAATGCATGATTCTACACAAAGCAGCTTACTATCCTTGTGCTAATTAAATGACAGGAAATGACATAGACATTTTTTTTAAGATAGCCTATGTAACCCAAGTGTAATACATGAATCAAACTCTGAAGACAAGCTAATGAGGTCTGACTAACTGCTGCACCTTTTGACCTTATGTTTACTCCCTATAAAAAAACATCATTGTGATTATGTTTCGCCAGGCTGCAGTTGCACTGAAGCTGTATGGGCGTAGATCTTATGCAAAGCGTGTGCTTGAAATCAGCAATATTTCTCCACTATTTCTATGCATCCATGAGGGTATTGTAGTTCAGAGTGCATGCTTTGCATGTAGGAGGGCCTGGGTTCGGTCCCAAGTATCTCCATTCTGAATCCTTAATGCTCTTTATGAAACATGTCAAACATGAATTGTATATGTGCCAAAACAAGTTCATCCTTTTGGAATCATCCTGCCAGGGAGATGTAACTTAGTGGTAGTTTGCATGTATGATGTCCTGCATGTGTTCAGTCTGCAATGTGTCCAGTTTTGTGGAACAGTGTGTGTCTCAGAGGGATCGAGCTTTGTGCCTGTGATAAGAAGGTTGCCAGATAGAGTTCCATCCTCAACAGAATAGTTGCATCTCCATCAGACGCTTGAGTTGGGATGGGCAACATAATATCATATTGTGATTAAAAACATTCAGTCATAAATTTGAATATTATAAGTATTGTGATATAGCCTAGACACTTGTTTTCTTGCATATCTGACAGTTATAGTGCGCTGTTTTTACACGAATTCCATCATAGTATGAGTCTGTTGTCAGCATAATTTATCATTATACCCGTCACATGTGCCACAACTATTACTAAAGCAATCATAATCAGAGTTACACAAGGCCGCCTGTTATATTTGGCTGTTTTCTACATGTGAATTTTTGAATATCGTGATAAATATCAATATTGCAAAAATATCTGAAAATATTGTGATAGAATTTTTTGTGCATATCACCTAACTCTAGTCAAACTTGTTCCTTGGAACGTACAGTGAGGTAGTAAAAACCTAGCAACGAAATGTACTGTCAGCATTTTCTAAAATGGAGCATTGAAAATTATATTGTTATAATTACCAATATCATGAGAGTTTTTTTTTCCATATTGCCCAGCACTACCCTTGAGCAAGACCCTCAAATATTGCATCAGGATGCTGGATGATTGGCTGTGGTCTGATCTCGCGCTTCACTCTCTCCTGTGTGTGTTTTAAAGGAGCAAGAGGGTATATTAGAAAACTAACAAGCTTTCCAGTGTTTTTGTATTTGCATGTATGGCAAATAAAGCATCATTCCATTTTTGTAGCATGCTTCTCCTTGCTTGCAGTATGCATGTCTGCCATTCAGTTGACCTTGTCCTATACTTGTTGTGCATTTTGGGGGGTGATGTGTGACTCTGTGTGACTGTGTCCGCTGTGAATGGAAGGTTGCAGTTGGAAATCTTGTAGCTGGCAGCAGCAAGGTGCATAAATTGTTTAAAAACAAGCAGTTCAAAACAAAACACATAGCGCAAATAATTTTACAAGCACATTAACACACAAACAGAACTCCCAGAAAGAAATCTATGGAATTAATAAATGAACCTAACTGAAAGTTGTTAGTGGGCTGGATTTGCTGCATGATTGTACACAGTTTGTCAGTGAAATCCTTTCAGTGGTGCTTCTCTTGACCTATGTGAAGGTGTGTGCACAGCAGATACATTTAACATGAAATATTTTCAGTGAATGGAAAGGGTTTTTAAATAACTAAATACTTTTTTCATTTTCAACACAGCAGTTTAAAAAATTATTTGTTTGGATACCCGGCTAATGCAATGATAGTGATCCATATTTTCTCAAAGGTAGTGATTGAGGAAGTGTCCTGAGGGCTTGAAACGCTACCACCTTCAGTTTCGTGAGGTATTTCTCTTGCAGTGAAATGCCACAGCACTGACACCTGATGTGTCTTTGTGTGCACCATAAGCAGTGACATATACAGTGAGATGCCTGATCACTCAGGTTCTGCAGGTCAAACTGGATATTGCTGGATGGAAGAGGCTGGAGATTAACCCTTCTGGTATACCTGCAGTAGTTCCCTGAGGAAGGAATCATCTGTAGTTAAGAATGATATTGAAGTATACTTCACATGGCAGATTTAACTGGGGATGCTACAATGAGGCCAGATCATGGTTACTGCCCCACCAAGCACGATTCACCGTGAAGGCTTGCATGCACACTCATACTTCATGCGTGTGAAATAAGATAGTTCTTTTTGCATGTATTCAAGCATGCCATGCCTTATGTCTGGTATGTGCTGCAGTAGCAAGGCTCAGTAAAATGTTACAGGCCTTGGGCATTTACATTTTTTACAGGTAGCTGTCTGGAAAACGAGTCTGCTGCAGGGTGAATGTCTGCAGAGAAATGAACTGTGAAATGTATGAATTGTGTAATCTGTTAAGATTAATGTTGGATGTAGAGGGGACAAGGATGCCAGTAGTTTTGAAGACTGGTATTTTACCAGAAACTGTCTTAATAGATCTACGGCAGGGTATTAAATTATTCAAAGGGCCACAATTAAAAAAACATATTTACATATGTACTATGACATTTAATTATAAAGGAATGGTCCCCCTCGACTTTTGGATTTTTAGTCTCTCACCAATGACACCAGAACCAAACAGCAATAAATTGAGAAGAATTTGTCATTTTGTCTTTCCCCAGACAATGTGGATCTGCCTTTGGAGTCTTCTGCCAGGCCAGAGCCAGGCACAGCTAGGGTGCGAGCAAGGCCAGCTGTCCAGCTTCACACATCACCCTCTGTAAGTCAGTCCATCCACCCTCAATAGGTCCTTATTCTACTAATGCTGCTGTATTCAAACCTAATTTAAACTGTTTAAGAAGAAGAATTTAAAGAATTAATATGTATATGAATCGAAAAAGCTTCCATTCTTGTTAGTCATAAATTTAAAAAGGTATATTGTTATAATTTCCTAGGTAATTTGTATAATTTATGCAATGATTATATGAATAGTGTGAGGTATCAGTTAAAGGTTAGGTTATGACCAGTGCCGTCTCAGTCTTAGTCCTTTAGTCAGTGTAATCTCATTACCAGCTGATGTGTGCTTTGAACGTTGTTCTGGGTTCACAGTTTATGAAAAGTGCTATGAATAAATCTAAAGGCTTCTTCAATGTTGAATCAAAGACCAGCATTAAGGTACTGCATAAGGTGCTGGAGGGCAACACTTTGGGCCTCAACATGAATGCAAACAATAGAGTTGAGATCAGGTGATAATTGCTGATGCTTAAGATATTCAACTAGTCCAATGAAGGCCAGTTTTACTGCTTCCTTAATCAGGACAACAATTTTCATTTATGGTATTCATAATTGAAAAAGGTTTTGCTAAGGGTCAATTAACCATTTAAAATGATAAATTTGCATTAGCAAACACAAAATTCCACTGGAACACAGGATTAATTGTTGCTGATAATGGGCCTCTGTACACGTATTTGTACACCATATTCCATTAAACATAGCCATTTCTAGCTGTGATTGTCATGCCATAGACCGGGGAAGAAGGAGAAGGAGAAACAGCTGGTAACGCGGAGATTCCACACGAGGTAGCGAGGGGGCCAGGCACACAGGAGGATTAGAAGAGCAGGTCATGCCAATGATAGTAATTTTTTTTTCAAAAGTAAGGAAATTTCTAAATGACCCCACACTTTTGAACTTAGTGTATCCTTGAGCAAGGCCCTTAACCCCTAGTTCGCTGGCTACTGCTACATGCCGCTGCTCTTGACACCCATCTTGTTTTCACCTACAGAGAACAAGTTGAGGGAGACTAGGAAAAAGAATTTGCCCATGGGCATCAATAAAGTATAAATTATTATGTTTTTGGACTGTGGGGGGGGGACCAGAGTACCCAGAGGAAACTCCAATACGACACAGGGAGAACATGCAAACTCCACAAACATACAGTTAGGGTAGAGACTTCAACCCTGGTCCCACATGTATTGTAGGATAATAAGGGTAATAATGAACCCTTACGAATCTTTGCAAGTACCTGAGCGTCCCCTCAGGAGAATTACAGGTCGTTGTCGACTTACAACCATGATTGGTTATGACTGACTGGTTGTAACACAATTTGGTCGTAAGTCGCATATGTATAGCCTACTGTACAGTAATGTATTGTTATATAAATCTTTAAGTCATACCTTATCATACTTTTCTCTGTTCATTATTGTTATACATCATGATTTTCTTGGTTCATTATA
>JABFEA020000110.1:9409360-9433045 GCA_019775915.2 Cyphomyrus plagiostoma | reverse complement strand
AACATTTGCGCTGCCAGACATACGAGCTGCGATCATGGCCGTAAAGTCGATTGGTCGTAAATTGGATAGGTCGTAAGTCGACAAGGACCTGTACTCCTAAAGCATTACTCACATTCCAGTTCAATTAACACCACCCAGGTGTGCACAGTTGTGTGATGAGGGATGTGTGACTGTGTGATGGTTTTCATCAGTTCTGTATGGTCACCTGGACACATGACCTTTATCCCAGCAATCATACATAACAGCAATAGTATTAAAGAGATGATATGTGGCTCATCATTGATCTGTAGTTCAAGATTGATCTATTTACTTTGATAAATTGAATAACCCTTCACATTGTCTTTCTCTCATTTATTCATTTCACTATTATTAACCCCTATATCATCAACTTCCTTCTTTTTGTTTCTCAGTCATCTTCCCAAGGCTTTGCTGTCCCAATTCCAAAAGTGCCACTTTTGCCCCCAACCAAAGGAATGATTGCAGCTGGGACAGGTACCAGTCAACTGCTGCATGATGTGTGTGCTTGACTGATCTTGACCAGATTGCTGGGGGAGGAAGGGAAAGAGAACACGGGAAAGACAGGGAAATATTGTCTTAATAAATAGTTTGAGTATGTACATGAATAAACCCTGCCATCCCACCAAGGGTGTACCCTGGCCTTGTGCCCTCTGTTTGTGTGCGGTCCATATGTTTGATTCTAGGACACCAACAGGTAGATTCTTCAATAAGGTGCTTTTGCTGCCTTTTTTGACTCATATTGGCAAGAATTATGTTCAATCTTACTGCTTTATGAAGGGAAAGAATGGTGGGGTTTTCAGCTTTGGTGCTAATAAACATTCTGCACACATTTTTTTGTTCCTGCTCAGCTGTTAATGAATGATTCTCTATAGAAATGCTACATAAATTAATTGCATAATTTTATTTACTTGAGGCCTCATGTTTGTGAATTAGGTATTCATTTGCAAACTTAAAATAACGAAATAGTGACTAGATGCTTTTTAATCTTTAAATGTCATTATTATATAAACATCCTTTCATCATCCATCCATCCATCATTTTCCAACCACTTAACCAGTACAAGGTCACTGCACTGTTGATGGAATACTCTTGTAATGGATTCTTACTAGCTCTAACCAATGCCGATCTTTCCTTCTTTTTCAGAAAATGGCAATTCAGTTCCCAGTCAGAGCTCCTTTTTTAATTCACTGGAAGGAGAGATATACATTCCTCCACCACCAACTATGCAGCCCCCTCCCCCCCTAACAAATTCAGCCAGTTGCTCCTCATCTAATCTGCCTGCTTGGAAACCACCATCACCAAAGCCAGTACAAAAGGTGTTCAGTCAACACTCAGACCTGTCCCCCGTCATGTCATCCCTGAAAATTCCCTCAAAAGGTTCCTCAAATTCACCTAGCACCAACACCATTGATTTCTCTAGTTCAGCACTAGCTAAATATGCTAGTTTACCCCCATTCTCGGACCCTACTTTACCTGTGGAGAAATTAGAAGGCACCACACCCAGAATCCAGAATCCCCCCTCTCTGCCAAATAAGCTTTCCTCCTTGCAAGTTTCAGATTCTCCTGCTGAAGTTACTGCACCTTCCAGTTTCAACCCCCAGAACAAGGCTAAGCTGTACAGTATGCCAAACACCAGCATTTTAAATAAACAGAAGGATATGCATTATAAGCCTAATAACCCCATCATCGTTTTAGAAGATCCTTCCGCAGATAAAATTTCACGTCCAGTCCAAATCAACAGTAAAATTCCTGCTGCTGTCAACAATTTTGGGTCAGCTACACTGTCAGATGCTCCTGCAATGCAAGCTCAGAGTACAAGTCCCCAGACGCAGAATAACCAGCAAGGTGTCAAGGACATCCTGCAGGCCAACTTTCCCAACAAAGTGACTGAGGGACATATGTTTCCTGTCATGGATTCTGGGTCAGTTATTCTAGATGGAACTACATATCCTGCCCCAGAAATCTACTCCAGCCCAAAATCAAGTTATGTCATGATGCAAGCCAGCAGAAGCTACAAGCATGGTTTAGATGTGAGCCGAAGGCCATACTACCTTCAAAGGGGAAGTAGGGGCTTGCAGTCAAAGGAGCGCACAACCTCTCCTATTGCCCTGCTGCTTGCTGCCAAGGAGCGAGAGAGACTCAGGTCATCACACTTGAATGAATCTCCCTCGATTGACGAAACAAAGACCAATAATGCAAACTCTTCAGCGCAGAGTCTCGTGAACCTTCTGCCTCCAGCATCCGTAGGTGAGCGTGTAGCTCAGTTTCCAAAGAGGCAGGATGCAGACATTGCGTGCTCCACTCCAGCACTTATCCTCACTCACAATGAGAATAGATTAGACGATGACAGCACATCTATCATCCCTCCCCCTCCAGAATTTGCAAACTTAGAGGAAGATGCTAAGAATCATAGTGATCATTTCAGTTCACCTCCTAATCTGCCTCCCCCTGCTCCACCTGTATTGAAGACTCACTCTGCACCTCAGCTCCCTATCGTTTCATCAACCTCTTCCCCAGAAATCAAGCCAGCAAAAGTGCCACCTCCTGAAATCAAGCCCCCAAAAGTGCCACCTCCTGAGGTTAAGCCAGAGCCCCCCTCTGGCAGCCACAGGACCCCCCTGAGCATTATACATAAGAAACAGCTGGGCCAGGGTTACAGCTTGAGGCAGTTAGACAAAGAGTCTGGAATTCCTGTCAGGCAGAATCCTGCTAACAAAATGAAAATAGGATCACCCACAAACGTTCATTCCTCGCAGGCTCACAGCCTGGTCCTCAGCGAGCTGGAAAGTAAAGTGAAGATGGCTCACGAATCCTCTGTGATGTCCAAAGAAACCAACAGGTACAGAATCATCAGAGCTTTTTACTCAGAGGAGACATTAGCTTTTACAGTTTGATCATTCTAGTCATGTAACAAAACAATGTTACTCAGCCATTTGATAACACTATTTCTTTGTATTTTGTGTACTTATCATTACAGACTACAAGTACAATTAAAATGAAATATACAATAGGGTGTTTCTCCTTAGTGGCAAATATTATTTTTAAATATTTTGCAGTTTTAATATCCCCCCCCCTATAAAGTTATTAGGAGAGAATAAAAGAACTTGTACCTTGGGGTAAAAAGCTGTTTCAAAATGTCTACTTTAAGCAGGAAATAAAAATAGTACCAATTTGTATGTCTCATCTTTGGAAAAACCACTTGTTTTTATGAGGTTTTCACCCATCATTTATGTGTCACAATCATAAAGATTATCTTGTAAGCCTTACAATTTTCATTACATCTTTTCTAGGGCAACCTGCATGTTTAGATAACTATTTATGATTTTATGATTTGGTTTTTTGGAATTTATCATTTACAATAAATTCATGGTAACGGTAATAAAATGGATAATAATTCTTATTTCTAAGACTTGAAAAAGCAGGTATGTTTTTCTGTTACTCTAAAAACTTCCAAGCACTTAGGTCGCAGACCAGTTTTTTACTCTAAGTAAAGTATGGGTCTTGATTTAACATCCCCTTTATCTGTCATCGTAGTGATTTGCCAACATCAAAACCGCCCTGTGGCACCTCCTTCATGGTACGACCTGGGACTAAACAGCCGATCAGTGTCATTAGGAAAGGAGATTCTTCATGAGGACAAGTGACTGCAAAATACAGACTGTATGGAGAAACACATCTACTGTCACAATGACAGATAACAGAGATACGTCCTCCACAAGCCACAGAAAAAGCAGGTTCTGCCAAACACCAAGAGATGAAATTGGGAATGTTCCAGACTCCTCTGTCATATGTTTCCTATTCACAGTGCAAATGGTTTGCTAAGACACAGGGAAATTACATACCTACCTTTGTTATTTTATTTTCTTAGATTATTCATACTTTTATCTTAAGAAATTTACAAATTTAATTTATTTTGTCCAATCATTCAAATGGATGTTTTAAGAGTAATTTGGGTGTGGTGCTCCATAAAGCAGTGTTTCTCATCCTCAGGGGCCCCCAGACAATCCCCATTTTTACTCCTGTATATTGCTTGCGGGTCCCCAAGGGTCAGCTTGTGAAACCCTGCCTCAGTGGAATGTTGTTTCTTCTGACACTTATTAAAAATCCAACGATCACAAAAATCCGTGAACTTAACCATTATGCTACATGTGGCCTTTCCTTGATTAGTCTAGCTGACCATGCTTGTCTTATTATAAAAACTTAAAAGGATTATAAATATGTGCACAATTTCACTCTGTAGTGTAAAAGAAATGCTGTATAAAGTACATATGTATATAAGTCTTTGTCATATCCTCCCTAATGCTTTGAATTATTGGTGCTATACATTCCAAATATTTGGGGTGTGTGCGTGTTGGGAATGGTTAGTATATGTATTGTAAATTTAAGTTTTTGATGTATGGTTCGGTTGGTCTTGTTACCACAACATCACCTAAAACTGATCTACTAATAAAATAAGTTTTGATTATTATACTTTCCTAAAAAATATTTCCATATTATTGCCCTTTTGGCTTGGTTTTCCACACCCTTTGAATCCCCATTCTTGTTTCATCCAGCCTCTTCCCATGCTTAATGTGATGGAGAGCACGAGTTCCCTCAGGACCATGGGGAAAATGGGAGGTGTACACTAGATAAATTAGCATCACTCAAAAATAGCACCAGGTCAAGGGAAAGCAAAGAAGCCGCAATAAATGTACTGTATGTCTTAGGTCAAAAAGAGGTGAAAGCACTTCACAGCATCATAGTGATCATTTCGTTTAACCTCCTCATCTGGCTCCCACTAACCCACCTGTAGTGAAGACCCACTCTGCATCTCAACCGCTTATTTATTTATCAACCCATTCCCCAGAAATAAAGCTAGCAAAAGTGTCACCATCCACCCGCTGGCTTCCACCAGCCAGCTTCCAGTTCCTGCAGTAAAAGAAGACGGCAGATTCCCCCTTAGATTCTGAACATCCTTTCTCCACCGCCGTGTCCCACGTGCCCAGCCTGGATGAAGTCGGTCAGCCGTGCGAGCCTGGCCTGGACGAGGCCGCTGCTCCACTTCCTGAAGTGCCCCAGTGTCTCCCGCATCCTGAAGTACCCATGGTGACTGAGTTCCACCCAACTGGAGGGGCGTCCGAGCTGCACTGGTATCCCAAGGTTCCCAGCCTGAGGTGCCCACCAAGCTCACTCACCGCTCCAAGGTCCCATCCGAGCCTCACATGCTGCCAGGCTCACCAGCCCCGGGGTTGCTTGCTTCTGCCTGCTGCTCGACCGCACCCACCTCGCCAGGCTGCAGCAGCCTCACTGGCTCCTGCTCCGAGGGGACGAGCCCTGAGGAGAACCCTCTAGGTGACTTAGAATGAGACCCTCTGGGTTAGGCCCTGGGTCCTGCATGATGGACCTTGGTCCCCATTCCAAACTTGGACCACCCTTGTTCCCTGTCCTGAGATGGCCTCTGGTGTTAACAGGACCTTCATGTCCCGGGGTCAACGCCCTGCTTCCCAGGGTCTAGAGGACCCCTTAGTCCAATCCTGTCCCCTCCTGCCTCATTTCTGTTTTTGTCCCAATGCCCTCTTCAACCTGTCCTTTTCCCTAGTGTATGGTTCCCCATTGGTTATCTGTTGTTGACCCTGGTGTGTCTTTACTTCACCCTGTTTTGGTCGATGTTGTTCCTTGGTTTCTGTGTTGCTCCTGATTCTGTGTTGTCTTGTGTCACTTCTGTTAGCCCCTGCTCATTTGTTTCATCCTGTTGTGTCTGGTCGTCCAGTGTCCCCTTTTGTCTCTCTCCCTGTTGTTTGGTCTCTGTGAGTCCCCTCCTGGAGTGCCTCCCCGTCCTGTGCTCCCTAGTCTGGTCATTGGTGTCACCCAGGTGTATGCTCCAGCAGTTTCCCCTCTTACCAGCTTTGCCTTTCATTTGCCCTGTCCCCATTCCGTTAATAAACCCCATTGTTTTGGCCTCACACCTGTTCCCGCCTCCTTTGTGTTTGGAACATGACACACAGGTCTTCAGGAAGGCTGTTCCAAAGATGTGGACCATAGTACAAGAAGGATGCTTCGCAGTGGGTTTTTGTTAGACTTATTAAAAGACTGCTACCTGAAGACCTAAGACTTCAAGAGTGTTCATAGGATAAAAACAAATCTTTTTTTTTATATTTGGTCTGTATGCTGTGGATGCCTTGACCATGCTGGCATTCTCCACCATCTACGTACCAACATAGCAAAATCCAGTTTGTTTATGGTATACTGACAGGGCAACGGCAGTGTTAACTGCAGGTACTTTTGGAAAGATGATTGTAGAGATCTTACCTCAAGCAGCCTAGTAAACCTGTGGCTGCTCAGATTTCCTTAATTACACATGACAATATCTATAAATATCTATTAAAACACAAAATGACAGAATTGGTAGTTTAAATTAAACTTTTACTGAATTATAAAAACACTCATTATATAACATTCTTGCCTGTGACAGTTATTTCTATCAGAGCGAATTCATTTACTCACTACCTAGAGTCGTGCGTTGTTTTACCCGTCCAGATATTCGGGTCATACCGCCATCTTCAGGATATGAAAGGAATTGGGCATTAATTCCATAATCACTGGATTTGTAGTCAGTCCCGAATTCGACTGCAACTAAAGTTACAGAAAGACGTGAAAACGAAAATATAGTTCCACCGACGTGCTCTTCAAATTAACCGGAATCAATTACTGTTATGCATTATAACAATATTACAAACGCTATGAAGCCCAATAAAGTAAAATCCAGTCGATTGTAAAATATTCAAGATTCAAAGTTTTGTACTTTCGTGCAAAGTACAGCGCACAAATTACAATGAATTTCTTGCTTGAATGCTTTCTCCATAGACTAGAATTAACAGAGCAGTGCAACGTTGCAACAGAATAAATACTAAATTAGGGGTGTGCAAAGCAGCCGGTATTTGTATCTGTATTTGTATATGTTAAGGGGGGAAAAGTATTTGTATTCGTTATTCGTTAATTGTATTTACATTATAGTGCAAGTACTATTCTTTACGTATATCCATATAATTAAACTCCAAAAGATATAATTAAAGAATACTTACACTTGTAATTTACATTATAGTGTAACGCAAAAAAATGGATTTTTACGCCTATTTTGAATTTTACTCGAATACAAATTCAAATACAAATACTTTTCCCCCTCTTCATTAAGAAAGACAGAGTATTAACTTAAACGTACCATATAAGTCCAAGTGCATATAATTCGACACAACTACACAAGCATTGTTTTAACATTTTTCACTGAACGTTAACGTTACTCTGTCAACAGCCTATTGTGTAAATTACCGAGCTAACAGAGCTACGTAAACATGAGAGCACCCGACTGCAGACGTCGATAATGCAGGAATAATCTCCCGATCAAACTCCGCTTCCCGAAAGTTATAAACTCCCTCCGAAAACCAGTTAAGGTACAAAAATCTATTCAACAAAAATAGTGATGCAGTTAAATCTTTTTTTCGCTCAGCCGAGTCTTCTCCGTCAGTCACCTCTCCCCCCCTGGCCTCCTGAACGTCACTCACTCATTCGGGCATGCACACTGCGGTCTCATAAGGAAACGCAGCTTTTTGATATAAAGTTTCTGTTGTTCCCGAATACAAGTATTTTTAAAAGTATTTGTTCGAAATAAGTATTCGGAAAAACACGTTATTTGTGCCTTTCCGAATACTGTATTCGGCTCCACCCCTATACTTATAATACTAAATAAAACATACTACCACAAGATATCTAACATATAATATCTTATATGACACGTCATTCAGAGCAAAGTAGCAAGACAAAGTGGCATACAGAATAAGGGGTAATACAAAGAATTCTGCAGCAGTATTATAGAATTAGCAGTAACAATAATAAATGACAGAACAAAGTGATAAACATCAGGCAAATCAGTGCAAAGGAGAGGTAGCAAACAGCAATGTATGTAGAGCTTATCATTGCATATTAGTGTGTGTTAAGTAGTCTTGTAGCATTAGGGTAGGAGCTGTACCTGAATCACAAAACAAGTTCTGTAAATAGATTTTGATGCGAAATTACTAATTCAGTTTTCATGGTTATATTTCAAAGGCCAGGTGAACGCATTCAGCGATGAAATTTCTGCATTTCTGTTTAAATTTCTGATGCACCTTCGGTTTAAGTCGCTGTGACTCCGGTCAGAATTAGGGGATTCGATGCTGGAAGGATGGATCTTGGCAGAAGAGTCAGGATAAAAAAAAACATTTAAGCAAACACACCAAAGCCACTGGCTTTTCTCGCTTAAGTTTAATGGGACTCTAGCTCCTCTGCGCGGTTGCGCGGTGTCACACCCGCCCCCCGTCCTCCCTTGGTCCTCCAGCGGGTCTACCTTCTTGTCGCTCCCCTCCACCCCAAAGCCTCGTCGTTTGCCAGTGAACTCTGACTCCGCTGGACGGGAGATACCAGCCCGAGGCCTGTGCAGCAGTAAGGGGCGGCTATGCAAAACGTGCCGCTTGTGTAATACTGTTATTTTATTTTTTTTACACGTCAACGTAAATTTTAAAGTGTTTCTCTTTTTTCTTAATTAAGCGCCAAAACAGACATTTTAATAAAAGTCGGCGGTATTGTCGTGCACCCCTCCCGCGCCAGGCGTAGGCAGCAGTCCGCAGTCTCCCTGTCGGGTCTCGGTTCGCGTTGCGCTGTTAGCGGAGCATGTGAGTAGCATCCGGAGCTAATGCTGTACCGGCGGCCGCGGCAGTCTCGCCTCTCTCTGATTTCCATTTAATTTGTGTATATAAACAATGCTGTCAGCCATCCCGGGTCTGGGGTCGGCCTCCGCTTCTAGCGCGTTCGCTGTTTATCTAATTGCTCGGCAGGGTTTGGTGAGATGCTGAGCTGTTTTTTTATAATTATTTTCATGCGCTTTATAATCATAAGAAACTCATTGACTGACAGTTAGCCGGACAGACAGTGGTGGATCGTTCGCTCGCTGCATTCACAGTTAAAATTCACAGCGCTGCATCTCTGTAAATATTTATTTTATCTCACGCCGTTCGTGTACGAAAATTTCCATGTTCGGTGTTTTTTTAATGGGGGGGAGGGGGCGACTTTATCCAGAGGTTGCCGTCTGACTGATGCATGGCTGTCAAGCTCATCAGCGGCAGAATGAATGGATGGTGGCGAGCTGGATTGTGATGCTTAGCTGATGGCCGTCTTTAATGGCCAGCAATTCGGCTGCACTCTCCGGTTGATTAAAGTGGCTCGGTAAAGCGCTGTCGCCAGCTGTGCCATGCGATCGGAGGGATGCTGCTGTTTTAGGGGGAAGGCGTCTTGGCTTGGCATCGATTTAGCGATCGTACGCACGTCCCTTGTGTGCCATTTGTAGTTTCGTGAACTAGGCTGCTCTAAGTCAGTCACCTGCACGGTACGACTGTGTTTAGTGGCATAGTCGGCAACGGGGGAATGAGATTATCCGGTAAATAATGGACGAGGTGGTTGGTGCTGCTGTGAGCGCGCATCGAGTTATGCTGCTAAAGCGGTAATCGATTAATGATCATCATTTTCTGTGATAGATATCAGCGAGTGACATGTATTGGTACAGTAGTAAGAGGATGATGATTACTTTAGTAGTTCAAGGTTGAAGTATGAGTACAAAACACATGATATGTCCAGGAGTAGGGAAGCCACCCCAGTTAGGCTCCCTTGATTTTTCCTTCTAATTTATAGAGGGAATAGGAAGACGAACTTGACTGAATACTAGTTGTTTATAAATTTCTTGTGGTGGGTTTTAACTTGGATCATAGGTAGCAAATACAATTTCTGTGTCTTTCTTGATTTCTGACCGTAATTGACTGGTAACAAGGAAGTGGTACAGTCACATGGATAAACAGGTGGCTTCTCTCTTATCTTGTACATGTGCATTGCTTAGCAGTCTCATGTCAAACTTGCATTTAACATATAACAGCCTTTACAATTCTTAAAAGCTGAAGGTTTTGGTCGCAGCTCCATTCTCTTAACTGGTCAGCTGTGTGCCTCTTCTCTCTGTGGCAGAAGGATTCCCGTCTGAGATGAGTATGCTGTGTGTAGTCTCATTGTGTCGGAGGTTCCTGTCCCAATGCTTTACTCTGAGTACTGCTAATTTTACTGGTTCTGCTGGCACCAGTAGCAATACACCCACCTCTAGACAGGTTCCCCCTTTTGAGAAATGCAGTTCCGAACTTGTATATCATTTTTCCCTTCAGTGTTTTGGACTAAGCTTACTTCAGGATGTAAATCAAGTATATTTTCCATATTTTTGAACTTGATTAAGGATTGGTTTTCGGTTTATTATGTGTGTAATTGTTGGTGGAAGGTGACATGTTATGTATGACACTGATACTGAAGTAACCACTGGCTTTCGAATTTGATATAATCGTTTTTACTTTGACATAGGTTTATGGATGTAGCATTGAAAATTATGCAAGTTTACACATGGGACACACGTGAGGTTTACTTGTTCATGCTCAAAGTCTGCAAGAGAATGGGCACTAAATGAGCAGAGAATGTCAGCAGTACAACTAAGCTTGTACTTGCTCTGATTGGACAATGGGTGGTGCTGTGGTCAAAGTGCTTGACTCGTTAGCTAAATTTCCAGGATTTCCTGAGTGCATTTGACTAGGGCATGAAGGCTTATTGCCACAGAATCCGAGGGGAAAAAAAATGCTTAATTTTGCCGTCCTTTTAGTTTTGAATCTTCTGCAGGCTGATTGTGTTTCTGAATGCCATTAAAAGTACGTCTTGCTAAGCTGAGTGAAACATTGTTAGAGAATAATGCTGATATGGTACTTTTTGAATAAAAAGCTGCAAGCTTGTAATGTTACACTTATCATTATATCACCACAGTTTTAAGTACTATGTTGTGCCCTTAGTAAATGAAGTATGCACAGTTTACAAAATAGATTTTATTAATGTTTGCTAGAACAGAAAACTTTTGCCCTGGTTGTTTTTCAAAGACTTGCCTTGAAACTTAATTACTTGTTTGTAGAACCTCTTTGCTCAAATGCAGAATCTCACAAAGAAATGCTCCAGAACAGAATACCTTCATATATACTATTTTTGCACACTCAAGTCAATTAACATAATAACTCATTGAAGTAATACTATACAGCTAAGTTCATTTATGTCATTGACTTATTATGATTATATTTACTTTATAGATCCCCATGGGGAAATTCTCTTTTTGCCTGCCCCATCTTGCTCTCCACAGGTAAGAGCAAGCTTGGCAGTGAAGGGCAGCCACCCACAGGGAGCTCGGGGTTAAGGGCCTTGCTCAAGGGCCTGCAGACATGCTGAGGCTGGGCTTGAACCAGCGACCCTCCAATCACAAGCATAGAAGCTTTACCCATTGAGCTACACAGTGAATTCTCGCAACACAACTTTCAGCCATAATAACAAGATACTAATAGTAGTTTCAACTTTTAAAATTATTTCCGATGTGTAGTTACTCTAATTTTACAATTAGGTAGGTAATGAACATGCAGAGAGATTCACATCTTGTTTCTGTGATAGCGTCTAAATTGGGCTGTGACACTGACCAGGGTAATGGTTTCCTCAGAGAAGTGTTGGATCCATGCAGTGTTTTAAGCACCTTTTGGCATTAGGGAGGAAATCCATGTCGTGCTATATCAAGTGACGTGTTGTTGCCAGGTTTACACGTGTGAGTGGCATAGCTTTGCAGGTGGTAGTTTAGTGGGCTGTTTATTGATGATTAGAAAAAAGTTACTGTCTGCATTTGAAGATGGAACAGAGTGTTGAATTATGGATTGACAGAATAGCTTTGCCTTTGAGCTGAAACCACTTGTCCAACAAATGGTGTTCATGCAATGTAAGAAAAAGGTGGATATAGGTGCTAGATGCTCTGGCTTCCTGGTAAAAGGAGAGTGACATTCTACTAGGACTTAAATGTTTTTTGACACAGGTGGCCGTTTAGATACAAAATAGTTTTTAATACTAGATCTTATACAGATTTTGTGGGTATTGGTGTATGTTTTTACTTTTTTCTAGTCTAATCAGAGCTAATTTAAAAATGTCGAAGTATTTCTGGATAAATTATAGAACATTTAGCACTTTATTTGTCTGAACATTTTCTACTTTTTGTTCTGCCTTACAGGGACAAAAATGTGCAGCTTTACATGGAAACGCACTTTGAGCCTGTGTGGTCTTGGTCACCATGACACCCAGCAGAGGATTCTGGGATTGAGACACAGCTCACTCCCACAGATGGCCTGGACTGGGTGAGAGTACATGTGTGCCTTTTCACATGTAGACACACAAGTGCATGCAAGCATCTACGTCTGCAATTGCAGCAGGTATAGAAGACAAGGTCTGTATCCCCCCTGCAGGTGTGAGCTGGCCTGCTAGAGCAATGGGAAGCTGCTGGAGCTGCCTGTACAAAGATACGGTCCCAGACAACCACCCCACCAAATTCAAGGTCCTGGTGTCTCTAGCTTATCTGCTTTCAAGGCAACGTTTTTCTGGAGATACTGTTAAGGCTGTATATACATTATACATATATTCCAGAACTTATTATTGCATGTAACTCTTTATATCATGGTTTTGGTGCAGTATAATATACCATTGACCGGTACAATGTTAACCCATTTGTGATAGAATCTCTGTCGCCTGAGTGGCTGTGTTGGAACAGAACCCCTCTCACTCATTGGAAAGCTTTAGAATTCAGCAAGAACTGAATTACCAGGATTCAGGCCAAGACCATCAAAACAAGCATGCCACATTTCCAAGTTTTACTTGAGCCCTAAGACATCAAAGGGCAACTTTAGTCACCCCAGTGCAGGCACTGTTTGCGCAGAGACATCCCCTAGTTACATCACAGTCTACATAGAGGGACACAGACATGTGGAAAGAGTATCCAGGGACATGTGGCTTTGAGTTCCAGGGAGAATACTGACATTTCAGGAAATGTCATCTCAGGTGAAAAGAAACTCATAACGATACCAGCAAGCAGTGGATCAAATGTTGTGAACACAGGGTGGGAGAAAATTACTCCCGTACACTAAGCTTATGTCAGAACTGGGCTGTAAAATACACAAAATATCAGTATGTTAGGACTGAAATAGAATTCCAAGTTTCAAAGCTGTATAAAATGTAATAAAAACAGAATGCAGTGATTTACAAATCATATTTTATGACAAATATATGATCAATTTGAATTTGATGCCAGTAACACATTTAAAAAAAGTTGGGCCAGGGGCGTGTTTACCGCTGTGTTGCATCACCTCTTCTTTTAACAGCACTCTGTAAACGTTTGGGAGCTGAGCAGACCAGCTGCTGGAGTTTTGTTTCAATTGTCCATAAACATGTTTTTTGTATTGTGAGGTGCCAGGTGTTTTCATTGAGTGACTATCTAGAACCCAGACTCTTATACTACAGATCCATGCTGATGTAATATGTGCTGAAGGAAGTTTGGCTGAAATATTCAAGGGCTTCTCTGAAAAAGACGTCTGGATGGTATCATATGTTGCTCCAAAACCTGTATACATTGTTCAGCATAGGGCTGGGTCATATGATCTCAAATCAATATTAACTGAACGTTTTACCCCAATTATGATTAATGAAAATTTAGTTTTGTTTTTTGTTTGTTTTTGGTTTTTTTAGCCCTCCTATTTCACTAACAAAGTTTGTGCTGTAAATATGCTCAGCTCTTAAAGCTGGGATATTTTTTTTCTAATGAAAGACTGTATATCTTCATGATTGTAAAGAACATAAGAAGTATACAAATGAGAGGAAGCCATTCGGCCCATCAAGCTCGCTTGGGGAGAACTTAACTAATAGCTCAGAGTTGTTAAAATCTTGTCTAGCTCTGATTTAAAGGAATCCAAGGACATTATTATAGAAATTATTGAAGGAAACACACAGATAAACATTGATGTTTACTGAATATTTCATTTAGCAACTGAAATCAAAGCACAAATCCCTTTTTAGTTTTAATGTGAAAAGTTCCCTAAAAGTAGAAAAGTTTGCATTTCTTGATGAATACAGTACTGTACATAGCATATAGATTACTGTAGTTTCACTGCTGCATCTCCGTTGGCTCAGTGTAGCAGTTTATCATAAGCTTTGAGTCTATATTTGTCATTGAGAGAAAATGACTTTCCCGTCATGTTTACTGTGAACGCAGCATTAGCCTCAGGTAGCTATCCAGAAGCAGGCGGTTTACTACAAGGCAACGTAGGCAAGTAGAAAAAAGAATTACTGTAATTATCTGGTTTCGGACATTTGAAACATAAATGAAAGGATATGTTACTTTTCCGCAGTGTTTAAATTTGACCTCTTTTTGTTCTGTGTCTTTTTCATTAAAGCCATAATGTGCACAGCATTTCCCTTTGGCCTCCGTGCTGCCTCCATGTGACAGACTAGATGGTAGTGTGTTTTTAAGGGGACAATACATGAACACTTTTTAAGTATTAACAGAAAAAAAAATAAAGTAACCGAAATGGGCAAGATTACATCGATTAGAGGTTCTGAATGGCAGTTTTGGTTAATTTTCAATGAACTGCCCAGCCCTAGTTCAGGATTAATGGTGCCTTCCTAGGTGTGCAAGCTACCCAAGCCACGAGCACTGATGCACCCCCACACCATCACGGATGCTGGCTTTTGAACTGTCCACAGATAACCAGCTGGATGGTCCCTCTACTTCTTAGCTCAGAGGACGCGACATCCATGATTAATAAAAAAAAAATTGAAATTCTGATTTGTCAAACCACAGGACAGTTTTCCATTTTACCTCAGTCCATCTTAAATTAGCTTGGACCCAGAGAAGTCAGTGGCGTTTCTGGATCATTCATTTTTATATTTGGTTTCTCCTTTACAGGGTAGTTTCATTTTGCATTTGTGGATGCAACAAAAACTGTGTTCACAGACAGTTGTTTTTGGAAGTGTTCCTCAACAGATTCTCTGATTACCACTGCAGAATCATGTCTGTTTTTAATGTAGTGCCACTGGAGGTCCCAAAGACCACAACGATTTAATATTGGTTTTTGGTCTTGTCCCTTGCATAGAGATATTTCTTCAGATTCTCTGAATCTTTTTGTGATATTATATACTGTAGACAATGAAATTCCAAAATACTTTGCAATATTAGGTTGAGGAACATTATTCCCAAATTGTTGCACTATTTGCCTACGCAGTCTTTCACACAGTGATGAACCTCTCCCCATCTTCACTGCACAGAGACTCTGCCTCTCTGCAAGGCTCTTTTTATACCCAATCATCTTACTGACCAGTTGCCAGTTAACTTCATTTGTTGCGAGATATCCAATCAGGTGTTCTGCTTTAGCGTTACACACCTTTTCTCGTTGCCCAACTTTTGAAGTACATTGCTGGCATCAGATTCAAATTGAGCACATTTTTGTCGTACAATACAATTCCTGTTTGAACATTTTGTTCTGTTTACTAAATATGTATTTATATAATATGCAAATCATTTCATTCGGTTATTTACATTTTACATGACATTCCAACTTTTTGGGAATAAGGTTGTAGAGTTTTCCCAACCATCAGTATGAAAGCCACATGTCAAAGCTTATATTAATGCAGGGGAATACCAACCATTGTTCTCAAATAGGCCATTTACATTTCAAGGTCTTTTATATAAAGAAAGCTGTTTTTGAAGTTATATTTGCTGCTTCGTTTTGACCCTGCACTGTATTCTCATTCATTTCAGCTTTTTCCTCTCAGTTTCACATTTTGGCCTTTTGATGGCAGGTGACCAATGTGGACGATGAAGGCAATGAGCTGGGCTCTGGCACCATGGAGCTGACGCAGACAGAGCTGGTGCTACACACACGCAAGCGGGACGCTGTCCGGTGGCCCTACCTCTGCCTGCGTCGCTATGGCTATGACTCGAACCTCTTCTCCTTCGAAAGTGGCCGCCGCTGCCAAACAGGGCAGGGTGAGCTCAGCCCTCCTATGCTACCCCACCACGCAGCCCGCATTGTCCCACTGCCGCCCAGTGAGGCCGCAGACTGGTTGCCCCGACAGAAACACTCTGGCTGGTTTGGTACTGGCTTTGTTATAGTTATCAAAATCTGAAACTATAACATAGCATTTTCATAAACTGAAACAAAATGCGATAAAAAATGTAAAAACTACAACTCAATGAAAACTATAAATAGTGCTACTGAAAAGAAATATTTTGTTACCATTTTTAATCATATTTATCTAAAGTAATGGTTTATCTTCAATTGCCATTAATACCTAAAATGTGTTTTGACCAGTTGGAGGATATTACGACATAAGGTATTGAATTTTATCAGGCAGATGAAATAGCTGTACAACTTTCAGACTGACCCTAGAAATATATTGAGTTAAATTGAAACTAAAATAAAAATAAAAAAAAAACTAAATAGAAATATTTATTTTAAATAAAAATCTTAAAATAAAAACTATACTGAAAACTAGCTAAAACTGAACAGGATTTCAAATTAGAATTTAAAATAATATGAAAAATAAAACATGGAATGTAGCTAAACGGGTTAGCCCCCAGGTCCAGTTACAGTTGTGGTCCCCCCCCCCTACCCCCCCAGCTTGCCTCCTGCCTGCAGCACTTACCGGCTGCCGTGTGACATGGGCTATGTGGCATAGCTGCAGCACAGGTGCCACCATTATCCCAGTGTGGGAAGCAGCAGCCGGAATCTCACACTGAATTTCAATGTCCACCATAGCAGTTGAACAGATACCCTGTAAGGAAGTTTTCCTTTCTGTCTGCATACTTAATGAAACAAATGTTATAGTCTAGCTCCCTAAAATTCTCCAGTATTTAAAGAGACTTTCAACTGAGAAACAAGTAAAAAGGGGATGGAAAGGAGTGCAGTGGATTTATAAGTCAAAATGGGAGCATCGTTGAAAAACTAAATTGGTACAATAATTGTCTTATCTCGATTGTTTAGTTGTTGGCCAAAATCATAATTGAAATTAAAATTTGATTAATTGCCCAGCCCTGCTTATAAATGTATAATGTTCTTCTCCAAAGTATATAATATGTACCTGCCCGTTGCTTTCAGTGTCTAGTGGATTTTTTTAGCATATTATAATTCCGTATTTGTCTGTTGGGACTTTGACATTGACTGTTATGAATCACATAAATTGCTTTGGTGTGCAACATTTGGTAACATTCCTCCAACAAAAATTCTGTGCCACCTTGTGGTGGCTTATGCAGGCCTTCTTGTCTCATGTGGATAATGCAGTCCTTCTTGTTTCAGGTGGCTAATGCAGGCCTTCTTGTCTCATGTGGATGATGCAGGCCTTCTTGTCTCAGGTGGCTAATGCAGCCCTTCTTGTCTCAGGTGGCTAATGCAGGCCTTCTTGTCTCAGGTGTGCTCTCTGACTCCCCCCCCCATGCAGGGATCTTTGCCTTCAAGTGTGCACGGGCAGAGCAGATCTTCAGCTTGCTGCAGGAGCTCATGCAATGCAACAGCATCAATGTAGTGGAAGAGCCTGTCCTGATGGGCAGGCCAGGGCACGCCCCTGGCCACGCCCCCGAGATGGACCTGCCCCGCACACCTCAGACGCCGAACAGTAAGTGCACCATCTTCTAGCACATGCCAGCTAATTCTCAGAATCCAAACAGAGCCAGGCGTAGAGGCTTCTTTCCTGACTGGATTAACATAGTGGTTCAGAAGCCAATTCTGCGTCAGAAGGGTGCAAGTTCAAGACTGGGGAGTAAGGCTTCTCCTCTTTGACTGAAGTGCCCAAATTAATTTGTGAAAATGGCTAATCTGTTATTTGTTTATCACTTTGGATGAAAATGTCTTTTCCTTACAGTACCATTCAAAAGTTTCGGGTCTCTTAGAAATCTCCTTGTTTCTAAAAGAAACATTTTTTTTGCCAGTTAAAATAATATCAAATTAATCAGAAATAAGGTGTAGACATTGTTAATGCCCCCTCCAAGAACCACCGCCTTATCGTGGTGGGGGGTTTGTGTGTGTCCATGATCCTAGGAGCTATGTTGGTAGGGGAAATTGCCCCTGGTAGGGTCTCCAAAGGCAAATTTGTGCTAGGTGAGCAGCCAGACTAAGTGCGGTTCAAACAGACTCCCACAATGAATATTATAAAGGCCCATGTTACCCTGCCTGGATTGGGGAGACCGAGGCCTCCCCCTGGGGCCAGGCCTGCGGTGGGAGCTTGAGGGTTTGCGCCTGGTGGCCGGGTCTAGGTACATGGAATATAACCTCTCTTGTGGGAAAGGAGCGTGAGCAGGTGTGGGAAGTAGAGAGATACCAGCTAGATATAGCAGAGTCACCTCAGCCCATGGCTCAGACTCTGGAACCAAACATCTGGAGAGGGGCTGGACTCTGTTCTGTTCTAGAGGTGCCCATGGTGAGAGGCGCCAGGCAGGGGTAGGTTTACTTATAGCCCCCCAGTTCGGGGACAGAGCATTGAAGTTTTGACTGGGGGGAATGGCCAATCTGATCATAATCTGAGCGGTGATCAGTTGTTGGAATTCAACTTTCAGTTGTTGCACAGCAATTTTCAATCTTTGTAAATTTAAACAGTGTTTTGAGAGATGGGAGTAGAGTTTAGTGGAAAATCCCACTAAACAAAGAGCATGCAACTGTGTGAGACAACACGAGTAATATCAAAAAAGCAATAGATGATTTGGGAGTGGCTGGCAGGCGCTGTTTTGCGCGCTTGTGGTAGCTTGAGGGGTGCAGAGAAGTGTGATGTTGTTGCCAGTGGGAGAAAAATAGTGGGGTATTTGCCACTTACGTAAACTCGCTTGGAAAATTTTGAAACTGAACTGCAAATGCCTCATGGGAGGTGCGTGTGCAGCTGGGATGGTCACGCTGCCGTACAGTTCACTGCTTTCCCGCACCAGTTATCTTACACCGCACAGTGACCGCTAGGTAGCATAGTGCTGTCGGGTGAACAGCCACCCGAAGTTTGTTTTTACAGACATCTACTTAATTTAAAGACACTGGTCGTGCATGCAAGTTGTTGTAAGTGGCATAGCTTATATGTTGCAGATATTCTGTACGGGATCAGTGGTTATAAGCGATACATGCGGCGATCGGCCGTTGTAACAGCGCAAATGCACTCAAAGTAAGTGTGATTTTGTAGTTTTTGAACAAACGATTGCCGCACATATCACTTTTAAAGGTGAATACGTACTTGCGTACCAGTTATGTGCATCCCTGGTTATGGTAATAGATAGATAATAATAAGTGATGTTGTCTTTTAGTATTTAACTATATGTTTGCCTTAGGAAAGCTGAGGTTTTCTCCCTAACATTACTCTGGGCCTCCTTGCCTGCCTGCAGCTCCAGCATACTCTGTCCAGGGATTCCCCAACGGATACCCAGGCTACCCCATCAGTGCAGACTCGTCACACGCTTCGTCTCGCCACCCCTCACTGGCTGACGAGCAAGGCCACAGCCTGATGGGCCTTGATGACCAGGTAAACCAGCTTGAACGTGGCCTACCCACGTCACATGCAAGGTAGCGATGCCACAGTCTGAAAAATGAGTGTGATTGAAGTGGGTGGAAGCTCAAAGGTTGTGTATTCCTTTGTTCCCGTAGACCCACACGTATGTGAACACAGCCACTGTAGAGGGAGAGGTCAGAGGTCGACACTGCGTCCACTCGCTACCTGAGGTACGGCCTAGCCCTTTTCCCGAAACCACACGGGGTATGCCGTCAGCAGCAGGCCAGGGCGGTGGCCATCCCAGCATGCACTGCTGTCCCCACGAGGAACACGGAGACCCTCAGGTCTTCCTGCAGACGGCCTCGCAGGAGGCGAAGTTCATGCTGGGACCCACCCCAGCTCAGCGGCACCTCCTGGAACGGGACAGGGAGAGGCACGTGCACCACGGGCACGGTATCCGGGGCTTGGAAGAGGGAGGCGTGGCCTCAGAGGCAGAGCCGCTACACCCACGCAACCCCCACGCGTACCACCATCATCACCACCACCACCATCCGGAGGGCTGCCACATGGCACGGCTCACCTATGAGAATGTGGATGGCCTGCGAGGGGCGGGCAGGCGGGGCGGCGTCGCCCGGCGGCTCAACCTGTGTCCCGGCAGTACGTCCCACTCCGGGGGGTCTAGCAGTAGCAGCAGTGGAGGGGACGGCCTCCCAATGGCCCTACCGCACAGTCACAGTCACGGGCCCGCCCCCTTAGCCCCGCAAGCCTATGGCTGTGAGCGGGGTGTGGGATTGGCTGGGCCGGGGATGGGTGGCGCCCACCGCAGAACAGCCCTGCTGAATTACGAGAACCTGCCATCTCTGCCCCCTGTGTGGGAGTACCGGGCCCTGCAGAGGGAGGAGGACGAGGAGGAGGAAGAGGACGAAGAGGGAGGCCAGGAGGAAGACGAGGAGTACGAGGAAGAGGACTATGATGAGTACGAGCTCTCGGAGGGGCCAGGCACGCCCAATGGGTACCACCAGGACGGAGGCCATGCCCTGCGTGATTACGTGAACACGGGGCAGGTGGGACTGGCCCTATCGCGCCGGCAGCACTGCCCGGCAGCCAGGCCGGGAACAGGCGGGGTATTCAGCTTTGATTTCCGCCGGGGTGGGGCAGGGGGGCAGGGTGTGGGTACAGGGGGTTGCGAGCATGGACACGCCCCCCCCTCACGGCAGCTCAACTACATCCAGGTGGAGCTAGACGCCGAGCGTGGCCGTGAGGCCCTGGCGGCGGCAGGGGGCCCTCCGGGGGCGCGTCGCAGCGAGTTCTACGCCGTTATTGACCTGAAGAAGACTGCCGCCATGTCCAACCTGCAGAGGGCGCTGCCGCGAGATGACGGCACAGCCCGCAAGACACGCCACAACAGCACTGACCTACCGCTGTGAACTATGTGTCTGGTCCTGACCTGTTCCTTTTCCTTCCATGTGATTGGCTGATAGCTTGAAGGGTGGACAGAAGGAGAACAGTAGAGTGACAGTCATTCCTCCAATGAGGCCAGGGGGCCGGCCATCCGTGTGAGGGGGGAGGGTCAACCCTTTGGGATTCTTGTACGACCTCTAAAGCTGTCATCACCTCCTCCTGTTTTATTTCATTTTTGTCTAGAGCTGCTCTCTCCTGTCATTTGTCTTGCCACAGGAAGGGCTGAAGTTTGGTTACTGGTGACCTGAGAGCTCTCAGCCTTTTGTGGTTAGTAGAATGTAAGTCTGTGAAAGGCAAGAACAGTCATGCACATGTACTTGCTCAGGCACATGGGCACTTGGAGGGCACCCGCTACAGGAGGGCACCTGCTACAGGAGGGCACCCGCTCCTTTGCAATAAATAGAAACTAGTGTCACATGGACAAAATCCCCGGACTGTACTGTAGCCCCTTAGAACCTAGACTGTACTTTGGTCCCTAAGACCCAAGACAGTACTGTAGCCCATAAGACCCCAGACTGTACTGGATTCACTAAGATCAAGGACGTGGAGCTCAGGCTTAAGGTGTCCGCATTTCCTAGTGCTCAGGGGACAAAGTTAAGTGGAGAATGTTGTCCCACGCATATTCTGCCTTCACTAAGCCGTCACACTACCTGTAAGAGTGAGAAGCGCTTCTCACTGATGTTTGCTAAAGGCTCTCTGGACAAATGCTTGTGGAGTAAGGGAACATCCTAACAGTGTGACATTTTTATTTGTCCAGTTCGCCCTCATACAGTTTCAAGTACTTTATTGTTGCCAGAAAATAAGACTCAGTCAGTTTTTCCCCACAAATTACAACATTGAATCTGACACAGCACTTCCCTATTCCACGTCTAACCCGTGTGTCAAATATTGACAATTTTATTAAAGGGCACATGGTTTTCTGTAATGGAAACTGCATCGAGAGAAACTGCACCTTCAGGGGAAACCATGTCCTTAACACACCCATGTGTTAAGAACAATGGTTTCCTCAGAAATCACCCATAGGTTGGATTGTAACAGCTTTATGGAGACAACAGTCCTTGTTAGTTAATTTAAATACAAAAAAACAACAGCAAATATCCTGTCAGGTCGCCCCGGTATGAAACGTAGAACAGTGGGGAAGTAACCTATGTGTTTTCAAGAAGGGTCTGTTTGCTATATTTTATTATTTTAATCAAGTTGCTCACTTTTTTTATTTTTGCTGCTTTGTTTCTTTTTTATCTAACAGTCTGAGATTTGGCCCAGTTCGTCCATCTGCATTTCATCATTTTTTTTCTGATGGCTGGCAGGTAGAAGCATCTGGTGAGGATGATATCCAGCATGGTGCCTGAGAAACTCTCCCGCTCTCTTTGCTTATTCAGCTATGAATTAAATGGCCATAAACTTCTCTAGTGGCTTTAAGAAACCGTACATTTGCTTGTTTGGCCCGTTCACCATTGCTGCACTCACTGTGGATCCACCCTGAGTCACGGCGGCACCCGGAGCCTGCGCCGCAGCCACAAGCCAATCGCCGGAGTGCCGTTTCTTGGTTGCCTGCCGTCTGTTGTGCAGAATCCTCGTTACCGAGTGTGTCCTCTTGGGGCAGAATTATCTTCGGTTCAGCTCTGCTGCTGTAACTGCCCCACATTGAGAGAGTCTGCAAAAGTTGTGTTTGTTTCACTGTGGTGGTATGACCAGTACGTCTGAATCACACTTTCATCTGACACACAGCTCTTATGTGTGAGGAGTGTGTCTGTTGCGTTAAAGTGCCAAATCTCTGAAATTCACACAGTCTGAACATGCGCGCAGAGAGCATTTTCTCAGTACTTCATTATAGTGCCATTGTGGTCAGCTTGCAACTTGAGGGCTAAGCATTAAAACCCAAATACCTCACTGATATCTTTTTTTTAAACTGTGGATGAAGGCCTCCTACAGGGACACACCCTACCTTGCTATTTCTTCACTCATAAACCCATGCGTGGTTAGTAATTTGTATAGATGGGACCAATGGTCAGATGAGTGACCTGCACTTTGTGTGTTTCCCCTGCCCACTCCAGACTGGCCTTTGCTGGAGACACTCTGTATTGCTGGGTCTCCCACAGCAGGTGGTATGGGTTTGACAGAAGAAAAGGGGTCAGAACCTGTGCATTATAGTTCAACTACCAATAATGGTGTATCGTGGTGCAGGTGTGTAGTTTTAGTTCATCTTTAGATTTATCACGACCGCACTTTTGGTTCTAAGTCTGTGAAAATATGTGCTGTTCTTTTGTAGGGTTTGTTTGTGTAACTGTAGCGGGCCAGCAGGTAATGACCAAGCTGCTTCAATCCCCTTGTGATAGTGGTAGACTGCTGTCTTGCTTCTGGCCAACCTTGACCAACTAACTGGACCACTTGAGTTCCGTGCCAAACTCCCCCACCACAACCATCACCTGGCCAACTTTGTTCTATTTTAGAGCGTTCGTGCAGGATGTGAATGTCTGTGCCTCCATGTAGGAAATCATGCATATTCCAGATGGTTACTGCATTCCTGTGTGTCTGTGTGTGTGTGCGTGCATACGCACGTGTGGTGGGGACCAAATGTCATGATGTCAAAATATTATTTTGACGTTGTTGGGACAATTTTTCAGGACTATTTTTTAGGGTTAGGGCTGGGTAGGGGGTTAAGGTCGTCATGTTGAGATTAGGGTTTTCCCCATAGAAATGAATAGAGTCCCGACAAAGATATAATTACAAACCTGTGTGTGTGTGTGTGTGCGTGCGTGTGTGTGTGTGTGTGTGTGTGTGTGTGTGTGTGTGTGTGTGTGTGTGTGTGTGTGTGTGTGT
>JABFEA020000110.1:9382254-9398585 GCA_019775915.2 Cyphomyrus plagiostoma | reverse complement strand
CGCCCCCTCGTTAACCTCGTGTGGGATCCCCATGTGATCAGCTGTTTCTGGTTGTTGTCATTAGTCTTCTGTATTAATTCCACGTTTCAGTTTGTTTCCCTAGTCATTGGGTGCATTCGACTTGCTTTCAGCACAATTTACGGTTCAACTTCCGATATTCAGATCGAGTTCTAAGTCAAACTGGTTTGTTCGACTTTCAAGAAATTCCAGTTCTAGTGAGTTCGAGAACCAAGGTACCACTGTGTGTGTGTGGGTATATATACATTATATATATATATATATATATATATATTATATATACATATGCATTGTATTCATAATCATTATCTTCTTAGATTTCATGATAAGGCTGGGTTTATCAAATACTTCTAAATGTCATGTTCAGTACAACATTGAAATATAAACACTGACATAAACAGCCTGCTCCCTCAAACAGTGAATCACATATAAATACATACACATACACATAGACAGGCTAAAGCGATTCAGTTACTGTTTGTCTAAGCATTAAAATGGCATGATCTGTATTATTTTAAATGTGGTATGACTGGTGATGCCAGATGTGGTGCTTCTAGCATTTTTCGATAGGATCATGATACACAAGTTTATCATGATTATTCTTCAAGTTGGTCTGTAAGACTCTTTTGCAAGTTTCTGAACAGTTTCCTTTGCTGTGTGACTGTCACCAAACTCTTCCGAGTGTTCTCTTTTGAACTGGTTAAAATGGTTCATCGAGTTGCCGTCCAATTTTCTCTTTGCAAATTTTGCAAATAACTGTTGTTTTCACCGTGTTGGTTTTGGAAAACCCTAAGAAGATCTCCTTTACTGATGCTGAATTCTTTTTGGGACCCACTCCCCCATACCATCCTTGCTGCCACGTTGCCATGCCATCCTTGCTGCCATGTTGCCCAATAGGAAGTGTGTCGCATGTTGCGCATTGCGTGTTGGGATGACGGTGTGGATGGGAGAGAGGAAGAAATCCAAGGCACTGCCTACTGTTTGCTGTTACCAGTTTATTGGTTTGTCGAAACGGATTTGGCTGAAAAACAACACACCCCTACCTCAAGACACATTTATCCATGGTCATTAAGGTGCATGCCAAAAAAGTAAAAAGTTGTTGACCAGGGTAGGGTGTGGCAACAGCAAAAGTAACTTTTTTAAAAACCACACACTGCAAACCTGCTTTTGGGTCATGACATATCAGTTAATAAATACTCCTCTACAGTGCTGTAGGAATAATCAGCTCAAATAATTTTGATCTCCATCAATGTGTAGGGAAAGTAATTATTATTTTATTGTTTGTTGTTTTTATTTATTTATTGTTTTTATTTGTTTTATTTGTTATAATGTTTATTGAATAATTATTGTGCCTGAATGGTTGGCTCCTCAAAACTATATTATGGAATCCCGAGTTTGTCTGTTAATGGGAGACTTGAATAGGATTCACTACTTAACAGTATTGCTCAATAACCTGGGTTAGAATGACCCACCGAACATACTTCACTGAGCAATGCTCTTCTCATGGCCACTGAGTGAGTCCCCCAATATTTTCAGGTGAGCTTTAGAGCTTAGGAGCCTGTTCCCACAGGGGCAGGGACCTGTACACTTGTCTATTGTATGAAAGCCGTGCATTATTTCTGACTAATGGTACACTATAATACAATAGACATTACACATAACATCAAACAATATACAAATAATAGAATAATATAAACCACAGAACGAAATATGGAAATGCAGTGACCAGATTTAAATGGGTACCCTTAAAAAGCAAATACTGTTTGAGTAGTGAGTCTCTGGCTCTACTGTAGACCCTACATGAACCTGAGATGGTGGAATTGGTACAGGATTGCTTTTTACTCAATTTTTGATCGTGTTTTCTCTAATAACCAGGATAGGATTGGAAAATTTGAGGTGTATATACTCTATAGGTATACCTAAGAATTGCCAAACTACTATATTTAAAGTGCCATTTCAAACAAAATTTAAACATGTAGACAAGTAAAATAAAACCAAACATCTCCTGGTTGGTGTCATCCCACCTGGCCCCTTATGACATCCATGTCAAAATAATGAGCAGCCAGTAAAAACAGCAGATCATTCATCTAATATTCTGAGACATATCTGCCTCCAATAATGAGCGATGAAACAGGGCTAGAGAGGTTCATCCCAAAGGTCCCTTGCAACAAGCAGCTTCAGACACAACGGACTGTGTAGGTTCATTTTGCACTAATTCACTAATTGTCTTGTGGAATTAACCTTCTACGCACAGCAGGTCTTCTGCCCTTTATTGTCCTCCTTCAGTTTGATGGAGTCTGTCAGATTGCTCACAAGCTTCTCTTTGTGCTGCCAAAAGATGAGGTGGGGGGGCGGGGGTAACATAAGTAAACCGTGGGGCCGACTCTAAGCATGGTTAGACTTTTTTTGTCACTTTTAAAGACAATGCTGACCAGTCACACATCATCAGCCTAACAAATAGACTGCAGACCATCAGATACATGGCACTTCTACACACATTCAATGAGAATAAGGTTAACCGATACCCACAGAGTTGTGGCGATGAATGTGCTGCCTGACATTTTTGTGAAAATAGACTATATAGCATGGACACATCACTGTGGTGTAATGAATGTCAATACAGTTTGTGTCCAAGACAGCTCTCCTGTAAGGGCACTTAGGGCAGATCCAGGGCTAAACCCAGAACCCTGCCAAAGGGCTCGCATCAGATGGTGACAAACGATGCGGCCACAAACATGCAAACCTGAAACTTTAACATGCTCTGATGCAGCTGCTGCTCTGAAAAATTGCAATATTCATCCGGCAACAACCCGAGAAGAGAGAGCAAGGTGACGTGAAAATAACTTTCCATCCTTCCTCACTTGGCTCTGACTATTCCAGGACTTCATGTAAACAAAACCACATTATACACTATACACCAAACGAACAAAACATGACAAAAAGATTTGGAGCTGAAGCCTCACTAGTCGGACCCTGGCGCAGTCACTGGTTTAAGTGATTCAGGACCCCTTGCCATTTTACTTGACAGCCAGGGTTTCAATGTTGAGTAGAAATATGATACTTAAGTAACCTGTCAGTTCTTACCACCACCTCTGTTGCTTTGAGTTGAGATTTAAACAAGCCCATTCCTACTGTTACCATTCAGGAAGGTGACAGGGGCTCTGCTGGAATGAGTGTACATCTCCCTGGTCTAGAGGAGTATGAGTGATGGTAGCACAGATGCCTTACCCAGCAGAGAGCATAGCTGGCTGCTGTAGTGAAGGCCTTCTCCACATTGATGCTCTCCTTGGCGCTCACCTCGAAATAGGTCAGGTTCCTCTCGTCACACCAGGCCTCAGCCTCCGCCCGACTCACCTGCAAAAGTACTCAGCTTCTTAGGGATGCCATGACCGGGCTAGAGTGGTCTTAGGGGTGCCATAAGGTGGGGGTGAGGGGTAGGGGGTGCAACGATGATTCTGACTGACAGGGGCCCTAAAAAAATTGGAACATAATTGGATTGTCTGGGCTGAGAGGCCAATATGATATGCCTTCATAGGGTCCAAAATCTCTAGCAGTACCCCTGGGTGTAAGAATAAACAAAGTGAACATATCACCCAAATGTTGCAACAGGTGTCATCAAAGGACTGGCTGTTGAATACCCTTGTGTAGCTTTCTTAACCTGACTTCTGCACAAGGCCTAACTTTGTCCCAGGCCAGGAATCAGAATCAGAATACTTTATTAATCCCTTAGGAAATTGTTTAAATTAGGAAATTATATGCACCTACATCTCAAGAGAAAAGGGTTCCGCTAATAATAATTGTATAAAACCTGCGAGAAACCCCAAAAACCCAAAAGTCTTCTGTAACTGCTTATCCAGTACAAGTTCACAGTGAATAAAGCATGTGTGCAGTTTGTCCAAACATTTCTCTGAGTAGATACAGCCATCTACAGTGTTACGTGCACACATATGTCATGTCCTGCCCTGCCTGACCCTTCTGTTGCCTTCCTGGCGTGACCTTAATGAGTCCCATCTGCTAATTGCTTGTCCTACCTCTCGTTCCAGCCCTTGAGGGATTCATTCCAGCTGCCCCTTGTTTGAGCCCTTGTTACTCCTGCTTATTAGTGCTTCCTTACCTTGAGCTAGTTAGTTCCATCATTGATGTTGCGTGCCCCTGTCTAGTGTGCCTTAGCCTCTCCCTTTTGATCCACTGTGATCCTGTTTCGTATATAATCCTAAATTCAGTGAATTAACCCCACTGGTTTGGCCTGATTCCTGCTCCCACGTCCTCAATTCCTCTCAGTTCCTTGACAACATAAACCTACGTATTTTGTTTTTTTTTTTTTGTTTCCTATTTGTCATCTGATGGGTCCCATGACTGGTTGGAATTTCTGCCAATCAGTGTTGTGCAATGAACAGCCTGCGAAGTGGGATGAGCAGAATGTTCAAAGATGGCTGCTCCTGAGATGGACTGGTTTGTCTGAAGCTTGTGACTTCCTTTAAGCTATCTCTTGATGATAACTTTTTTTTCCATCTTACATATATGCACGGGGTAAGAGACCGGGTAGGCAAGAGGTACATACCTACACATCCACGCAGAGCTACACTAACAAAGAGGGTAGGTGCAAATCCATATGTTTCATTTCGACAATATAATTAAGTAGTTTTCTTTTCTTTGTTTTTCTTCTTGATAGTAAGGGATTAGAGTTTCGAGATCTTTTTAATTTGTCTCTTTTCTTTTCTTTGGCTCCATCCTTGTCTGTTATCCCCTTCAGTGACATGAATATTTGCATAATCCGTAATATTGGGTGAATAAAAGGGCCATGATATTCAATCCTCCCAAATCCGTGTGGATTACATTACTACATTACTCTTCTTCCTGGTCGTAGTGCACTTCAGTCCCCTGCTTACCTGCTACGGCCCCCTGATTTACAGCAGCGGCATAACAGCAGTCTCACCTGTCTGTCCCTAACATCTGCTTTGTTGCCCAGAACAATGAATGGTAAGTCAGCGTCTGCTGCCTGGCTCTGTTCCAGGATGCTCTGCCTCCAGCCGTCCAGCTCTCTGAAGGTGTCCCGGTCTGTGAGGTCAAAGGTCAGGATGCAGCCATCCAGCCCCCTGTAGAAAAGCGAGACCATCGAACGGAACCTTTCCTGTGCTCCAGTGTCCCAGACCTGCCGGAAAAGGTGTACTGTCACTGGAATACAGCTCAGATGATATGGAGGCAGGCAGGTACAGTGGTCTGGCCGATTACGTAACATCACACCCAAAACCCCCACCACCCCCAGCCAAGCACCTGTCCCTCTAAGTCTCTGCATGGCCCTTTTTGAGTGGCAGGACTGTAGAATCGTATGCAGTGAGGAATTCGTCCTTCACTCCCCTCACACAGAAATGAACATGCAATACATTATAGCACTAAATCTCTGTTCCAGTGCTTTGTCAGTGTGTGTCAGTGCTGACAGTAGGTCTGTGCTGTGCATCGTGTTGGGTTCTGCATTATCATCACTGAGTGTCTAGGCCCCTGAATGTCTGTGTGGTTCATCAATATTGAGCATGATGAGGTTTCAGTGCTGGACAGCATGTCTGTCTTAGATGGGATTGGGTGTGTAGCATGCCAGTAATCACTCTGAGGGCAGCTTACCTGCAGCTTAACAGCCTGGCCATTCACGCTGATGCCCTTCTGCTGGATATTGGCTCCCAGAGTGCAACGATAGTCCTCATGGAAGTTGTTGTGTATGTACCGGTGCAAGATGGAGGTTTTTCCCACCCTAGACATTAGGAGCAGATGGTGATGGAACCGAAATTGGCTACATAACCAGGAAGCCCTAACCCTAACAAGACCCAAAGGGGGAGCCCATCCTCTAGGGGGCAGCAGAGGAAGCCCTAACCCTAATCAAACTCAAAGGGGGAGCCCATCCTCTAGGGGGCAGCAGAGGAAGCCCTAACCCTAACCAGACTAAAAGGGGGAGCCCATCCTCCAGGGGGCAGCAGAGGACGCCGTAACCCTAACCATACTCAAAGGGGAAGCCCATCCTCCAGGGGGCAGCAGAGGACGCCGTAACCCTAACCAGACTCAAAGGGGGAGCCCATCCTCCAGGGGGCAGCAGAGGGCGCCGTAACCCTAACCATACCCAAAGGGGAGCCCAGCCTCCTAGGCCTGGCAAAGGAAGTCCAAAATAGTAGTGGCAGGTGTATTTTTTTTCTTTTGCAACTTAGTCATTTTATCTCTTTTACATAATAAAGATTTGTCCTACCTAAGTGCTCCCAATATAATGATCTTCAGGTCAGTTTGCCTCATGGGAACCAGTTCCGTGCTGAGCTGCGGCAGAGTCTCTTTCCAGTGGGGACTGCCCTGTCTGCACTGAAAGCTTCTGCCGTCCAGTAAGGCACAGCACCCAGTTATGTCACTGAGGAACAGGTAAAGTAAAGAGTGAAAATATTGTTTGAAAGTTCACACAGTCGGTCCTCTTAACCGCCCTCAACACCCACCCTCAGTGGCTCAGCTCCTCCCCATCTCACCAGAAACGAGTTTCCCAGATTCAATCCTTCACATGTAAGTTGGTTAATGAGGTATTTCCTGAACCGAGTTGCCTGGCATTTGTAGCAATAAAAATAAGGAATAAGTCATCAGTTACTTCAGACAACCGACTAACTCTAAGATTTTAGATATTCATACTCAAAGATTAGTTAAAAGAGGTAGTATCTGTCACATTGCAGTTGATGCATGCACAGGCTTGTATTTTTCTACAAATGCAGTTGATCATTGTGTTCGGCCTACCTTAAACTTAGAAAATAAAATAACAAAAGCATCCTGGGAATACTACTATGTGCTTTGCTGAAGTGCATTCACAGGTTAATAGCTGTCAGTTTGAAAGCAAGCCACTGAAGACAATAATGAAAATACTGAACTTTTCTCCAAATACATTCCCCAACTGGACCCTGACTGCTCTGAGAAACCTGTCAGAAATACCATGGAACCAAGTTCTCTTAAGATTCTTGGATTCCAAGCTGGAGCTATACCACAAAAGAGAGATCAGCCCCAGTGAAATGACCAGGCCTGGTCCCTGAGAGCCAAGGGATGGCCTGGTGTTCATTCATAAATCAATGAAGGGATTTTAGGCATTTGAGCCACTTACCTTCCAGGTGCCTGTTGACGTTGTGGTTCTCTGGCCCTTGAGGACTGACACAGCCTATTATACTGGTTGCTACTCTGCTGTATAGTCCAGTGACTGCATTGTGGTCTGTTATGAAATCTCCTCCTCGCAGGAGACATGTGAGATATGCCCCCTTCCTCACTCTTGAGAGTTGCAAAACAGGAGGACAGGATTTGTCAGGTGAAAGTCTCTCAAAATGGAATGTGGTTACTGTTAGTCATCAACCACTGCAGGGGTGTGGCAAGTCTGGAGTCAGTCCCAGGGAACATACAGGATGGGGTAGGGGAGAGTCTGGAAGGGATGCCAGGTAAACATCCCATACATACGCTTAGATTATTTGGACCAGTGTTTCTCAACCCAGTCGTCAGGGATCAGTCTGAAGCAACCAGTTACCTGCCTGTCAAATTGATCAGTTCAGATGTCTATCTGACGGCATGTTGGCATCTTAAGGACGAGCACTAAGGATGGTAACTTCACACCACCATCTCAATGACAATGCATTGGGTCCCATAACCAAAGGTGGATTAATGCATAGGATACCCTAGGCTAAAGCCCAAGGCCCTAGCAAACAGCAGGATTCCACTCTACCAAAAATGAAACAGCTGAGCTTGATAAGATTTACTGCCGGCACCTCGCTCACTGATCATTTATGCTACATTGTTTTATGCTCTCGTTTCTCTTTTGGCTCAATAAGAGCTCAAGGAGCCAGTTTGGGAGAAGACCTCCTATAGCAATCATGCCCTGAGTTTGACATCCTTGGTTAAATCTGCAATACCTGAGTGCCCAAACTGATGTCAGCCTAGGGACCACAGTGACTCACGTTCTACATGTTAAAACTAAAGCCCATCTCAAAGCTTAAACTGATCTCAAACAATAACCCAAACCTTAAAACTCCTACAGCACAGGAACCCCATCTCACTTGCTTGTATTGCCAGGGGAAGAGCTCTTCCTGTTCCACAGAGCAGTTGCATATGAAGTTCTCACACAGACACAGCTAAACACTGTTCAAGAACCTCTTGGATCCACTCTCTGATCAAAAACACCTTGGCTGCAGGCTAGTTCTGCCTATTTTGCTAGGTATAATGTATGACATAAGCGCTTAAACATGGATATGTATGCCATTTGCCACTCATATTCTAGTGACTTCTGCTCCCCACTAAATTCTTTAGCACTGAATAAGTCAGCTGCTTAAACATGACAGAATAATTCTCATGCATGAAAACTTTAGTTATATGTGTACTACAATCCACTGATAACTCCAAAAGGGGTTAGGAAGGTTGAAGGTGTCTTCTGGTATGTCTCTGGAAAAAAGATCCTCTCTGAAGTATAAAATTTTCTAACTTTATAAATGGACAAAAATCAAATGCAAGTAAAAATTAACAGGAGTCATCTTATTTTCTTTACACAGGGACCAGCACTAGCACAGATAAAAGAGTGAACCTCACGACAGGGTCTGTATAAGGATTAAGGACATCTGGCACAAAGACGCCTATCTTATCGCAAGCAGAATCACTCGGACAAAAGGGGGAATTGGAACACCCAATATTGCCTGGAGGGAAGGGGTGAGCCTGGCCAGCTTACCCCCTGCCCACACGCAACACTAAATATAGTATAAAGGAAGGGGGAGATTCCAGTACTGACCGGAGTTCAGCCGTGGGATAGTGCGCGCATCGCCCGGCACTTTCTCGGAACTCACGTGTTGGTCTCCTGCCAGGACTGAAAGGGCTCCCCAGTCCGTGTGTGAAGGTGGGTGATGATGGCGCGTCCGAGTGTAAATAGTTTTGCAACTGCTTGTGCTTTTTTTCATAAATTCTTGCGAAATATCATCACCGCTTGTGATAATATTTCGTAACTTCCTTATATGTTTCTTGCATCTTTTATGTCATTGCTTTTTCTGTATCTTTGCATCTTTTTACTATTAGCTATATATATATATATTATTTGATACCGTTGTAATACGAGCTATTTTGCATTGCTTCAATATGATAGCTTAGTATTGATGATTAATGTGAGATTATTTTGTATTACTTATTAAAGTGTATTTGAGTGAACCTAAGCGTGCCTGTTTGTTCCTTCGAAAGCCCTATATCCCTCTCTCATCCAATTTTAATACAGGGTCTAACTAGGTTGCCGGTCTAGCACCAAATAAATACAGCACACTTTAGCTTATTTCAGGCATAATCATTACTGCTTTTACATCACTAAGGAAACAGCAAAGCTGTGGTTTCTGCCATTTTAGCACGCTACTTTACACATCGAACAGATTATTCATCTGTCCCAGTCTTTTTTTCTGTACTTCCTCTTTTGCAGTATCGCACTTCTGTCTCTGAACAATCAACACATTCAGGGAACTTTCATCTCCAACGCTAAAAGATAACCAATGAATGAGGATCTTACCTGTACTTTAATCCAGAAATAATTTCTATTCCATGACCATCTTCCTAATCACAAACTGGGAGATATTCTTCAGGAATTTGAGACTGAGGAATTGCATTAACTGACCATAACTAAGGTCAAAAAGCAAAAGCACATCCTCCACACACAGCAGATTCCTAGGTCACTACTGCACCTCCTTGGATACAAATTTCTAATATAACACTCACTTAATTCTGCAAAAATGGTGTAAATGTATTGTGTTCATAACAAAAGTCTATTGACAAGCACGGTTGACATATTTGTACATCTTTTGCACAGACATTTTGAAGTGTCATTTTTTTGACTGACCCATTCAGTTGTTTTTGCCATTTTGTAATTAATTGCAATTGTAGTCACCGGCTCCCAAAGATATACTAAACATAAATATTTGGTGCTTTTGTATTATTGTGAAGACTTTAGTAATTAAAAAGCACCCAATAAGACTGCTTGATAGGGTTAGAACAGCTCTTTATAATGTGGGCTTCAATTGATTACTAATTGAAATGAATGTTTCACTTAAAATTACTGGTTGATTCTAATGTGATATCTTTCAAGTAACCATCTATTTTATAAAACCAATACATTTGCAGTATTTTTAAGGAATCAAACAAGCATTCCAAGACTTCCTGCGAGCACTACATAATTATTATTACCAGTAATGTCTGAGCTGATTCTCATGTCCCAAGAGCTAGCTTCTGTAGCCGAGGATCGGACCACCAGGGTCCCCACCTTCGGCCACTGCTCAGCTCACATAGCACACGACCCTTATGGCCCCTCCCATGGGTGGTGAGCCCATTGGAGGGGGGACCCACGTGCCTTGTTCAGGCTGTGCCCGACCAGGCCCCATGGGTATAGGCCTGACCACTAGGTGCTCGCCATCGAGCCCCACCCCCAGGCCTGGCTCCAGGGGGGTGGTGACCCATGTCCGGGCAAGGGAAAATGCGGTTCCATAATTTCTCTCTTCATATGGGGTTTTTTGAGCCGCACTTCGTCTAGCTCCTCACCCCGGACCTGTTTGCTTTGGGTGACCCTACCAGGGGCATAAAGGCCTGGGCAACTCAGCTCCTGGGATCATTGGAACACACAAACCCTCCACCACGATAAGGAGAATCAGCACCTCCGAGTGGGGGGATGGAGCAGGAGATCGACAGGCGGATCGGTGCGGCGTCCGCAGTGATGCGGGCGCTGCATTGGTCTGTCGTGGTGAAGAAGGAGCTGAGCCAAAAGGCAAAGCTCCCGATTTACCAGTCGATCTATGTTCCTACCCTTACCTATGGTCACGAGCTGTGGGTAGTGACCGAAAGAATGAGATCGCGAGTACAAGCGGCCGAAATGAGTTTCCTCTGCAGGGTGGCTGGGCTCTCCCTTAGAGATAAGGTGAGGAGCTCGGTCATTCGGAAGAGACTGAGAGTAGAGTCACTGCTCCTCCGCATCGAGAGGAGCCAGATGAGGTGGCTCGGGCATCTGATTAGGATGCCTCCTGGGCGCCTCCCTGGTGAGGTGTTCCGGGCATGTCCCACTGAGAGGAGGCGTCAGGGAAGACCCAGGACACCCTGTTATTATGGTACTAGTAGTGGTTCAGTGACGTTATATTTGGAGATCGTAACCTTGCTACTATGAAACTTCCTACTATGATGTGTAGAGTGGTTTAACTACCTGATGTGACTGGAGTGTGGATATATAGCCATTTTACTTGAAACAGGATACATATGCAAAATAAACCATAATACTGCAAATAAATTAATCATTACCACAAAAGACTGTATATGAAAAAAACATGTATTTAAACACTATACAAGAGAGGATGAAACTCAGTTTGGCAGGTTGGTTTTGAGGATTTTTATGTCGTCTACAGGTCGGTCCTGAGAGTTTGTCTCCACCATGCCAATACGGTTGACGACCCCGATCCCCTGGCAAACTCGGCCGAAGATGGTGTGTTTGCCATCCAACCACTGTGTGGGTGCCAGGGTAAGAAAGAATTGGCTCCCGTTGGTGTCAGGGCCTGCGTTGGCCATGGCCAGGATGCCAGCCCCTGCATGTGGGAACACAGAGAGGCCGTTACTCTGCATAAGCCGCGGAGAGAAGCATGCCACCAAAGCATCACTGATTCACTGCCAATCACAAATTACCTGTAAATTTCAGCTCGGGATGCAGTTCATCTTCAAACTGCTTTCCATATATGGAGGCACCACCACGTCCTTTAAAAACAAAAGTAGGATCTAAATGAACCCACACATTGCATGTGTGTGTGCTTTCACACACAGGATCATCCCCTTTATATTTCAAACAGGTAGATACAGGATAGAAATTGTTTTTTTTGACACCCTAGGAAGGACCCCCTTGTAATACTACTTATCTGTTCCCATTCACAATGGCACTATAAATGGGATAATGTATATATTGTCATGTGAACATATTAAATTATGGTACCCAATAATTATCACCATTTGTAGTTCATACTTTCAAATGAAAGAAAATGACTGACATAAAAACTGAAAGTTACTGGAATCCTCTCTTTATTGCATATTTACATAAAATTAAATCTTGATTTATAGTAAGAAAAGCAGCAGTAGAAATAAAGAAATTTCATTGATCCCCATGGGGAAATTTTCATTCTAACCAATTTTGCTCTCCATGACACACAGACACATATGTAGGTGAGGGCAAGCTTGGCAGCAAAGGGTGACACCCGTAGTGGTGTCAATGATTTCGAAAGTACCCTTAAAACCAAAACATAAAATAATAACATAAAGAAAAGCAACGATACAAGTAGGTACAGCAAATCGGTGATTAGTTGCTCACCAGTTCCGGTCGGGTCACCTCCCTGTACCATGAAGTCTTTAATGATTCGGTGGAACTTGGTGCCGTTGTAGTACCCACGCCTGGCAAGCTCCGCAAAGTTCTTACAAGTTATCGGAGCATGCTTCCAGTACAGTTCCACAACGATGGTGCCCATTCTGAAATTACAGCAATAACACTAGCGTATCGTTTCTCACCGTTCCGTGTTAATAACCCGTTCATCGTAAAAAATCATACTGCCACTGTCATGTGTTAGAGCAGCTGTACCCACGGACACTTTAAATGACGGATAAGCGAAGCCGAAATATTGCGGAGCCCCCGTGACCCAGTAGGATAAGCGGTTTGGAAAATGGATGGATGGAAGTTGGAGATGCATAACGTTACCGCCCCTTGCTGGACGCTTGCATTTCAGCAACAAAGTAATTAATTTCAAACTGGTCAGTGGATTAAACGTATGTAACTGTGTTACATAAATTCATCCATCCGTCCATCCATTGTCCAACCCGCTCATCCTACTGGGTCGCGGGTGGTCCGGAGCCTATACCGGAAGCAATGGACACGAGGCAGGGAACAACCCTGGACAGGGGGCACACTCACACACCATTCACACCTATGGGCAATTTAGTAACTCCAATTAGCCTCTCTTTGGACTGTGGGGGGAAATCGGAGTGCCCGGAGCAAACCCCACGACGACACGAGGAGAACATGCAAACTCCACATACATAGACTCCACTGTTACATATATCTTCAGTCCCAATTATCATTCGTAGTCATAGAGATTTTGCAATAGTAACTTTAAGCAATTTATTATTCAGTACAGTAGGATTTATTAAGATTTTTAAACTACACTCATAATGTATATCACAGCCCACATTTATGAGCCCAAAAATAATTCATATCAAGTTTAGTTTGTCTACATTACATTCAATACGGTAAGTTACCCTGTATTCACAATGTTGTGCCTCATTATAAATATCTGGTATCAAAAACTAAGTAACGGGCAGAATTGTGAAATTTCCCTTATACCTAATGATTCAAAATACGAATTCTGATGCTTTAAATGCGTGCGTTACAAACCAGTTTAAAGAATGTCAAACAAATGATACAGCACATCATGTACTTTGGGCTCATTATCAGACTGTCATATAAAAGAAAATAAATATTGTGAATTAAGATGCTAGCCGTGTCCGTGATTATTATGTTTGACGTTTGTCTACATTGAACCAAATGATTTGTCAATGGGGGTGCACAGACAGCGGTAAAATAAGGTTATAAAGGCGACAATAACGAATCACAGAAAAAAAAAAACAATCTATTCAATTCTCCATAGTCCACTTACGACGTCTCCAGTGTTACTGTAGGCGGTTGCCACGAATCCGGTGGAATACCGGACATCTTTAATGCCAAATGTGCAAATTAAACTTAAGCACGTATAAAATTACCATTAACACAGTTCAGAAACAATTCCGCGTGCGGGATACGTCAAAAACAGCGTTCGTAAGGAAACAAAAGCTTTACAAAATAGTTCCGTAAGAAATGTTACACTTTTTTTAACTGCACACACAAGAAAGATAAAATAGGACTAAATAAATCAACCAATAGAATACCCACAATAGAAATGTAAGATACTATCACTTAAAATTGGCATGCAAGATCAGTTTAATAGAATAAAATCAGTATAACGGAAACTGTGTCGTGGCGGACAGTTTATGCTTACTCGGTGCCATGGAGAAACTTCCGGTTGTGAACCGTCCAATCGGAGTGTTCGGTACAAAATTTAAATCGAACAACAGTGCGCTTGGTATATTGAATTTTAAATGTATAACTGTTTATATGTTATATGTTGTCGAATTGGTTTTGTGCCATGGAAACAGACCCGTCCTTTGAATGAAAAGTTTTGAAAGTGATTACTAACTGTTGATTATGTAAGTTTGCCTATTTCCGACACCTATTAGCGATAACCTGTATTCAATAATTGTTCATAAATCAATCACTGACGAATGAGTGCGTTATCATCAGATGCGTATTTTAATACCAAAAAGTAAAAAAAAAATCCATTGACCTAAAATCTGTTTACCTATACGCATTGTATCTCTTGTATTTGCAGAAAACATTCAGAACATTTTTAAAATGGATAATCTTACAGAAGGTATGAATTCAATTCGTTTTAAATAAATAAATAAATATCAACCCAAGCAATGGTTAACTAGTTGAACTCTACGTGTCTTCCAGATCTTGCTTTTATAACCGAAGAGCAGCTCGATTTCACCTTCGGGTCTCCGGTTTCGGACAGGTAACGAGGTGTCCCGTTCTTATACGGTCCAGGTGATCTGCATAAACCCAGCAGTTTCTATACTGCTGTCAATTCGCACAGTGGTTGCGTAAGATGCATTTACGGAGACTAATAAACTGGATTTAGTGGTTTACAATGTGTTCAGTGTGTACAGTCCTGGCCACCCGTTTTGAGAATGACACAAGCGTTGGTTTTCACAAAGGTTACTGCTTCAGTGTTTTTAGATCTTTTGTGCGATGTTTTTATAGTATACTGAAGTATAATTGCAAGCATTTCATAAGGGTCAAAGACTATTATTGATAATTACATAAAGTTTATTCAAATAGTCAATATTTGCAGTGTTGGCCCTTCTTTTTCAAGACCTCTGCATTCCACCCTGGCATGCTGTCAGTCAACTTCTGGGCCGAATCCTGACTGATGGATTCTTGCATAATCAATGCATGTAGTTTGCCAGAATTTGTGGGTTTTGTTTATCCAGCTGCCACTTCAGGATTGACCACAAATTCTCAATGGGATTAAGGTCTGGGTAGTTTCCTGGCCATGGACCCAAAATGTCGATGTTTTGTTCCCCAACCCCCTTAGTTATCACTTTTGCCTTATGGCACAGTGCTTCCTCAAGCTGGAAAAGGCATTGTTTGTCAACAAACTGTTCTTGGATGATTTGGAGAAGTTGCTCTTGGAGGATGTTTTGGTACTATTCACGTCTGTGTTCTTAGGCAAAACTTTGAGTGAGCCCACTCCCTTGGCTGAGAAGCAGCCCCATACATGAATGATCTCAGGATGCTTTCCTGTTGATATGACACAGGACTGATGGTAGCACTTACCTTTTCTTCTCTGGACAATCTTTTTTCTGGATGCCCCAAATAATCGGAACTCTAGTCCTCAGCAGTCCAATCTATGTACCTTTTGCATAATATCAGTCTGTCCCTGATGTTTTTCTTGGAGAGAAGTGGCTACTTTGCTGCCTTTCTTGACACCAGGGCATCCTCCAAAAGTCTTCACCTCACTGTGCGTATAAATGCACTCACACCTGCCTGCTGCTATTCCTGTGCAAGCTCTGCACTGGTGGTGCCCTGATCCCACAGCTGAATCAACTTTTGGAGATGGTCCTGGGGTTTGCTGGACTTTCTTGGGTGCCCAGAAGCCTTCTTCACAACAATTGAACCTCTCTCCATGAAGTTCTTGATGATCCGATAAATGGTTGATTTAGGTGCAATCTTACTAGCAGCAATATCCTTGCATGAGAAGCCTTTTTTTGTGCAACATAATGATGACTGCATGTGTTTCCTTGCAGTTAACCATGATTAACAAATGAAGAACAATGATTTCAAGCACCACCCTCTATTTAATTTAAAGCATCCAGTCTGCCCTTCTAACTCAATCAGCATTACAAAGTGATTTCCAGCCTTGTTTTCATCAACACTCTCACCTGTGTTAACGAGATAATCACTGAAATGATGTCAGCAGGTCCTTTTGTGGCAGGGCTGAAATGCAGTAGAAATGGGTTTATGGGATTAAATTCATATTCATGACAAAGAGGGACTTTGCATTTAATTGCAATTCATCTGATCACTCTTGATAACATTCTGAAATGCAATAGAAATGGGTTTATGGGATTAAATTCATATTCATGACAAAGAGGGACTTTGCATTTAATTGCAATTCATCTGATCA
>JABFEA020000110.1:9367256-9379360 GCA_019775915.2 Cyphomyrus plagiostoma | reverse complement strand
AAAAAAAGCTGTAAACCTAGGGGAAACACTGAATTTAATAATTAACCAGAAGCTAAGTGATATTTATGTAGTGATTCCATGCTTTTGTTCATCATTAATAATTCATAATGGTTCATGTACCTCATGCAGTTACTCTATATGTTTATGATTTGTACTTGAGTAGCAACTGAGTTACTAAGTTACTTTTTCCCCCCATAAGTAAAGTGTTACTCAGTATTATATTAAAATATAAACTTGTGTACTCAAAGAATATTATGTACTTACAGGAGTAAAAAGAAGGTTTTACTGTTTGATAAAATGCTATGATTCCCTGCTGTCTAATGTATTGTAACAGCATTTTATTACACAGAATACTGGAGATTTTAATATTTGTCCAGCTTAATGGAGTATCATTAAAATAGTTTTTTCTGTGACAGCCAGAATATCTACATTCAGACTTTCTGAGGGATGCCTCGCTGAAAGTTCACTTGTTAGGTGCAGTTCTACCCCGTAGAATTATCACCACCATAGGACATTTACTGGAATGATGAATTCTAAACTTTTGCAGTATGACACAAGGTTAAAATCCTTCAAAAATTCAAATGCGGGCATCACTCTTATTATTAGCAACACGTATGTTACAAGACAGGACATTCATACAAAGACCAATTTCAAAGGCTTCTGGTAGGTTTTTGCAGTTCATATGGTTGGAAGTGCAGCATTTGTATTTAATTATTATTCTTTTCCCTGCAGTGTCTCCCGAGGTGATGGCACAGGACACAAGAAAGGGGCAGAGACAGTCTCCCAGTGAGAGCACCAAGGCAGTGGCTCCCCCTGCAGGCAGGTACAGAGCATGCACACCACTGCTATATGGCTTTGTGGGTCAGCCTCATTTTCAGACCGTCACCAATCACCAGACACTCTCAGATGCTACTTGCATTAATGCCTCAATCTGCAACCAGTTTCCTGTGGTCTGACCTGTGATGTACCCCCAGTTCTATGATATGCAAGCATGAGATGACATTGCTCAAACATCAGCTTACACACACAGAGTAAACAAGCAAAGGAACATTAAATGTGACTCAGTGAATCCCCTTACCATGCATGCATTCTTTCGTCTTCTATGGGCGCTTTTCCACCGCATCAGGTACAGTACTTTCAGTATTTATGGTTTTCCATTGACATCCGGTCGAGTACCAGTACCAAACGTTCTAGTACTGAAAGTGCCAAACCAGCTGAGGTACTTCAGTATTTTGGGGTGGCGCTTGAAATGCTTTCTTTGTCAATTCGTTATGCAAATAGCCTGCTGCTGAAACACAATACAAATGCAGCCTTGAAAGCAGTTGCAAACTCAGAAAATAATGATAAACTAAATTTAAAAAAAGATGCAATTTGCTCACATATGCAACAAAAAGATCCAGATGGCATGACAAGAAATTAAAAAGTATTTTGTTGAATATGAATATACTAATACAGCAGGTATATAGAGTGCTATCGATGTGATTCAGTAATAAATATTGAGGTATTTATAAAACAAAAAAGGAGTCAATAAATTTCACACAAACCCACCTTCGAGGGATATAATCAGCAAGGATGAAAATGATTACAACTGCCTTTGAGAACACATGCAGTGCTCATGCAAAAGCAGTTGAGATGAACTTTAAACTGATTTTTAAACATATTAAGAATCTATAAAAGGAATAATTGTTAAAATTGCAAAGCTTGCTAAGTTTTTTTTCCCCATGACAGAGTAACAGAGTAAAAATATTTTAGTGAAACCTTAAAATATTGAAACCTTAACCCACTACGGTATAATGTCGGTACAGAATTGAATGTAAGCAAAAGCCTTATTTTAATCTAGCTGACTAGCGATGTAAGAATTGAATGTGCATGACATGCGATGTTGGAATTAATATTGCACATCGTCCAGCCCTATAATACACTCTAGAATTCAGTACAAAATACCCTTGTTGATATGTTATTCTTGAACACTATATGGACTCCTTGTGTGTAAATGGTGTAAGTTGTGTGTAAGTTTGGTACCTGGTGTGGTGGTAACTCTTATCCAATAAGGGTCTTGCTTATCCATGTAGCCTTTTAACCAAATTTTTGTTTGTGTATAAAATGTATATATTGGGTATTCGTTTTTAAGAACTTAACAATGTTATAACAAGCAATAAATGTCAGCAAAATCCATTGTTTTTCACTTCTTACAGTGCCCTCACATCTTTCTACTAGAGTGCCACTTTCAGGGGCCATAGAGCTTCTCGAAGCCCAGCAGCTAATCAGAATTTACACAGGGATCAGCAAGAACAACCTAGACAAAAGTGTGGGATAAATGTACAGGACCAGTCAAAACTAAGCTTTTCAATGACAAAAAACATTTTTAATTAAAAACAAAGTATGTGTTTGCATTCCAATTAGCCTTTCTGTTTATTAAGTATAATCCAATACTTGTTATATTATGCTGATTGTCTGTTTTTGTAATTACTCTAATAATCAAAGCACTTGCATGTTTTGGAATGCTTTCATTTAGCCTCAAATGTATGGAAGGTGTTTTGTGACATTATTCAATGAATACATATATCATTTAAATGATTATTTAAACTACATTTTAATTTATACCAGCAACCATTAAAATATTCTGTCAAAGTCACCTATCAAACTGAGTGGGGGGGGCTCTAAATAAAACCTAATATCTGAATGGTTATATTGCAAACTAAGTCACAAGAGCTCGATCTCGCCTAATCGATCAAATTATCATTTATAACCATGTGTTGTCTGTTCTGTCCTGGGGCTGTATTACATCCTAACTTCCAAAATCTTAAACTCATCTAACTTTAGCATGACAGTTAAGTTGTTCTAACTTACACTTGCCACCACACAGTGTTAGCTATAGCTAAACATATTTAATCCATATGACTGTTCTTTTATACAAGCAATGAAATGTGCAGAACCATGCTTGGACCCCTGGTCATGCCATAGCGGTAAGAGGGATGTGCAATCGTGACCATGTTTTAATATATCGCGGGGATGAATTACAGTAGTGCCCCCGTATACACAGTTTACCTCAATCCGAAAAAAATGTTAAATGTGTAACTATGTTTTTTCATAATTAATTCTTCCTTTGATAGGTATAAAATGGATGATTTTGTTGTTTTTTTTTTTAAAAGGGTAGAATCACTTGTCTATTAGAATTACTCTCCTGCCCATGTAGCCTATATTATGTAGTTAAAAAAAAAAACAACAGCGAAAAACCAGAATTTGTGAACAGAAATGTGCAATTAGAAACTGTAACGAAGACATTTTAATGCATGAGTCACGATAGCAACTGCTCACACTTTATGGGTCTAGAGGTAATTCAACAGTCCCCCAGAGGAGGGGACCAGAACAACTGTCTGCTTAAAAGATGGATCTTAATACGGCCTCAGGACTGAACAGGCAAAAATGAGAATTTTTATATAAATGAAGAATTCATAAGGGTGAATTAAAATGACGATCGATCCGTTGTGAATTTTAGTTTGCAATGCAAGCAATTATATTTGGTTTTGTTTAGAGTCTCTCCCCTGAGTTTAATATGTGACCTTCACAGATAAAAAATGTAAAATTATTATTTATAACAATTTAAACAATATAATCATTTACATATAATCATTTAGATGGCCACTGTCTACATACTGTATATTGCCCTACTCACTACAGGTGTAGTGATTCATTAAGCATTTGCACCAGTGTGAAATGTCCACTTGAATTTTTTGTATGGATTTTTTTCAAGGCAGCTGGTGTAGATTCTTGATCAGTTGAACTGTAAGGGTGATAAAAGCCTTGTGTGACACATATTATACTTTCACTTTTGCTGTCAGTAATCCAGCCTTTCTACATGTTCCCAATGACATATTTTAGTGCCTATTAAAATCCATCTGAGAATTAGATAATTCCGATGATGTACTTTTATGTCGACCAGGTGCAAAGTGACACTGAAAATGTCTGAAGCAGAAACAAACTGGACCCAAAATGTATATAACATCTTCCGTGTGTGTTTTTGATAATACATTTACATTTTTGAACTCACTTGTGTCATTGTCATTTTCAGTGTAAATGTTCAGTGGGCTTGTGCATGAGTCACGGTTCGGACATACAGAGAAATACTAATAATGCTGCATAGTTCATGGGATGATTTGAATTTTGAGTGAAGGTAATGAAAAGGCCAGGCAAATGGTGTAATTAATGTAATGCAGAAGTACAACTAGCATTTGGAAAAGAAGCTGGTCACTTTGCTTTCACAGCCAGAACTGCAGCATGTCAGCATCTTGCCCTGTCATCGACTGATCATTCACCGCACAGGTAATCGCCTTTTATTGGCAAATTCGGGAGGTTATTGGGAGGGGGGTAAGGATCTTATTATTTTTTTAGCTTCCTTTCAATACAAGTGCAAGACACTTTGTATTGGATAAATGTGTTTTGCACCCAAACGACGTTGATGACAGAGTCTGCAAGCTGGCCGTTCTTTCATGGTATCAGTGAGTCTCACATGCTCCAAACACAAAGACTAGAACTAGTCATTGGTTTTAATGGCTATTGAAACAAACTGGTATCGAGATTAGACTCAGTAAAAATAGCAGCTCAGGCAATCCACTTAACATTAGGTTTTATGGCTTTTTTTTACCTATGATCTCATTTCTATTTTCATGAATACATGCTCACACAATGTCTTAGGGTGCTTGCTTAATTAGGTAAACCTGCTGCAAATTAATTGGTTTCATAATAAAAGTCCACAGACAATCAATGTCTAACACATCAGCACAGATGTTTTTATTTTATTTACGAAATAGTGGCAAATTTTTATACTGACTCATTCAGTTCTGGTCCTGCCATTTTGCTATTAATTGCAAGTGTAGCAACTGTCTTCAAAAGTGATACTAAACACAAATGTTTGGTGTGTTATGTTATTGCAAAGATGCTACTCAATGCGTGTGGAGCTTGCATGTTCTCCCTGTGTGGTTATGGGGCCTTCTCCAGGTATTCCACTTTCCCCCACAATCCAAAAACATTCTGAAGCGAATTGGGTTTGCTAAATTGCCCATAGCTGTGTGTGTGAGTGTGCCCTGCGATGGGTCGGCACACCATCCTGAGTTATTCCCCGCCTTGCACCCATAGCCTCCAGGGTAGGCGCCAGACCCCCTGTGACCCTGAACAGGATAAGCGGTTTCAGAAGATGGATGGATGGAACCCATAAATTTGCAATAATTATTTTTACTCGATTTAGTAAGTGCCCAAAACTTCCTGTGAGCGCTAAGTGTAAGTAGAGAACCTGTTAAAAATGGGAAAAAACAGGCAGCTACACAATATTTTTCCATTTTGCTTATTTGCTTTGTGAAAAGCAGCACAGAAGCTCTTCTATCTTGGATGTAATTGGCTGAATGTTGTGTCCAACTCTGTGAGAGTGAAATAACACTTCCAATTGAATACATCTGACTCTCCAGGAAATGGGGCACAGACTGACCACATCATAGCCCCGGTCTCAAAATCAGCTTTATTTTCACAGTTGCATCTGGGATCCAAAAATTTCCTAAACACAGCCTCAAATGAAGCAGAAATGAACAAAACTGGACCTGAAAGGTGATGCAGAGTTAAAGACTGTTTTGTTGGACAACAAACATTGCAAGTCCTATTAGTTCAAAGTAACGAACCCTATGAACTACAGAGTGATGGCATATTTAAACCACAGATTTGCCTGGTTTAGAAAAATATATATAAAAAAAAAAAACTTGCTTTCATCTTTGGTCGATTAAAACTGATTACTTGAAGTGAAGCCATATGGCATTTGCATTGTTTTTTTGCGGTTTAAACCAAATCACCTTTAAATGATTACATTTTAAAACATAAGCCTTATAATTTTTTAAAATACAAAACTCTAGTGAACCAGCAGGTAAACAATGTAACAGACTTGGTTTTGGGTTTTTTTTTTCTGTACATGAATCAAACATTTCCAGAAAACAGAAGGTCACGGCCAAACCTTCAAGTTCATATTGCTATTGGTACAGATTAGGGGGTACAACTGACCACAGGGCATATACCAGCTACCAGCCTCAGAGGTTTTGTGAAATTCACCTTGTTTCATGTTAAGAAAAAATTAAAACTTTAAAAGTTCATTTATACATCAGACCATTTACACACAAGGAGTCCATACAGTGTTCAAGAATAATTCAGTATCTCCACAGTGAATATTTAAAATATGCCTTCTAGAGCAAATCAAAATTTGATTTTAAGTTTTTTTCTTATTGCTTTCCAGTATGTTTTGTACCATTTTTTCTACAGGGCATGTAGCATGTTGGACATGTGAGTGAAGTACTTACCATGGAAAAACTCCAGCAAAATGCAACATGGAAGAAAATGTTTATCACTTTTGATAATTTCTGGCACAGAACACAAAAAAAAATATTAGCCACCAATAAGCTTGCAGGAACCTAATTGCAAGTATGTGGTGACGTGTTGCAGGGGTGCCCCTATGTCACTGTGTGAAGCAAAGAGCTTATGTGCAGACTGATAAACCAGCAAGCACTCCCTTCTATAATTTTTTAACTTAACGTAGTTAATAGGCCGGTTTTATGATTGCATGAAAATTGCTTATGACCAATTGAGTACGGTTTACATCTGAGACGTAGTTTATCATGTCAATTAAAAATGCTTGTTATGTGATGTTTTGGTGCACTAAGGAATTAGACCTATATTGTAGCTCCATGCAGTCATTAATGGCTAATATACATTTTTTTGTACGATATATCATCATTTGTATGATGATGTATGATATTCATGATATATAAATCTATCATGAATGTCGTACATCATTGGCTATTACCTATGATATATTACTGGTATTGCAATGAAAGAAAACAGCCAGCAAGAGTCAAGTAACACATCGCAAGAAGACCTGACTAGCTAGCAGTGCTTCTATGAAGATGTACTGCCACATTGGGTCTCATTATTGAGAAATATATTAGCTGGGTGTTCATCCTTCATTGGTTCTTCAACATATCAAGCAAAGTGACGATAAAAAAACAATGCAATAACTCCAAATTCTGCCAACATCTACAGTATTTCTTTACACATCACCTTTCAACAATTTTAAAAGACATCCTATGCCTGAGGTTCAGGGTGTTTTGTGCTGGTGAAGGAACTTGGGACAAGCAGGTGATGTGGATAAGGCCACATTCCAGCTGTAAATGACCCCAGTATACTAGAAAATCACCAGGTTTCACTTTTGCACAAAACGATTCAGGTCCCCACCAGCTTGTAAATACATTATATAGTGGATAATCATACATGAATTTCTGGGGGGGAAACATGGCAGGTTAGTAAAGGTTTAAAAATGTCTCATATAAACATTGAATGTATAAATTGCAGAGGTATTGAATTGCCTTTGTATTTACTGTAAACAAAAGGAGACAGTAGATGTGTGCAGTCAAAGGCGTGAGCTGATCATTCCAGTAGTCTACATTACCATAAATCGCTAGACATTTCAAAATAGTTTTACAGTATTTGTTAAAAACTGAAGAAAATATACATTTTGCCAAGATTTGTGATGTGAAAGTTATACACAATTTAACAATTTTGCAAAGTAGTGTTTTGCCAACAAGTTAAATAATTTTTAAAAATCCTTCATGCCAAACATTTTCAACTAGAAATAAAAAAATCTATAAATTAGTGTCTCAATTTGTTCTGATTTTAAATTGTCTCCCAGGTTTTTTTTTATGAAGGCAAAGTGGTGGAAGAGTCATCTGCAGTCTATTTGAATGAAGGCTTAACAGAACAAGAACTCATGCTTTGCACTTGCGCTCATGGGCTGCACTTTGAGTCCCGTGGCTGGCAGGAGGCTTTCCATTCCAGATCAAATTTGTTCATCACTGGAAGCAGCAGATTTTTTTCAGAATATTCACGTTGCCCATGGTAGCATGAGTAGAATTGGTCCCAGAATCACTGGTGGGTAAGAATTAAGCCTTTGTAGTCCAGTTCCCAAGGCTTGGAATCAAAGTTAGGATCAAGATCAGTCTTAGCATCCAGTTTTAAGGTTAGTGATCCAGGGAAATGTCAGGTGTCTGCTATGCGACAGGCTCCTGGGAAGCTCACATACAGTGGTCAAGTCCTGTGACTTACCATTAGCACATACAGTAACTAACTTGCTTTCATTGCAGAGGATTGTATACATCATTAGTGACCACACAGTTAGCAGCAGATTTATTAGGGAACTACTGCTTGGAAGAGGTGTACAAAATCCAGCGAATAGAAGCCCTTCCTTGGAACTCCTCCATATGATCCACAGGGAATATTCAAAGACCCCATGGACCTCTGGAAAGTGACCTGTATTATGGGCAGCTGTATAAGACAGTCCAGTTAACAGGTTAAAGTTTTTCCAATGCGAACAAGCCCTTATGCCGTTTAAAAGTAAACACATCTACGCTTATCCATCACAAACAGTGGTATTGTAGAGAAATCCCTGAATGTTTTAAGTTTGTTGTTTAAAACTGCTAAAAAGTCAAAAAAATTCAGTGTTTAGGTTAAGTTTTTACATTATAAAAAAATTCCAGTTGATTCCCAGCATATCCATCTAAACTGAAGAAAATAAAAAGTGCATCAATCCTTTCTTGTAAACAGAAACCAAATGAACAGAAATCACCGACTCTAGATCCACACACAGCAGCCTGGTCCAGCTAGGGGCAGACGGATTTGGCACCCGTGTCAGTCAAAGGGAAGGAGAGCGTGAGCCAGTTCAGGTCCTATCACAGCAGCCCTTGCTGGTCTCTCCATCCCAGCACGATGTAGAGGCTGGACACTATGACCTGCAACGACAGACCTGTTCTGTCTACTTACTTCATTTGGGGTTTGCATGTAGACCATCTCAATGCTTTGCCGTGAGCACGTCAGTTAATTTATATTCAATATTGCATTTTTGCACCACACGGTGGCTAGATACTCACTCTGAAGCGGTCGAGTCTTCATCTGCACTCTGTGCCTTGACAGCTGCACTGACAGGAGCCCCCCCGTTAAGTTTTCCCTGTGGACTTGCTCTGGACGCCCCCCCATGACCATCACTAGAGGAAGAACCCCTGGAGGAGGCCAGTCCCTGGGCACTGACTGACAGCTCGTTGTGGATGCGATTGATGGCATTCTTTTCCATAGGAGTGGGGAGGCTCTTCTTCTTCAGAATTCCTGAAGGGACACATGCATATGAATAGAGGAATTCTACAACAGTTTTAACCTGAGAACCGCAGCAGGAAACATAACTCTAACTCACTATAAAAGAATCTGGCTGACCAAAGTCAGTTGGAAGTCTGCTAGATGTCTCTACCACGAATAAAATACAGATTTAAATGGTGAATTAAAACAATCACTTGGACCAAGTCAGGAAACTGAACTGAAAGTCCCCATTGCTCATGCGTCATAATACACTTTGTACAAGGATAATTTCATTATTCACGTGCATAAAATGTTTGCAGTTCATGTATTTAATGATGACTTATCTATCACAAATAAATCGGAATCTTAGACGTAGAGGCCTACAGCTGTGTACAGCAAAGGTACAGTGAAGTTTTTCCAGAATACACATGTAAAATATCATTAAAAGATTTTTACTCAAAGCAATTTTTAGTTTGGCTGTATTTAAAACAATATGATTTCTAAATGTACAGTAACTTAAGATGGTTTCACACTTAGTAAATATACTCAGTAAAATGACATGGTTTACACTGGCATCCTAAAGTATGGCATTTTCAAGATTTCTAAACCATAATAAAAATTAGATTAATCGGTTAATATACGTTGTTGCTAGTCAGTGCAGCACCCCTTGTGGCAGCGAAATATTCAATGGAAAAAATATACATAATTCATCTATTTGTTTTAATATCAGTTTATTGAGTTGATCAATACAGAAAATCTAATTGTGGAGCCCCTTTCCCCGAATGTCACCCTTTACCTTTGTGTGGCTGTGCGCTGGGTTTGGGCAGGCTGGGCAGGACCACAGCACCGTTGTCTTTACCATGACCTTCCAGTGCTGGGCCCTTGTCCTGACTCAGGCTGAGCTCTGGACTGGTCAGTGTCTGCACTCTCAGCCTTTCTGTGCCCTCGCTCTCACTGGCTGTGGTAATGAATTCGCCTGGCCAGTAAGGCTGACTTAGGTTATTGTCTGGAAAGGGAGATAAGCACTTCTGTTACATTCTACATTTGAAAATCTACCCACAATGCAATGGTTTGCCCAAGTTCTATTTCTGCATACTTTTTATATTATACAGATTTTTATTTTTGTATTTTTGTTTTCCTCTGGATAGTTCTCTGATTTTGATACATTTACCTAAACACACTGGTCAGGTAAATACAAAAGCAATGGGAATAATATTAAATGGTAAGGTAATATTACCACTCACTGGTGAAAAGCCAAGTAAGAGATGTACCTTTGTACGAGTTGTGAGGAACAGGAAGCTCTGCTGCCAGGGTTTCCCAGCATGCCTCAGGTGGGTAAGGACCCTCTTCATCATCACTATCCGAGGAATGAGTGGATGCATAGGAGCCGCTCTGGTCGTCCTCCAGAGAGAGGTCGCTGTCGGAGTCGGAGTCCTGGTCTGCAGGCGGAAAGATAAAACGCGTGTTGGAATAACAACAGACACTACAGTGGCCTGTAAGGAGAGACCCCCAATCTCCCCGGAACGGGCACGTCTCCAACCTTCCCCAGGCTGCTTGACTTTGTGATATAGCGAGTCGTTCTCGTTCAGCGCCATGTGGGCCTGACTGTTGTGTAGCCCAGAGTCATCCCTGAAACCCAAAAGTGTCATTCAGCACCCGCATACTTGGAAGCCTCTGTCAGCCAGACAGAGTTCAACACTCTACGCTCTGCAGGGTTAGCCATACCTCAGGACAAAGGGGATGTAACTTTGCTGGCTCTTCCCCGATCGCAGCGTGCTATTGAGGGAGATGCTGGATTCCCCAAACTGGGGCCGGTACATTCTGCCGTCCGAGTAACTATTAGCGCAGTTATAGGACTAAGGGCAAGAATATGCAGTCAGATACAAACAAAAAAACGCCACAGCGCAATGGTTCACATCATGTGACGCACATACCGAAGTCATGGACTTGGTCCCAGCCATGGAGTCTTTCTTCTTACGGCAGCAAAAGTAGCGGATGGCGGCCCTCGCCTCCTTGTTGAACACGACGCGGAAGAAGAAAATGGATGGGCCCTGGAAAGGAAACAACTCCTATTTACTGCATTACCAATAACAACAATGAACAGATGTGAATTCTCTCATGGAGGTCAAAGTGCAGACTCTGGCCCCACTGAAAAGCCTTATAACTAATGAAAAGTCTAGATGTTCTACAACAGTGGTTCTCAACCGGTGGTGGGGGGGGGGCACACAATTCACTTGAAAAGTGCAAAAAAGAAAGGAAAATGTACAACACTGCTATTTCAAAATGAAATGCAGAATCCTAGGATTCACAGCCTAAATCAAACCGGAAAGTGGCGTCACATGGGGAAGCTGACAGAAGGGAAAGACTAGGAATCATTGTTACTTGGTTCATTATTTTTAATACATTGTTTGAAATATTTGGGTTATTTTCTTGAATGATAATACCTTCGAATGAGGATTTTTTTTCAATTATTAAGCGCACGTTTAGTGGTTGTGAGGCTTCTGATGGTACAGTCATTTGCCAAACAGGTTGTAGGTTTAGTCTTTTTTGTTCATAAACATTCACCTTGAGCAATGTGGGGGAAAAACGTATTGGTGGACATAGTGGAATGAAACCATGTTTGAATCATGTTAAAAGAAAATACTTTGTTTGGAAGTGTAACGAAATTAAAATAAACATCAGCAATTGTTGTCATCAGTGCAGAATGCATACAAGAGAAACAAAATCATAACCTGTGCGGGGGGCCAAATGTCTTTTTCTGGACACTGGGGGTCATTGGATAAAAAAAGCTGAGAACCACTGTTCAATAAAACTTTGAATATACAGTGGTACCTTGGTTGTCAAACTCACTAGAACTCGAATTTCTTGAAAGTCGAACAAATCAGTTTGACCTAGAACTTGATCTGAATATCAGAAGTCGAACCGTGAACGCTGACCTAATATAAATTGTA
>JABFEA020000110.1:9353306-9363556 GCA_019775915.2 Cyphomyrus plagiostoma | reverse complement strand
TGCCCGTTGCTTCCGGGATAGGCTCCGGACCCCCCGCGACCCAGTAGGATAAGCGGTTTGGATAATGGATGGATGGACACTGCCGACGGCATGTGACAGAACGCACGAATACTACGTGCTAATACCGCCAACGGCAAATACTTTTTAATACTCCCTTATGATTCTGAAATAAAATCTCAACAAGATGTGTATTTGTGTGATCTTCACACAAATTACTTGAGAATACACAGGGGTACCAATCTTTCTTTGAAAGTTGGCCAGATTGCCCTCTTGTGGTTGAAACCTGTAACATCACAATACCACTTTCTCTTGTTTTTGTCATATAGACTGAATGAATACCCAGAGGGTGTAAGGGAATAAAGGCATTTCTACATGGCACCTCCAGAAGGGGACCGGCCATGACAGAGTGACCAAATTGCTCACAGGATGGAATGGTTCCAGAAGACACAGATGGGTTTGGTGCGTTCCTCCGTCTGCACGAGGCGGAACTGCACGGTCACTGGTCTCTCCAGCTTTTGCAGGGGTGGCTCCTCCTCATCGTGCACTGAGATGCTGACCACCGGAGTGTTGATGATTGGCCGCTTGGGCACCCTGTGTAAGAGGCCCCGAGACCAGGGTCATTCAGGCCAGCCCCCCAGTGTATGAGGGTGGGCCAAAAACGCTGAGACACCCACTTACCTGAGGCTCCTCTTGTCAGGGTCATAGTTCTGAGGCAGCAGAGCAGCCAAGCTGTGGTAGATGATGACACTGGCGAAGGCCTCCCGCCTGTCCTCAGCGGGGTGACGGCGCCCCCTGGATGACGTCTGGTTTCCAGTCAGCCCTGCACTCGCCGGGTCGGGGAGGGTGACGGAAGTCTCCAGGTCGGCAGGTCGCGGCCCCCGTAGGGCTTCGTAGCGTGGCAGCCTGGCCCCCGCCAGGGTCATTCTGTCCAGTCGGTCCACTGAGACGACTGGGGGGCAGGAATAGGAAGTGCAGGCAGCAAAGGGGGAGAAAAAAACACACATACACATCCAGTGAGCTGCAGAGTGACATGACTGGAAACACTGAGGGCACAATTGGACCTTGTCAAGCAGTGGTTAGACTCCAAATAGGCGAGTCATAAGTAATTAGTACTTTTTAAATTGCTAGGGGTCAACAAATCCTATGCTCTTGGCTAAAGTACGAAAGTGCATTAATGGCCGATGGTGTCAAATGCAACTATATTTAAAAGAAATCCATCCATCTTCTTAAAGCTTTTTGCCCACTAAGCAAATAATAATAAATTGCGAACTATTAGCTGTCATTTACATCAAGGGGTATGGCTAATGTGGCTTGTGGGGACAATTTTCAGGTCCCCTCAATAAATATAGACCCCAATTTTTAAAAAATCTGTGAATGCAATTAAACTACTAAAAATGCCAAAAGTCTCGTAGTATATGTTTGGTTACTTATGGTTAAGGTTACGGCTGGGTAGGGGGTTAAGGTTGTCATGTTGGGATTCGACTTATCCTCATAGAAATGAATGGAGAGTCCTCACAAAGATATAATTTCAAACCTGTGTGTGTGTGTGTTTTTTGCACTGGGATGGACTGACATCCCCTGCAAAGTGTCCCTTTTTGGACCTTATGCTCCCAGGTCACGTCAGCCCAGCACTGAATAAGTGACTAAGGAAGATGGCGTGAATAAAACGACAGTACGCTGTGCTATTTCTCATCAAGATTAGGAATGCTCCTCAGTTTTTTTTTTTATGTAAAAGCAGTACTCTATGCCACCCAGTGCATATGGTTGAACTGCAGCAGAGACTCCCCACACGCCTTGGTGGGGAGACACCCGGCTCACCGATGTTAGGCGTGGAGAAGGTGAATGGGCTGAGGTAGGTCTTCCGCATGTTCTGGGCCAGCGTGTTGGCGTAAGTCTCGTAGCGATGCAGCAGTAGCGCAGAGCCGCCCTCCGTCTGCTGGATTAGATCCCAGTGCGGCCGGGTCTCCGGGGCCAGGATGGCGCTACCTGCCCGCAGCAGGTTCTGCAAGGAGGGGTGAGGGGTCCTGGTAAACCCAGAATGCTCTAGGATTCTCGCAAGCCATCGGTCTCGACTGGCTCGGCTCAGTTGGGCTTTACGGGTATCACGGCATGCGTGTGGGTGTGCGTGAGCGCGCCCAACCTCGTTGAAGTGCACGTCCTGAGTGGCGGCCAGGCCGAAGCCGTGCTGATTGCTCTCGTGCTGGAGCAGGCTCTGCAGCAGGCGGTAGGCCACCCGCACGTCGCTGCCGTAGTAGGCCTGCGTGTGCTGGCTGGCATTATTCAGCATGGCTGCCGCCTGCCCCACCGTCCCCGGGTTGAGGCCGGATATGTTCGCTGCCAGCTCGTCAGCCTGCAGCACAGCATAACAAGGCCTCAGTTACGCGACACTGCCCTGTGTTATTTCTTGTTTGTTACTGGTTCTGTGAACCAGGTAAGAAAGCCTGCCACTTCATCCAAGGACAGGGTAGTTTTACATATAGACCCAAATGACCTCATCTAGTATTATCTTCTGTTAAGAATGAAGATCAGTTTGGATGTCAAACAATAAGTCTCAGCAGATCATACCTCCAGCCCCAAGTAGCCAAATTAGTCTTACACTGATAAATAACCTTGGCAATTAAAATAAACGGTACTCTATTGTTACAAATACGTAGTTAAATAAAAACCTTTGAAACTCATTCAGTTATGGTCCTTACGATGTACTGAACACCACAACCCCTTAAACTAAATATTTCCCTCAGTTAAATATTTTTAGGGTTCACAGCTGTGACAATTGTCATAAACTCATTTTGAGAATCCTAATAATACAAGTCACTCCTGACTCTCCTTTTGGATTTGACATTATGGCGCTGGCATCGAACAGCATCTCTCATGAAGCATTCGGCTTAAAAGGGCAAGGAAAGCACACAAGCTGAAGTGAGTTTCACACATACGATGGTCCTGAGGCTGGCGAAGGTGAGAGACGTGCAGTTGAAGAGGTTGGGGGACAGCCAGCCCTTATGCTCGTCACAGTGGCGTATGGCGGTGCCTGGGGCGGTGGAGGGAGGGTGACATCACCTTCACTGTGTGAAACTAACATTACTGACAAGGTGATCCCCACACGCGGCATCAACTCGCTCAGGCAAACAATTATGAAACCTGGTCCCTTGCTGGAGATTAAAGATGACAGCCGGTCAAGTCTCATATTATAGCTCCTTGGGACAACTGATGCTTCAGCCCAGCCTAACACTTAAATCCAGTGCCTTTGTGCCCCGAACAGCATTATTAACTGTATCGCTGACAGACATACCGATGGAACCCTTGGGACAGGCTACAGCGGCAGGCAGACCAAACCTGGTCCGGGGCCACCAGATACCAGCTTCTATGGCGCGGGGACAGCTGTCATAGATCACTGTGGGGAAAAGCAGCAGGCAGGTCAAGGAGAAAATGACATTTAGTGACACTCATTATTATTACAGCAAATGCCGGTGTTCAGATATAGCAATTCAAAGAGCAGAACGTTTCCCTCTTCTGTTCCTCAATGCTTCCTTGTGAGAAGCTAATCCATTTAAAATATAATACATAGGCTGGCTTGCACCAGTATTACTTAACATTTGTATTGGATTAAATCAAGATTCTAATCTCCTAATCCAGTTGCACCAAACCTAGTTTACACTTACTCCTGGATAAATCTAAACCTTTGGTAATCTCAGTATAATTTCCATTTAAACGTAGATTAAATTCAAATCTGTTGCACCAGTGAATTTAAATGTATTAAAACTGGATTAGCAGTCATATTTAACCCACCCCTTGAGGAGGTTCATGTTAGGTCTGTTTTACTGACAACGTGGCTACATTTCTTGGCTGGATGGGATTGGAGGAAAAAGTGCCACATAGGAAAATTCAAGACAGGATAGAACCAACTGAATTTTCTGAAACAATGGTGTGTTTTCCTATCAGAATGAATTTACAAAAGAGGGTGTCATATACCCCAGTGAGAAGACCATCTTATCATGCAGAAAAATTTAATTAACATGAATCATGAACATGGCATGGGTCATGCAAGTAAAATGTAAATAACGGGCTGTGTCCCATTTTGCTCGCCATCAATCCCCCAGTAACTGACATGTAACTAACATAATGACTTTCATCCTCCATTGTTTTTCATATGAAATTATGTGTGAAGTTTAACCTATGAACTTCTTGCGTCTCCCATGCTTACTTCGATTACTAATCCAGGCGGTGGCCCCATTTTTAAAGGAAAGGACTACTGCTCAATTAATGTCCAAGTTGTGTGTGAAAGGTAAAAGCAAATCAGCATAACGCAAAGCAAAAGTGTGGTTAAAGTAGCGACTTTTATTTTTTAAAAGTTCATACGACATTTGCGTTAACTTTATTCAGGGTCATGTTTATTTAGGGTCATATTTATTTAGCCTAGAATGCATCATGAAGTTACTTACATTTTGTTGGACTCCACCATGGCAGATGGTAAATTAACCCTATTTTAATCACAGTTTAAACTGGTTTAACTAATCCAGTGTTAAAATTAGTGTGTTTCTGATTAACTAACCTCAGATTAAGTCTAACCCAAGATTAATTCAATTCATGTTTGCGCAATCTAGCCTTAATTTCTATTTTATTTAAACAATCCATCCATCCATCCGTACCATTGTTTCCCAATCTGGGGGACCCACAGGTGGTCCACATTTTTGCTCCCTCCATGAGAACCGAATTGGGAAACACTCTTCAATACCCATGTGGGCGACTCCAGCTGCGATTCACGGTTTGACCAGTAGGTGTCATCCAGGGAACCTCGGTCTTTTTGACCCTTACAGTCTCAGCACAAAGTGAGATTGGCAGCTATACCTGCTCCACTTAATGCCTGCTGGAGCTGGTGGCCGTGCTCACTCACCCTCGCAGCCATTGGGGGAGACCTCCGCGAAGGGGTTGTCGCAGCGGTCACACTGGCGGCCGATGACGCCCGGCTTGCAGGGACACAGGCCGGACTCAGGCTCACAGGCCCGCAGGAAGGAACCCACGGGGTAGCAGTCACACGGCAGGCAGGTCTCGCTGCCCGAGGGCCGGTAGTGGTTGTCCTGGAGGGTGGGGCGAGACAAGGAACCGCTATCCTGTATGAGTCTGATACTGAATGAGGGTTTTTGGGAGGGCAGAGAAGTATCAGCTGCTGTCCAGGATGCCAAGTAGCTTGTCTTAGGTCAGACAGATTAGATTGAATTTTAATCAATAAAGTGAAGTTAGCATCTAAATAAAACATATACAATAAATTCTATAAATTGTAAAGTTATAACTTACATAAATTATGCGTGAGGTAGTTCGGAATATGGGGTGCAGAGCTAATGATTTAAATAGGTTGAAACATGGTACAAGTTGATTGTCCTTGTCCTGTATGGCTGCTCTTGTTTAGTTTGTTTGCCCCAGCCTACTACAGCAGGGAAGACTGCACCCAGAACAAAGGACTGGCAGAGCTGCTGTGACAGGAACCTGCATGTGCCAAAGGAGTGGAGCCTCTTCACGAAGGAGAGGTGGTTTAACCCCGCCTACTTCACAGCCTCGTTCATTACACGTTTATGTTTATGCTTTATTCTGGTTCAGATCCTCCAGAGATTCAGCAGTTCATTTATCTTTTTGTTTATATCGCTCGTATCGTACATGGTACTATATTAAGTCCTGTTATTCCTTAAAGAGGACATTTAGGGGGCGGCACATGTGTGGTGGTGTAACCTCACCAACCCTGGATCTCAGGAGGATGTGCAAGTGGCTGAAGGCGGGTGGGGGGGCCTTAAAGCGGCAGGCACACGTACCTTGCAGCGACATTCCCCCGTGGTCTTGTTGCAGTCGGCGTCAAAGCCCTTCTCAGTCTGGCAGGAACACGGGCCACATGTCTTGTGTCCCCACCAGCCCCGTGGGCACGGCTGGTCGGTCCTGGGTACAGAGGCATGCCCGCTGATGTCAGACCTGCTGCCACAGCAATGTGGGGGAGTTTAGCCCCCAAAAATGGCGGCCGGCACCCTCACCTTTTCTCGCAGTACTGGCCGAAATAGCCGGCGGGGCAGTCGCAAGTGTAGCCGTGGGACGAGCTGGGCTTCCTTGTACAGGCCGATTGGTGCTCGCAGGGGTTCAGAGAGCAGACGTCTGTGCAGCCGTCACCATAGTAACCTAACAGGAGGAGATAATGGCGATTGATTTAGAAAGAAGGTATTGGATTTCTGCAACCTGCTGGGGGCTTTACTGGTACCGCTAATGGTGATGGCAATGATGAGGGGATGGACAGAGGTCACGTGCCTGGGTCACAGCTGCAGGAGTAACTGTCCCAGTCGTCACTGCAGTAGCTGCTGGAAGGACAGGGGTTGGAGTCGCATGGGTCTGGAAGGATGCAGCCAGGCTCCACATTGTGGCTCTTGGCCTGCGTCATAGAGAGGGACGCGGTGCCAGCCGAGGCCTTGGCGACCTGCACGCCCTGCATGCCATCAGGGGTTAGAGAGAGGTGCACCTCAGACAGGGAGAAGGACGGGACACCCGAAAGACCTGCACACTCACACCTTCACGCGCCAAAAGCCCTCACGTTGCACCCTGAGAGAATGGAGACACATGCACGCTCCTGAATTCCCTCACCTCAGATTGGCCTGTGCGCACCACCACCTGTCACCCCACTGCGATTAGCTTACCCACCCCCCCCTTTACCAATGCTGCCGCTCCCCGGCCAGCACCCACCTGCACACATCCCCGGAACCCCTGGAGCACTGAGCCCGCCTCCTGGGGGACTCCGCCCACACTCAGCGTCTGCAGGATCAGCCCATCCAGCTTCCCGCTGAGCTCTGTGCTGGTCTGCACAAAACAGAGACACACGCGCTCAGCACACGCAGGGGCCCCATGCCTGTGCGCCCATGTCTTTGCGCGTGTGCACACGTTACCATGTGCAGGCCGTAATCCAGGGTGAGCAGCGCCATGGGGGGCCCGGACCCACGCGCCCCCCTCAGCTCCAGCTGCAGCTGATGCCAGTCCCCATCGTTGACTTTGAGCTCGTCCAGATGCAGCAGGCTGCTGTCGTCCTCATGGAGCTGTAGCGACAGGAGCAGCCCGCCGTCCTGGAGCTACACAGGGGCCACATGACCTTTGAACTGCCAATCAATTCTCCCCTCAGCCCTCTCCCGCTAAGTATCAGCAATTTTGCAAACCGTCCAACTGTTCAATAAAACAGTCAAGATGCCTGAGTGCTGCAATTTTTCATCAAATTAAAGGAAATCATTTAGAAAGCTGCATCAAAATCTTATATGAAACAATAACTGGTAATAATAATTCATTATTAGTGAAATGCGTGCAAGTATGTACAAACATAACAGCTCTAACATCCGTGCAACATTTATCTAAAGAAAGATGGTGCCAAAGAGCAAGCTGATTAATAAAACTAATTCTCAAGAACAAACGTAGAATAACTGCATTACTACAATTCATATTCATGCAGCAGATTTTCACCTGGACAGTGATGCTGTGATGAGCTCCTCCCGCCACATGGAGCAGCATGGCGCTGGCTTGCCGCGTGCGGAACATGATCTCGATATACCAGGGCACCATAACAGCCATTTCCAGTCTGCTCCAGTGGATGAAACTGTTGCCTTGGAAACGGTGGGGACTCATTGTGACTGCAGCATGGGACACGCAGGGGTAAAGATTAGGATCAGACCCCCATTCAGAATCAGTTACAGGACAGTATGAACACAGGTATGGATACCACCTGGTGCCCTTGGGCTGAAGCTCCAAAATACACAACCAGACAGATGCTTACCCATTTATGGCTCTGCTGATCATGCCAATTCAATTCAATTTAATTATATACAGCTTTTATCAACAGTCATTGTCACAAATCACTTTACATATAACCAGCATGAGGCAACAGTGGCAAGGAAAAACTCCCTCTAGCAGGAAAAAATCTTGAGAGGAACACAGATTCAGAACGGGACCCCATCCTCCTCTGGGCACCCGGGGTGCATGAAATTGTATTCACATCGAAATTAGTTCAAGATTAATTATTAATTTATCATTTTAAAAGAAGTGAAGACATAAAAACAGTCTGAAAGCGTCATTGCTTCGGCCGTATGCTAAGATGCACTCAGTAACATTAAGCTAAAGTTGGTTCAGTATTAAAATGGAATTCAGTTCAAGTCCATAATTTAAAAGTCCTAGTTGGTTACAGATAATGGTCTCCAAGGAGCCCAGGTGAGGGTTCAAGCGGTGGAGCATCAGCTCGGTGTTCAGCTCGGAAAAGAGAAGCCACACACACAGCTGCAATATCAATAATACACTGACACTTTTTCTCTACCACACACCAACAAAATTCCCTCAGATGGAGAAACCTGTTACTGTAGTCCCATCTCTCCTCTGCTCATAAATTAGCTGTGCACTGCATAGGAAGACTAATTAGCAAAAGACAGCATGCAGCCATGGTTACAGTACGAATATGGATCCTCTGGTGCTGTACTGCAGTACTGCAGGTAGGAGAGGAGCTCTTCAACCCAAAATAGTTTACTAACTAGCTTAATATTCCCTCAGTTCACACTACCAATGAACCAAAATTATTTAGCATAGCAGTTAACATTCTAGGATTGTGATACAAATGCTCTGCTTTAAAAACTTAACATAAGTTGTGACAGTCAGAGTGAATAACAGATAATACGGGCAACCATGTCCCCGTCCGGCTGTGTTAGACCCACATGTTCACATGCACATTTCCATGGAGATCAGTGTGTATCTTGCGTACGACCCCCAAAAGGAGGGACCTACAGGAGATGATGCTTGTTGTCCCTCAGGACCCTGTTAGTCTAGTAAATGAATAATCGAGCACCCAGTGCCCTTTTACTCCTTATTGTACACCTCTGTCCTCGAGAGAGAGAGTGAGAGAGAGAGTGAGAGAGCGAGAGAGAGAGAGAGAGAGGATAATTGCCTGATTCATTATAAAAATGTTGTCTGCACCAAAACTGCCTTGATTTTAAAACGATAAAGAAATATGGCCGCCGTTTCTTCTTTTTTTTTTGCCAAAGTAGAAACCTCTGGCCCTGTTCACACCTGGCATTAACATGCATCCTGGGTATACAGCACTAAATACATCTGTTCACACCTGGCATTAACATGCCTCCTGGGTGGACAGCACTAAATAGGTCCGTTCACACCTGGTATTAACATGCGTCTCTGGATGCGTCTTGATTGACCGCTTGTAATCGGATCTCACTTTCCTGAAACCTATTTAAATAAGCATGTAAATTGCTTCCATATGCATAATCGGACAAACATTAAGTGATGAAGTAGAAGAAAGCTATGTGGACACTTCAGGATAACCAAACCACCTAAAATGTTGTATGGAACACCATAACACTCAAAAATAAACAAATAAAAATATCTATAAATAAATATTTCAATAATTAATGTCCTTTTATTTTTAAGTGATTCCAAAAAAGGTATTATATTTCATTATTTTTGTCTTCTATGTACAATCTCTAAATTGTATTTTGTAATAACTTTGTGATTTTCATTAGACAGTCATTTTTATAAAATATTATTTCACATAGTGCAAATGTTATTACTTACAATAGTCAAACTATATGTCACAAAAAGTTTGACTTTCTATGTTGTAAACATGCATTTTTATACTGCGTGAACACAGTACATGTTAAAAAGGTCTTTTGGTACTTGAACCTAGGGCAGGCTAATACTTTTCTATCCAAGAGTAAAGTGTTTTGTTTGTAATGCATTATGTTAATGCATTGACATTGGTTGCCATATGATAAAATTTCGGCTTTAAATCACAACCAATGAGGTTCAAAATTTGTGAAAATTTCAACGTCATTGTTTCACTGGAGTAGGACTGAATTTCTGACCAGGAATTCAAGCCACTGGACAGTCCAATATAAAACTATATAAACAATCATAATACTATTATATGTTTTGATCGAGATATCAATATTCTAGACTGTTGAACACACGCTTTAATTTTACGGTACGGTAATTTTTACCGACACCGACAATATTAACAAAGTGTGAAACAGCTTTGACATAAATAAGGAAACTCCATCACACTGAGCATTAAATAAGATCTAATCAAATTCCAAAACATCTTTAACAAATTACAGTGGTACCTCGGTTCTCGAACTTCATCCATTCTGGACTCCGGATTGAATCCTGAAAGGTTCGAGTTCTGATCAAATTTTTCCCATAAGAAATAATGGAAAACCAATTAATTGGTTCCCGGCCCCCCAAAA
>JABFEA020000110.1:9339116-9353206 GCA_019775915.2 Cyphomyrus plagiostoma | reverse complement strand
AGTGTGCCCTGTGATGGGCTGGCCCCCCGTCCAGGGTTGTTCCCTGCCTCGTGCCCATTGCTTCCGGGATAGGCTCCGGACCTGCCGCGACCCAGTAGGACAAGCGGGTTGGAAAATGGATGGATGGATTTAACAATGTGCACTTTTGACAGGGTTCTCATGCAAATGGGTCGTGACAGTTCGATATTAAACCAATTGCCCAGTAGATTCAGACTTATTTTTTGGTGTTGTAGGGAAAAAGATGCATTTTTTTCCCAAAGCAGTTTAATAAACAGTGGCCCACTCTGCACTGACAGACATCCTGACATAAATCATGTGTTAAATACCACTTGTACGTTATTGTATATGTATGTTCTTCCACTCACTTGTGGATGTCAGCTGAGTCGGCGGTCCCTCAATGTAACCTGGGACACATTCGCATTCACACTGCTATAAGAATGCGGCCATGTGTGTCCCAGACCACCTCCGAATGTGGCTTCAGTGATTGGATGCATTTTCAATGCATTTCAGTGCGTTCATGCCTGTTAATTATCGCTGCCTGCTTGTCATCAGATCACCCAGAATGCATACTAATACCAGGTGTGAATAGGGCCTCTGTTGAAGATTAGAACATTACCATTTGCTATATCTGAAAGGCTAGAGTATACTAAATATTTATTGTTTTTCACTGAGGATACACTCTTCGGAGTTTCTGTATATGTAGCCCTACATTTTCGGAGGCTCTCCGGGTCATGAATACAACAGAGAATTGTCTTGCCTCTCCTCTTACCTTTCTCACAGTTCCGGCCTCCAAAACCTAGGGAGCAGTCACAGCTGTAGGAGCCCCATCGATTCACGCAGGTTCCTCCATTTTGACAGGGGTTGTTGTTGCAAAAGTGCTTCTTTGCAAAGCATCCTGGGAAATGACGTGACACTATACTTCAAAATGCTGTAGATGGCCACTATCGGGCTGCTTGCCATGAAAGACCAGCATGCCTATTTTCATCTTAAACCAGCTACCTTTCTGTAATCTTACCTGGTACACTGCCATTGTTTGCAATGTGATCCTCCATGTCCACCCGCTGGTGGTCAATGCGCAGGTTCTTCATGCAGCCCACAAACTGGCGGTTCCGTACCGGGAAGTCTTCTGGCAAGTTGGGTACACCGCCCAGAAGCAGCGGCCCTGTTAGATCCAGTGACCTGGGAGGGGCAGAGGGGCAAGGAGGTGGGCTCTTATCAAGCAGTGCGGCTGACATCTAGGGTTCCCTTAGCAATCTTGAATGTAGCAGAAAATCGCCTCTGAGACGGAACAGGAAATTGCACTATTCAGACAAGAAACTCCTTGCTTTTACCGTCAGGTCAGAAAGTGGGGTCTTAATTTGCTGTATTTCAAAGCAATTTGCCCTGAGGATCAAACTGGCCTCAAGAAGCGGGTGACATTATCGGACCTCAGGTGGGCTATTACTTATTTACACACAGAGATCTGCTGCTTTGCTACAGAAGCTTCCCTGCAGAACATCACATGGCCATCATCTCACTGAACATTCATGTTCTTTTCCACCCCAGCAAGCATACAGAAGATCATTCACACACACCCACCCACACATACGCACACTCTGCAGACCGACTCCCTCCTTACTTTTTGGATCCTGATTGGCTCCCCTGGGCAGAGCAAGAGTAGTTGCCAAGCATGTGACCAAACTTCAGTGCCACAGAGGTGTCACACTCATCCACGGTTACCACGGCAACCTTCTGGTCAGAGGGGCCCTGGGGTAAACCAGCCTGACTCAGGGTGGGCTGAGGGAGGGAACCAATGTGGGGAGAATGTGACACAACAGCTGCAACATCTTCCCCTAGTCACCGAAGCCACCATCATGCACAGAGCCCCACTATAGTCCAACCCCAGCCAAATCTCACCTTGTTATAGTACTGAACCTGGACCACATGCCACTGGCCATCACTCACACCACCCATGATTAAGGGTGACACCGTGGTCTTTGTCTCTCCTACGGAAACAGAGCAGCAATCAGAAAAGCTCATTGCATAGGGAGGCTATGCTGACCCCTGAGGCAGCTGCCAGAAGCACAAGAGCCAGATCCAGAAGCATAAGCCATCCTAGGAGAAGCAGAGGAGACGGCAAACACAGACACTAAGCCTGGGTACCATACCCCCTTGCTGTAGGTCCACTGAAATGCAAACCTCTGACGAGAGAACTTTTTCTCATAGCCTACACTGACATGCACCAAGGGACCTTCTTGATCTCCAAGGAAGAGTAAGCATCAGCGCAGCACACGTCTAGGAGGACAGCTGATTCTCGGTCAGCCGGCCTGACGCACACCTGCAGAGAAGGTAAACTGGATTTGCTCGTTGGTGATCTCCATGGCGATGAAGTCATGCTTCTCGTTGAAGCGGCCGTTGTAGAACAGAAGGCCATTGCGCTCCTTGGTGGCAAACCTGAAATGGAACAGCAGTGAGTTCAGAGCTGTGAACATAATTGACTGAAATTCATTTATGACTTTTCCCCTTTCAGTAAATGCTTTTGTCCAAAGCATAAGAGAAGCGAGAATCAGAGAACAGTATTAGATCGTATCGCTTGAGCAATCAAGCCTTGATCAAGGGCCCAATGCTGACGTCACTCTGCCAGCCAGAGGATTCACACCATAACACATGAATCACAGGACAAGTTTCTAACACACAGATCCACACCCCACCCAGCAAACAACTACAGACTGAGGTTCATAACATTTAAAGATGTAACACATGTGTTTGATCATTATGCACAGAAAGGTTTTAAATGTAACTTTGTCCAGTGTATGCTAACCGTAAATCCCTTAAAAGTTTTGCCATTTTGAGTTGAATGTATTTTGTCTATTGTGAAAATGTCCCCATCACTTCATAAAATCCCCCTGAAAAACCTAAAGTAGCGGACATCTGCGTGAAACCTGAGAAAGGCTCATCACTTAGTGGGTCCAGGCGGAAGCAAAATTTTAGGGTTTTAGCCAAATTCATGCCTCCATTCCAACCATCACAAACCAGTCCGGCTTCTCGTCACATTTTGAAGGTAGTGGTGTTATATTCCTCTCATCTGTACTTTCCTTCAGATTAAAAAAAAAAGAGACAAACTGGTTCTGGTTTCAAAGTGTTTTTTACGGTGGTGACAAAAAGACAGCTTCAGTGGGGGGCTTTCCACCCAGCACGGGACAATGGGAGCGAAATCGGGGCGGAGCGCACAAACAGGCATGCCGGGCCTCCTCAGCTACATTAACCCTCACTTATCCACGCAGGAGAGACACGTCACTCAGCAAGGCCCGTCCTCTGCCCGTCCACAGGCGCCGGAGCCACCGAGCGCCACGCTGCCTCACTCCTCCGCCCACCATTTCCCTCTCAATGCCTTTCACAGGCAAGTTACACCGGGCTCATAATTCATATTCATAACTCATCATGTGACATAGGGAACACAAATGCATGCACGCACACGTACACGCCGACACACGCCAGCAAGCACACGCGTGTGCCAGGCTTCGCTTTACTGCGATGCATTATGGTGTGTGCATGTAGGAAAGACTGTGTTAAGTGTACTTCCACAGGGTCCCTGCACGGGGGCCATACGTACGTGAGGGACAGGGTAAAGTGGAAGCGCTGTCGGAGTCCCCTGAAGGTGAGGAAGGAGTTTGGTGGGAAGCTGCGCGTGTTCATCTGGCAGTAGGGCTTCTCGTAGCTGCCTGCGGGGCACTCGCACTTGAAGCCGCCCACCAACAGGTTGACACACGTTCCCCCGTTCTTGCACACCCCGGGGACACAACGGTCCGAGCGCGTCGAGAGCTCGCATCTCTCACCTGGTGCAGGAGAAGCGGTGCAGTCAGGACACAGGCGCACACTGGTCATGTGACACACATGGGCTGAAAAGGCTTACATGTCTGTCAGGAGTCTAGCGGCATATGTAAACTACATGAAATATGAAGCCACCTCTATGGCACGTCAGGACGGTTGAAAATGAAGTCCTTACAAGTCCCAGACACTTGGCTCACACTGCAGCCAGTTACAGATCTAACCCACCAACGAGCCACAACTGCTGAATGACTTAATGTTGTGCAAGTAAAAGCCACTAAGCTTTCGTGCAAAACAAAAATAAGGGTGAGATCTTTTGGGGCGGGGCGGTATGGGTGGGGGTGGTGGCTCACTTATCTGCCTGGCCTGGGTGCTGCTTCTGATCGTGGTTCTGGATTAACCCTCTGGAACAGAGCAGCAGTTAATAATGTACAACCTGACATTCCAGGTCAATCCATTCTCATACGCAAAGCTCTGTTTCTTTTTTCTTTTTACGTTCCGCCTTTAGTAAGTCCAATCAAACGGAAAGGTGCCTCCTCAGCTGCTCCACACGCCCAGCCCAACATTCCCCCAGCCTGCATTTGGCTTGCAAACATTCCCCTGCACCTTTACTCCCTCCAGCTTTCTCTGCTGCATCAAATTACTTCCCAGACAGAAGTGCGATTCTTGAGCCGCAGCTGGAAAAAAAACTGAGGAAAAAAAAAAACTGGAAAAAAAGAAACACATTTTTCATCATTAAGAACTCGGTCTGCTCCAAAGCTCACCACAAACATTATTTTTCTCCACATTAGCTCGAGGAGGGAAGGAGGAAAAATGAATTTGTAGTTGCCAGAGTAACGGGTCTCCCAGACAACTTCCCTGCCCCATGGAGCTTCTGGACCCAGGTTAGTTCCGTGTTTATTTTCTGCCTTCACGCATAAGACCGAGACCCCAAGGACAAAGAAAAGGAGACAGCTCTAAGCAGACAGGCACACAATCCCCCAAGCATTTAACACAGTTTTCCATTGAGCGGTTTCAGCTTGTTTTCCTCCCTCTTTTTCTTCTCGGGCAGCAATCGTTCAGCTCTAGGGCTTGTGTGGTGTCTTTAATCATTTTGTAGCTACTTTCCTTCTTTTAAGCTTCTTTAGGCCTGGAAGCTCAGCTCATTTCCCAGCCCAGTGCAAGGAGTATTGATCCAGGCGTAAAAAAGATAGAGGGCATAACAGAGACTTAGATCCAGATATGTATCTCTTATTAGATATAGTGACCAGGTTAGACATAGCACTGATCCCCCAGACTGGTAACTTTCATCATCTACACAGATTTCCCATATGTTCTTCGATGGACCCTACTGCCCACAAATTTGAGATCTCACTACCGTGATGGAGCTCCAGCTCTGCCATCAGATTTGAGATCTCACCACCTAGAGGTGGGCGATAAATCGATTTTATCAATTAATTTGAATTTACAGTTCAGGACGAGTTCAGTGTTTTCATGAAAATCGATGAAAAGCGGAACTAATGTGACGCACCGTTCTTCACAGGTACATTAGCGCGTCGCACCCAAACACTGTAGCAGATTCTCAAACATGGCTATCTGGTCTGCTATCTCACTTACAAGCATCTTTTCTGGCTTATCAGATTGCACTTTAACTCTAAAGTAAAAAAAAAAAAGTAAAATGAAAACTTTGTCATTTGTAGTTTGATTCTGAGTAGGGGAGGGGAAAATCAATTAAAATCGAAAATCGGATTTATTGTGAAAGAAATCGGAGATTTTACCTTTAGGCCATATCGCCCAGCTCTATCAGCACCATAATGGAGCTCCCGCTCTGCCATCAGATTTGAGATCAGAATCCTAACTGCAGATTAAACAGTCGCGCAAAGTGAAGGTCGTCATATATACATAGCAGGGGCACAACCACAATTTCCTCATGCCTAGTGCAATGGACCCCAGACTTGCACAGTTACCACCTCGTCTTTCCAGGCATCAAATCCAGGTGTTTTTTCATCAGTTTTTCATCACTGTACATGAATAGTCCCCTAAAGGACAAGGAGGATTTGAAATGTTACTAAGCTGCCCCATGGATCCTCTTGGGAGGAATTCCGAAAGCACTTCAAGATGTCTGGCTGTTAATCCTTCTAATGAACTTCAATGAGCTGCGAGTGTAACAAGCTGGGATACAAAGAAACAGTCACAACTTGCCAGCATTACTGACTAACAGCAATCCTACAACTATCCTTTAACCCCCAAATGGGAGAGAATAATCTGTTCGACGGAACCAACAGACATGCCGTTAAAAAGCAAAATAACCTGAAAATAAGAAAATAATACTGACACGATTTGTCCAGCGACCTCCTAAAAAAGGGTCTAATAGAAAGGATTACAGGTATAAATAATGTTTCGCTTGTAAATGAGGGCAGCAAACTGACATGGCCTTGGGACATGTACAGAGGATATAGCTTACATCCATATCATGACCCTATGAGAACAGAGCTCAAGCCCAGTAGAAGGGACACTAAGACCAGAGGAAATATAGAGGAGACACCAGACACTAATTACAAATGAGGGGACCAGAGGAAGTCTAAGGGTCTAATTCTGCAACATTGTTCAATAAGTTGCCCCATGTATCATCACCTTCAAAGATGAGGGGATAGCCTCCTAGAGGACTTTTAACAAACTGGTAAACACTCATGAAAACAGACAGATGAAGTCCCAAAAACACGCTTGTTACATTCCTAGGGGAAAAGGGCAGCCCACTCACCAGTGTGATCCTCCAGGCACTCGCAAGAGAAGCCTCCTTCACCAGTGCGGCACACGCCATGGGGCCCGCAGGGTCGTGAGTAGCACAGGTCGATCTCCGTCTCGCAGTAGTCGCCGGTAAAGCCATGTGGGCAGCGGCAGCGGAGCCCAGCGATAGGATGGATGGGGCGGAAGAGGATGGTGTCGGAGGCGATGAAGGGTGCCAGGCTGTCAAAGCGCAGCACTGACACACACTTCATGTAGTTCTCGCAGGGCTCGCGCAGGCAGATGTTGTCATCGAAGGGCAGCACACGCAGAGCGGAGACATGCGCCAGCAGGCTGCGGGTGAGGTACAGCCGCTCCTGGAGCTCCTCAGAGCCGAAGAATCGCCCCCTGGAGGGCCCGGCCCCTGGCATCGCCACCGACAGGCTGACGTTGAGGATGCGCGTGCTAACGTCCGTGTCATCCTGGATGTTGAAGACCACCACGTCCTCACGGGCGGCAGACAGCACCCGGGCCACGCCCTCCAAGAAATGGCCAAGGAGCGGAGACAGGAAGTCCTCCTGGGACATGTTGGCTAGCCGCAGCGTGATGCTGTTGGATAGCATCTGGTCTGTGATGATGGTCACCTGGAGGAGACACTGGGCAGACACTGTGTGTACACCATCTGGGGGGAAAGGGACAGACAGGGGGAGAATAAAGTTTAATTTCGGGGTAGCCCTACTCAGTTTGAGACTTATAGATAATATATGAATCTCTACAAACGTTTAACATTTAAGCTCGAGAGCCTGTTTTTTTTTTTTTCTTCACAGGATTCAATTTAAGACAGGGGCTGGAACCCTGCACAGTTTTTGGTTTCCCCTCATTTAACACACCTGATTCAACTCCTTGTGCTAATTACCACACAGCTCTTACCTTGTAGTGGAACAGGGAAAGAACTAAGTCACACAGAGCTCTAGCCCTCCAGGACTGGAGTTTGACACCCCTGATTTAAAATACACAGCCTTTGACCAAGGCACATTTCAACTGATGTCTCACATTTCAACCGCATGTAGCGGGGATTTGTCATTTAAAATAACTAAACTGGGAAAGGTGCCATTCCTTTAAGCACATTGAGTGTCACATGAGCTGTAGCGAACATTAAACTGCCTCAACACTCACAACACGTACGCATCATGGCCGCCATACATTGTCTGCGTTGATTCCACGCGTCGTCAGTGCACCTACGTAACATGACGCGCGTGTGCGAGTTGTACCACCAAAAATTGGAGTGGCAGTATTGTCACCTTTTGTCACTGGACTATGTCTTTATATATGATACAGTTAGTATTAAAGTAGCAAATCAAGTCAGGTTGTGGAGCATGTGCTGATGCAGCGCGTTGCCGCACCCTACACATGATGAAACGTCTCAGATCCCGGGTGGTGACCCCCCCAGGGTGACACACAGTCCAGTCCCACACTCTGGAAATGCCCATCTGTCTGCCGCAGCCAGGTGTTACATGGTGTCCCCTCGGCCTGGTTCAGCTGCTTGGGTCCCCAGCAATGAGGATCCTGCGAACCTGATCACCCTCAGGGAATCACACCACATGGCCATAGTGCCGTAACTGATGCTTCATCACCATGCAGGTAATGAGCCTCAGGACTCCTCTAGCAACCGCTCATTCGATACAAAGTCAAACCAGCGGTGCCCAAGGATTCTCCAAAGAGACACAGTACCAAAGGAGTCCAGTCTTCATCTCAGGTCACTGGACAGCGTCCATGTCTCACAGGGAGCACCAGGACTCTAAAGACTTGGACCTTCGTCCTCCATAAAGATATCAGGAATGCCACATGCCCGTTTAATAATCGTGGTTCAAGAATCGTGGACCCAGAGATGCCCAATGTCCTACTTGGGGGATTAGCTTTAAATAACTGCTCAAAGTAGTTGGCCCAGTGGGTCACAACTGCAGTGTCATCCGTATGGACCGTTCCATCGCTGCAGTGTCATCCGTATGGACCGTTCCATCGCCTAACCTGACCGCATGTCTCTGAGGAACAGATTGAGCTGTATGCAATGCTTTGATTCCTCTGTAAACAGGACGCGGGTCATTTGATCACAGATGGTGTTAGATGAACCTGTGAGCAAGTCACACAAATGCCTTCTTTTCTGCCCCCAGAGCCCTCACAGCAGTCTCCTCAGTTCCCAATATAGACTGGAGTTGCCACCAAATCATGCTTTGCAACGCATCTCCATAATATCCAAGGTGCCCTACGAGATGAAACAACTTCTTCTGAGATCACCAGCAACACCAACACAACCTCAACACACAACCAGAAATATCATAGGTTTTATGGACAGATTTTTTAGGCGCAGCCAGGACGTTGAAGGTGTCCGGAAAAAACATCACACTGGTCCATTCGGACTCAACCGCTTCATGGCTGCACTCAGGTTCTCACCCCTCAGGTGGTTTGTCATGTGATGGGTGCCGCAACGCACTGTATCAGTGCATGATCCCTTACCTCTCCTCTTACGTTTATGGTGCGTTTGATTATTTCTCTCCAAGTCGGAACTCGGATGAAAATGTCACAAAAAACGTCACGAAAAACGTCACGAAAAACGTCACTTACTGTCGGAAACACGCCTCTTTTATGACGTTGAAGACAAGATTTTGTTGTCCGAGTTGCCCTGTGATGTAATTTCAACATGGCGGCTTACACACTCAACCGTAATTCTATTTTATAAATCTTTAAAAATGTTTATTTTGTTAAATGTATTAATAGTTATACATGTAACTGGACGTGTTCGATTTAGAGAATACCATATCATGACCGTAAACAGTATCCTATCATGCAATATCATATTTTTACCAGACTTGTTAGTGTCTTTGGTTTGTTTGTAGTTTGTTTGCCATTCCAAAAAAGAATATCGCTATGAATGTAAAAAAATATAAAATATTTTATAAAGCTTTTAATGTGGGTGACTAGTTTGTGTTTCTTGTTTGTCTTTCAGAAAAATAATCTCACACCAAATCTGCTAAAATATAAAACAGCAACACAGCAGCGTGTTCATGGAGGCAGCCATGTTTGTTCCGAGATGTGGGTAGCTCGAACGGGAGATTGTCGGACGTGATGTCACTCAATTTGGAATTTCCAAGTTCCAAGAGCAAAACGAACGCACCATTAGCCCAAACAACCTTAAATCCGACAATCCCAAGAAATCCCTCTTAATGAAATGTGCTGTAGTTGTAGCCCGGTTAATTGTTGGCCATTGCTAGCAATTTCAGTGGATAACAACACATTACAAAGTATTTTGCACAATAACACATCCACAGATAGCAGTTGGACAGTACTGTGGACGACTACAGCTCTAACTTTCCTATTGATGAAGGGCGCAGCCATCTTGAATTCTGAGCTCAGAGCTGCGTCGACTCCTCTGAGTTCACAAGTCGGAATTTCAACTTCAGGGGGCGTTCCAGTTGAAATTTCTGACAAAGAACTCAGAGTTTATCAGTTAGGAGCATAATCCTTCAACAACTGCTACAATCCCGTTCAATTATAAGCACCACCCTCAGGTTAATAAACCCAATTGGTCTTTGCGAAACCATGTGATGCTGTCACTGAAGGATGGCGTTGAAAAAGAACCGAGGGCAGGCGACAAGGGCGGCTTGAAGCATGTTCCGTCCCTGGGAACAAAAACGACCCTGGCTCTCTCACCCCCTTCGTGTCCCCGGGGAACTCTTCCCACTGAAATAAATCACCATCGCTAAAATGGTCAGCACCCCCCCTTCCCCAGAGTAAAGACTACTCTCACAGCCCAATATGGGCCAAGGGAACAATAAGCTGAAAGGGGGGGGGGGCATTCATACAGGCCAGAAGAAGAAAAGAGGCATCACCAACTAAAATAATTACTCACATATGAAACAAAAGCTTAAGGAAGGGTTTGTTGATAGAAATAAATCAAAGGGAAGCACCAACCTCTTTCCTCTTAACCCAGAGGATCATGAGAGAAATGATATACAAGATGGGAGGGGGGACTCTGTGACTTGAAGAAACAAGGAAGTTCCTCTCCGGAATGAATGTGGGATTTTTACTTATTGGGTTTCCGAGAAAAAGCTATGAAACCTGTGGCCCAGTGCTATCTCAGCTGGATGGAGGTAGCTGAGAAACCATTCCTGCCATTCTAACATTTCTCCAAATCAAATAAAAGGGGGGGGGGGGGTACAGGAATGAGATGGTTCCATTTAAGGTTACACTATATACACACATATCCATCCATCTGAAAAATGTTCACATTTGTTAGCTGGCATGTACCTACTGTATGCTATTTTTTATACTAACATCCCAGAGCAAGACACTACATATGCTACTAATGGCTTTCCATCTTTGCAGTGAAGTACAGTTAAAATCACAGAAAGGAAGATCACGAATAAATGCTAACCTTGACATAGCTAAATAAGTTCTATTGGCAAAAGACTAACAAGTGCAGCAAAAAAAAGGGTGATGACAGGAGAGACAGGGGCCTCTGACAGAGGACCTCGGAGAGAATGAATCCTACACTGACCTGACCCTAGCTCACTTACGGCAGCCAATCAGCAGTGAGCCGGTCCCAGGAAGCACTGGGAAGGAGGTAGGCGACACCCTGGACAGAATGCCAGCTCGGTGGATGGCACGCACAATCATGCACCACGGCCAATTTAGTGCTACTACGGCACGTTTTTGGAGTGTAGGGGACCAAGACACGCAAGGTGAGAAAATGCAAAGTCCACACACACACCCTACCATTAATACCCCAAGACAATTCAGGCTGCAGGGTGCCTCAAAACCATTATTTTATCATCGTTATTGTTGACATTTGTAACATCATTCAATAAAAAAGCAAAGCTGGATGTATATCAACACTATCTATGTTGCAATGCACACAGAAAGCATGCGAGTTCACCATGACACCCTGGAGCCCTAACCAGGGTTTGCTGGCTCCCCGACCTTCCTCAGTGACCCTCCTCCCTGACTCAGCACTCTGGGGTGTCATACCTCTCATACATTAAACTGTGCCTTTTTCTTGCTGTCCTGAATAGGATGTTTCTACATAGAAAACAATATGACAACTACGTTTGAGCACAATAAGAATAAACTGCATCCTATGTGATGCACAAATAGAAATATTCTGCACACTGGTGAAGAAGCGTTTAAGGACAGCATGAGGATGTGTACTTAAAGGACAGATCCAGCTCATTGGTATGATGTAGAAGGTAGGAGAGAAAGGCCCAGTAGAAAAAAAGGTTGGCTCAGAGGTCGGGATCCCAGGAGAACACAGGGAAAATTATTCAGTCTGCATCCTCTTAAACCTGGGATGTTGGAGCCATATTGAATGATTTTGTTTTCTCTATATCCTTCATTAATAATTTGGATACTTTTTAGAAGCCCATATATTAGGGAAATTAGGGTAATTATTATCACGGGTATACTTATGAAATATTAGCCAAAAGGAGGCTAGGCTGAGCCACACCCATCCCCATGAGCAGCAGCTGGGGCTGCTCTGAGAAGAGGAGGGGGAAGCAAATTCATTGTGAAAACCGAGACCAGCCAGGACAAGCTGGGCTACGGACCAGTTGTTGTTGCCAAGCATTTGTCACCAAGAGCTGGTGTCAGAGTGAAAAGGCCCATTATGTTTCAACCCAAAGACATGCTAATGAGGCAGGCCAACCGTAAGGTCATTGGTCAGTTCGGATTCACCAATGAAAGATGCAGTGCCACCGGTTTTCAGCTGTTTGGGAGGGATGAGCAACTTCACCTGTGTCTCCCCCCCTAATCTCATACACACACACACACACACGCACACACACACACACACGCACACACAAACTGGGGCCGAAAGCAGTATTCCAACTGGCTCCTGATCCACACATCTGCAAAAGAGGATGAGCAAATCTCAAGGGTATCCTCACAAACACACAGGAAGGAATGATCCATATAATAGCCTTTGGTGGGGCGTGGTGACCACCTGCTCTTCAAAACCTTTTCAAGTCTAGAAAAAGGGCCTAATTCTCCTGTTGATGCTTTCTTACATGCACACAGAGGAAGCATGATGTCTAGTCTGTGCATAATTTCCTGGTTTTTATCCATAATGGATATGGGATATGTTTCTAATTCAAAAGAATATCAATGTTCATGACAAATCCAAGAGCTCAATGACTTTTGTGTTTCCTTTGGAATGATTTATTCCTGGATCTGCTATTTGATCCAAAACATCCAGAACAATTTATTGTAACTCCTAGAACTTCCCTGAAAGGAAATGGAGAATATAAGAAGCTGAAAGAAAGTGTCTCCCACACTCCCTGAGGTGGACTTCCCTGGTGGCTGGGTTGGGAAAGAACCATAAAGGCTGGTTCATACTTCTCCACGCGCGTACTAATGGACATGTCCGCTCAAACATTGACGTCACTGTGCGCCTTCGTGGACGAACGCCTGCTGCACTCCAGATCTGCGTTCGTGCAGCTCTGGACACATTGCGATGACCGATTCACTAGCACTGGGGTAATCTGCAAACCCCACAGATTATTTACAAGGTAATAAAACTGTTACATGCATGTAAATGTGTGTGCATGTATGTGCAGACTTGTCTCGAATTGAAAATCTCACGCCAACCAAATGACCGAAGTTGGCAAACCCTCTGAGCTGGCTCTCTGCCTTCGTAAAACATAGGGAAACGGACACAAAACTCAGGGAATATAACAAAACAACAATACAAAACAAAGTTCTTGACTGGAGAACTATGAATGTGCAGAGTGGATACACAAGTTTTGTACTTCTGTGGAGAAGTATGAACCAGCCTTAAGAACACTGAAGAATAAATGGGCTGGGGGTGAGGCACGGGGAGAACATGCAAACTCCACACAGATGTGACCCAGGCGGCGACTCGAACCCAAGTCCCAGAGGTGTGAGGTAACAGTGCTAACCACCGCACCACCATGCCACCCCCCACCCATCACCCTGATTGTTCACTTGTTTTACTCTTAGAAAAAAATCTAATCTCTGTAGCTGTGGTGCTTAGTTTCTATTCGTTTCTCCATAAATGTGCGAAACAGCTGTTCCTGTTTCCAGTTCCTGTTTCCAGTTCCTGAACCATTCTGACGGAACCTGGATGCACCTGCTCTCAGATTCTCTGAGTTTTATCCCTAAAAGTTCTCCAACTGTAAAAAAACACTTGAACTGCAGGTCTGGTGCAGGTCCTTAACTACGCTGCGTGTCAGAGCAGGGCAGTACAGTGTTTATACGACAGAAGGTACCGCTTGGAGGTTGTCATTATTCATACTACACTCAACCCAGAAAATCCTCGCCGCTCCGATCTGTGACCTTCCCTATGATGCCCAGTGTCTTTTCCAAAATTCCCTTCGCTCCACGGCCAAACTGTCATTCATAGATAGCTGTGGCAATTAATCACACAGACAAAGCATGCCATGGCTTCCAGTCGCTTCTGTGGGGGGGGGGGGGGGGGGGCCCGGCCAACAGCCCGGGGTTGTTTTGGATGTGAGTAGGTTTCCAAACACAAAACCTTTTAAACAAAAAAAAATTCAATAAAAACAAAC
>JABFEA020000110.1:9305666-9337102 GCA_019775915.2 Cyphomyrus plagiostoma | reverse complement strand
CCCCCCCCCCCCCCCCCCCCCCCCCCCCCCGCCCCCCCCCCCCCCCCCCCCCCCCCCCCCCCCCCCCCCCCCCCCACGCCATGACAACAATGACCAAACAAAGAATTCCTGCTAGCCTTTCTCACCTTCCATGAAGAAAGAGGGAGTGTGGAAAAGAAGGGAAGGGGGGGAGAAGACAGCAATGCTGAAAAGAGCTAGAGGGAAGGTGGAGGAGGGAGAGAGGAGAAAAAGAATGACAGGCAAAGGGGAGGAGAACAGAAGGAAGGAAGAGGCGTGTGGCTCGGCCGGAAGGAGCAGCACCACTGAGTACCGTCAGCATTGCGGGAAGCAGAGGCTGAAATGCACCTCATTGCAAAAAGCATCTCATTTGTACTCCTTACAGCAACTACAGGTTTCCTGTTCTATGCCAAATTCTCAAACGCAGAGATGCATAACACGTCGATTACCTGTCAAACGTTAACTAACAAGGGCAGGTAGTCAAGGCTCATGGTTTGTGTTGGTAGGTGGTGCATGGGGGGGGGGCGATGCACAGAAAGGTTATAGCCTGTTAGCAATTTTTCATGCATGACATGGGCTCAGATGTACTTTTCCAGTGTGCTACACCAGTTGGATGTTGCTACGTGTGCTCCAAAGCACGCCAAGAGAAAGGTGTTTTTTATTTGTTGCTGTTGTCCTAGTTGTATATTAATATGAGGACATAACCCAGCATTTGTTGGTATTCACTAACATTCCTCCTCCCGTTTCTTTAGCACAGGGCATAAGGCAGGAGAGCCTGGACAGGATGCCATTTCACTGCAGGGTGCCACACACTCACGATTATGGGCAGCGACTCACCTAATAATTTGTGTTTCAACTTTGGAAAGAAACTGCAGAATCCAGAGGAGACCAACACGAGCACACACACAGCTGGGGGCATTAATGAACCTCTAGCCCTGGAGGCGAGAGGCTGCAGTGCTCCCCACTGAGCCAACGAACTGAAGTTGCACTTTATTCTGCAGAAATAACTGTCAACATAATTAAATTTAATAAATGCCCTTGAATACAGCCACTCCTAAAGAATGTGTGCCAGGCAGAGTCTGGCTGGGCTGTTAGGCAGGGTCCTGGCTGATTGCTAGGTGGAGCTCCGACTGGTTGCTAGGCAGTTACTGATGGGATTAAAAAATAAAGCAGAGTGGAGCAAATGCTCTTCAGGAGTAGTAACATCATAGGGACCCGAAAAACCAACAATGTCCCACTAGTGTGCCCAGGATCCAGCATTCACCACAGCCAAGGGGTTCTTCCCAAGGAACATGGCATGGTTTAAAAGGAAAAATGTCTGCTAAAACACTGCTCTTATCCGTAGGCAACTGTCCAGACGTGGAGTTTAATATTAATGGGGAGAAAGAGGCACTAAAAGTCCCAGGAGAAACTACAGAAACATGGGGAGGGGGCAGGGAGGCTGGTTTGCACACATCAGTTCAGTTTCTGTGAGAAATCTCTCCCTCTGCTTCCTTCCACTGTAAAACCTCCCCTGGCTCTTTAGCAGTGAAGAGGAGACTATTACAGCTCCGAACGGCAACCATTACAACATCAAAGACAACATCTGGGTATAGACAACATGTTATCTACAGAAAAATGTGCAAATGTGAAATTGCAAATCTGTGACTTTGAAAACATGTGTGCAAAACCTTTTTTGTAAACACAAACTTTGCTGCACTGGTGTACAAAACTAAATTACAAGTCTACAAACTTCTGCACGAGTGTACAAAACTAAAATAGACGTGTAAATCTGTGAACAGCTGTACAAAACTAAATTACAAGTGTGCAAACTCTGCACGGGTGTACAAAACTGAAATAGAAGTTCATAAATCTGTGCATGGGTGTACAAAACTAAATTACAAGTCTACAAACTTCTGCACAGGTGTACAAAACTGAAATAGAAGTGTACAGATCTGTTATTCACAACCATGGTTCTGTCATCATAATCACTCCATAATTATTAAGGGTTCATGCAGCATTAGCTGCAAGGTTCCTATGTTTTCTTTCTTACTACAATTGTTTTATTTTTTTATTAAATAATTTAAACAGTCACAGCTTATGTAATAAGTCTTAAATACATGTTGGAAGCAACTGACATGTTTAAGTTCTCATCCTTCCAGCTGGTAATGCTGTGTCATTTTTTATATTTATTACATGCTAAATATTGAACTAAAGCTTGACTTGTGGAAAAAAAAAGATATTGCAAATCAAATCACAATTGCAATATCTGTCAGAAAAATTGATTAGATATTTTCCCCAGATCGCGCAGCCCTAACACTGACCCTCTGTGGATAAGACTACTCTCCCCTGATCTATGGGATACAGGTGAGCCTTCAGTACTGTTGCAACCTGTGGGATACAGGTCAGCCTGCAGTACCCTTACCATCTACGGGATACAGGCCTACTTGGGAGTACACTTACGTTCTATGGGATACAGGCCTACCTGGAGTACCCTTTCCATCTATGGGATACAGGCCTACCTGCAGTACCCTTACAGTCTATGGCAGGGGTAGCCAATCTTATCCGCAATGGGCCGGTGTGTATGCAGGTTTTTGGGATAACATGTAGGTCAGCTGTACAAACCCAGGTGTGAGGACACTTTCAGCCAATCAGTCCTCTAATTAGTAATATAATTAGGAAGTTGCACCAAAAACCTGCATGCACACCGGCCCTTTGCGGATAAGATTGCCCACCCCTGATCTATGGGACACAGGTCAGCCTTCATTACCCTTATCATGTATAGGTTACAGGTCTACCTGCAGTACCCTTACCATCTAAGGTCACTAATGCCAGAGGTCACTAACAGGCGGACGGTGGTCCGGGTCCGGACCCAGAAGCCGTCCCATACGGACCTGGACTGCCAGTCAAAACATTAAGTTATTATTTAAAACCTGACGGGGTACTTTTATTTTAACCGGCGCAGCGTTTGTAGTCGGTAGTGGTTTAGCAGTAGTACCGCCGTGTCCCACGCCAATGAACATCAAACGTCTTTGACCGCCAAGCAAGACATATAGTTCGGCGTATGCAGCCCTTTGTCTATGGCGCTAATGCGCTATTCGTGTTAATAGCAGCAGCGAAGCTAACACCCATAACCAAAAGCGTAATGTTCCTAACGTGTGGCTGCATTCTCCTGAAATCGTAAAGCTGAAAAGTTTTCAAATACAATATGTATTATATAACACGTTGGATAAATAGACATAGTTTATTGTTAATTTCATGTTCATTGAAGTTTCTGCTTTTTAACATATGTATAAAGTAATGTTATCTGTTATATAAATAAACTCAGGTGGCACAAAAAATGTACGTTTCCAGAGTTGCCAAATCTCAAGCATCTGCGGCATGACTCGTACTGAAAGTCTTACAGCAAATCTATATTATTCCATTATAAAACCTAAAAGTAGCTACATCAAAAGTGTATAACACAAAAGCAGACTATTTACAAGGTAAGAACTGTTACATGTGTACAGACATCTCGAATTGAAAATCTCACTCCAACCAGCTGGCCAAAGTTATATGTCACGTGACATTAAATATTGTCAAAACATTTTTGAATTATACTGAATTAATTTGATTTCACAGCCAGGTACTGATTACATATAATGTTGATACAACTAATAGGCTACTTAAATATATGTCACACTAAACATATTGTGATTTTCCGGACCTTTGCTTCAAGAAATTTTCTCTAACTGGATGTCTTTAATTTTTCGCTGAATACCCCTGATCTATGGGATACAAGTCAGCCTGTGGCACCATCTATGCCATATAGATAAAGCAGTTTTGATTATTTGATTAAACTCGATTACTAAAAAAAAATCTATTCTATCTGAATACTCAGCAATATGGCAGAAGGAAGACAGCACTTAGCGGATGAGGGTCTAACTAAAGTGCGACTTTTTAAAATTAAAATTGCAAAGCTTGCTAACTGTAGTTTCCAATGATTGAGTAAATATTATTATATTATATATTTAAACAATAAATAATCAAATTAAATGGTCGATTTCTCGATTTTTGATATAATCGATACAGACAGCCTTAGGTACAGGCCAACCTGTGGTACCCTTACCATTTCTGGGATACAGGTCAGCTTGCGGTACCCTTATAATCATAGGGCAATGGGATACAGGTCAGCTTGTTGCCCCATTATTCTCTAGAGGCTATAGGTTATCCTACTCTCCTACTGTTGTGTCACCTACACCACTTTCCCTGCCAGAATGTGCATTCTTTGCATTCCTTATTGAGGAGAAGCAGAATGAAAATAAGTTCTTTTCTATATCTGTGGCCAAGAAATGGGGCAGACAAAGGGATGGCGCTGTCAGGGTCCTCAGCGGAGAGGGACAGATATGAGGTCACACCCCTCAGTAGGTTTGAATGTGGGGCCATCGGGGTGACAACACAGAGTCAACTCTAACCCTGCCTGAATGGCGGGTGAGCCAGAGGCTGGGGGAAGGTTCTCTTAAAGCCGGCTCAGCTTGTCATAAACTCCCACACAAAGACAAAACCCTGCTTTATTCCAGCAGCCCCACCTCCCCCAGAGTACCAGAATACGCCTTTCTCATTCAAATGGGGGAAACAAATGGTGAAAGCTGGGTTTTTTTTTTTTTATTTGGTTGCGAGGAGGAGGGGGGGATTACGCTTGGGTTGGATGGGGTAAGGTCGGGGGTGCATTTTCCTATCACTTCCCAGACCGCAACCTCGGTGAAAGGATGCTGGTGTAAATCATGGCACCTTCCTCATTGCCAACACAAGACTTATGCATATTAGGAGACATCCTCATAGCTGTAATACACACAAAAAACAGCAACTCAGCTGTCGCTCTAACACACACAGACCCTAGAAACTGAGAATTTACTGCCCCGTTCATTTTACTTTCCAACTAAAAGTAATATAACAAAAGAAGGACACTGGAGCCTTATTTGTTACTCACACATGCAGACTGAAATACTGCCACTAATTTCTAGCCTCTCTGTTTTAATATAAAATATGTAACGAAGACATAGCCAACGTGGCTATACCCGAAGGTCGCAGCTCTTGGTTTATCACATACAGCTGCTGATTGGCCGTCCCCTTTCATGCCCACACTTACACTCACACACAGGCTACATCCTAAGATTAACCATGGTCGTCTCATATTCCCTAACAAACTCCCATTGGCTAGCCATGGCCAAACCCAAAGTCATAATGGTCAAAACAATGTTGATTCCGTCAGTTGCACCTGATGTATATGGCTGCTATTACCAGCTGCTATCTAGCCATTTAACCTGCTTCTCTGGAAGGGAAGGGCCAATCTTTACAGGAGAAGATGCATTGGAAAGCTTCCGTTTGAATGACATAGCTTTTAGAAAAACAGGAACACTTTTAAAGTTTAGAAGAAAAATTGTCCCAAATTCAAAACAGTGCAGAGTTCAACTTGTCCACGGTGCACATTCAATAACCTGATGGTTTATGACAAGATCTCTGCAAACAGGAAATTAAAAGAACAACAGAAGTCACACCTGCGGCCCCTTCATATATGGAAAGTTTGTTTGCGGACTGTCTTAACTGGGCCAGGGCTCCTCACCTCCTTTACGCATCTAAGCCACGGAGGGTCAACATATACAGCTGTAGAAAAATACACTTGTAAATGAAGGAAAGGAAGAAGCATTGTTTCAATGGTAAGGATGTGGTCCGACGGAAGGAAATTTGTCTAAAGCCAGGATTAAACTATTTTTTATAAACACACATCATTTTGAAATAAGTCAGTCCAAAGGGTTACCGAGAATGCGTATTACATTAGCATTGTTGCAGTGGTTCTCTGCCAACATACCCGACCCGTTCATTAACTGAGGGAAGAATAAGGCCACATTAATCCACCGTCTTCTGGAGTGTCCAAGCTGTACTTAGCATGTTTGCAGAAATGTATTTGTGGCACTCGGTATGACTTTGGCCCACATATGAAACATGTATCTGACATACTATTCCCTTTCCTTGGTTACAGTATAGTATCCTCACTAAATCAAAATCTCTGCCTGTAAAGGTTTGGTAGGTAACCACAATGCACCTGCACTCCACAGGAAAAAGCCTCATTAAATGTTAAAATTTCATATTGCGCTTGAGGCGAATGACCAAAGAATCGCGGTGAGTAATCAGGAAAGGCGAGAATCACTGACACCGGCCTCAGGCGTAGCTAAAATGGGGACAGCCTCCACACTTACAGAGGCTCTCACCACGACAGTCCATGCATCTGACAAAAGGTGTAGCAAAGCAAACTGGAGACTCTGGGCTGAAGCGTTTCCCATCTTCACCATATATTGCTCGCATTTGATTGCAGGAAAAAAAAACATGTTGGGTTGGGCAGCTGGAGGCCTGTTGACTTTCACTGCTAAGGTTCCTGTTTTGGCAACAGATTGCTTCAGGTGGCATGTGAGGTGTGAATTAATCTGTATGAGCAAAGTGCCACCCTCAAGGACAGATCTTGAGTGCACCCCCACATCACCAGCTGTGTTTGCAAAGGGACAGAGCTATCCCTTGTGAAGTAAGGCAACTCTGATCCTGCACCACTTAGACTGCCGTGTAAAAAGCTGCCAGGGATAATAAAAAGTCATCACTCTGCCTTGCAAAAGCGGTATAATTCTTTTGGGATATCCTTCATTTTTAATGCTGTACTTTATTAGGAGAAATTTCATGGCTGGTTGCCTAGGCCTGCTTTACATAATTGGCTATATATCCATCCATTTACCACTCTTCCAGTAGAGGGTCGCAGTGGGGTTTGGGGCCTGGAGCCAGTCCCAGACAGCACAAGGCGCAAGGCAGGAGGGGCCATGGACAGGATGCCAGTCCATCAAAGGAGACACACACACACACACACACACATCATGGGCAATTTACAGCTACATAATTGACTATACAATGAGCTATATACAGTAATCCTCAGTGTTCTTATAAACAAGAATCGGATATGCACTTGCCTAAACATATTTAAAATGATGAAACTTTGCAGGGGTTACACATTTTTTCTTATCGCAAATGCAAATGTTTTGATTTTTAATCGCATTTTAAGCAACCTTCTCTTTAGTGCAGAACGCTGCCAATTCTCCCTGAACAGGCCACAGGGTGAATGCGCCCGCTTCAGCGTTTAGTGCACTCTGTCAGCTAGTGACCAAAAAAGAAAGAGAAAAGAACGGTAATCCACTTAATTATGGGGGCTTAACGAGGAGACTGTTTACACCACTAATTGACATTTGTTCTGCTAAGATCGGTAAATAACTGGATTGTGAAATTGTAACAGAGGCCCAGCCTGCAGAAATGCCATGCAGGAAGTAACCGCTGACCAACAATGGGGCAAACTGGTTTGGCAATCAACTGGGTGATCAGCTCAAGCCTCACTGATCCCAACCCAGAACAGACACCGCTGACGGCTGCCAAAAAAGCTTTGCAGAGCCGCTGGAAGAAACAAAGATTTTTTTAATAAACTGCCCAGATTGTTTTATGGGTATCACTGAGAAACAGACAAGAAAAAATAAACTACTAAAAAAGAGAAGGATTGAAGCAGTGGAAATGTGGGCCTTGTTTGGGGAGACAGAGATCACAGGACATGTTCCTGAAATAGTGAGCCACTTTCCTGTGGCAGCCAATCTGTAAACAAAGGGCGGAGCTGGATGCCTGGCATGGAGACGTGAGCGGTAACGGGATTAAGCTATAACACTGCTCTAAATGTGGGGGCGCCAGAGAGCCCCAGGCTACAGGAGCAGCCCAGCACTGGGGGATATTCCACTCGCTGACTTGTTAAGCTAACGGCCCCATGGCATGTGAGACCACACTCACCCCCCTTGCAATTGCTAGGATCAACCAAATGCCAGAGTTTTCCCATGGCTGCCCAAGCTGTCACATAAAGATCTGATGAACTACTAGAAATGCAGCTCCCCCCCCCGACCCCAAACAAAAACATTTTCATGTCTTTGGCAGAACAACAACTCGCACGGAAGGAACGGAGCACCCAGGCTCTATCATGGGGGCTCAGGTCAGGGTCAGGCTGCGATGGGAGCCAGTGTCATGGGCTTGAACTCCATCCAGAGCAGCCATGTCTTCCTGTGTCTGAGGCAGCTCAACGTCTCACTGTCACAGCTACTCAGCCAAGCAGAGAATCTAATTATACAAAGGCACTCGTGACAAAAACCTAGGAGGCCCACAGCCCAGCCCTGGGTCCGGATGTCTGCTGTCGAGAGCAGCATCCCTGATTTCACCTGAGTGCCTCTTTTTTAATGACATTAGGAAGGGGGGGGGGTACCTCATTGTGTACTAAAATGTCTTAAGGCATATCAACTCCCACTTTGGAGGGATGGCAGGGGTTTGAAGGCTGCTTCTTATGGATCTTTTCCATTGCTACCAAGAACCAAGCCGTTCTCGAGCCAATTCTTACGTGAACTGATGGTTCTCTGTCGTAATGTATTCCAGCCATACCAGAGTCATACCCGCGCTGAGGTCCTGGGCAAAAGCGTAAATAAATCAAGCTGGTTGTGTCACCGGTATCTGATTGGTCGAAATGCCGGGAGACACCAGTGTTCTGGATGCACATGGATTATTTGAAGGAAAAAAGCCATATTCTATATATTATTCATTATTAGTAGTATCTCACACCGTGATGTATTGATGTATTTCCAATCATTCAGAGCTTGAACATTTCCAGCCACATACTTAAAATACTATAGAACAGCATGGTTTCATAATGCAAATTTACACAAGTGAATGCTAATTCTGCTAGTGTTTGATGCACAAGACGGTGATTCACACAGACTGGTCAGCCGAAATCTAGCAGAAATTCGCACATGATAAATCATGATGTAACTGTTTGAAAAGTAAATAAATGTCTCTTTGGTTTTTATGCCACTGTCACTCTCCAAAGCTGGCAAAACCTTTACTGAACAGCAAGCTGAAACTGTGCTGTAACTAGCATTTCTTCATACAGCTTGGGAATGGCTTGGTTCCTGTATTCCAATGGAAAAGCACCATTAGATCTGAGGGAGTCTTCAACAGTTTGGTGTTCGCTCAACTGGAGATGGTCTTCTGAGTGACTCAGACACACAGCCAGAACATTCCGAGTCCTATCACCCTGGCCAATGAGCTCAATCCCTTGATAGAGCTTCCTCAACAGACTAGGTAGTCAAGACCGGCTGAGAAAGTTCCGATTTATGATACTATAGATGCACTTTCCTCTTTTAATGGAGGTAAGTTGTCCAGATTTCTTTACAGCGGGTAGTTCTAACGGGCAATGGATATTCAGGCTGCTGCAGATACAGGGCCTGTCAGTGACAAATTTTAAATATTCCACAGAATCTTATTACTCACCCTGTTTGTGGATGCATGAAAAAAACTACAGCATCTACCATGCAGACATGTCACTGACTAAACTGGCTCTGCATTAGCTGTAGTTAGGCGTAATGCTACATTGCTGAAATTCTGATTTAATCCAACTATTGCTGAGTCTTTGTCAAGTCAAGACATGATTTGAGTTCTACAATTTATTCAGTGAGTTAATTTAGGCAGAAATGCCAATCATAGACTTTATAACTTAGTGTAGCATTACCTTAACATTATAGGAATGTGATCATGCTCTCCACATAAACATAAATTTTGCCATAACTTACTATTACAAGAATTATAAATTATCGGTACCAAAACATCAGATGTAATAATCCAATAGGTACCACCGAACGTGTCCATGAACCTTTTATAAAATGGTCTCAGTAGCAAAAAAACAAAAACCTGAAATACTCCTGCGTGTTTCCTTCTAAATTTGTTTTGGCATCCAGCAAAATTAAATCATTCTTGCTGCAAATTCCAGTGTAATTAAATTAAACCCAAGCTGGGTTGGGCCCACGGACAGTGCCATCATGGATTGCCGATGGCTGACAAACCCACCCCCCCAATTCCAGTATCTCTGTTAGGCGCACCCAGAAAAAAAAAATATATCTACTTGGTTTGCACCTGCCTCAGTAAATCAGGGACAAGTCTTTATTTGTATTGCAAAAGTGAGGATTAAAACTTACCTCCAGAACAAACTCTCCCATTCTCTGTTATACCTGTCTTACACAAATGATTCCTAATCATTATATTGTTGTTAACCCTTTTTCCCCATTTCTCACCAGCACATTTAACTGCGAACATAATCAATGAATCATTAATACTCTAATGACTAGAGGAAACACTTTATGATTTACTGTCACATCCTGGCTGTTATAATTTCCCACACTGTATTTAGGCAGCCCTAGTTTAAGCTAACTACTTGGCATCTTCAAATAATTAAACATTTTTTCTGATTAGTTAAAAATAGCCTATCCATTTTCCATAACTGTTTATCTTGTTCAGGGTCACCGGGGGTCCAGATCCTATGGGTGCAAGGCAGGAAACAACCCAGCATGGGGTGTCAACCCATTGCAGGGCACACTCACACATACAGGCACACTTACGGGCAATAAGGTACCTTAATTTCAGCATGTTTTGGACTGTGGGGGGAAAAACCAGAATACCCAGAGGAAATCCCATGGCAACACTGGAAGAACATGCAAACTCCACGGCCCTGGCGGACCCTCAAACTCAGATGTGAGGCAACAGTGCTATCCACTGCACCACTAATTAAAATTCAAGATAATTTTAAATACTGAAGAATGCGATTTGAGACTCAGCAGGCTATACAGTGGAAAAGTAAGGAAAGGATAGCAGTAAATGGGCTGGTCACTTCACTTCAAATGTGCAAAAAATACAAATAGTAATAAAGTTATAGTAAATAAGTACTTAAGGAATTTATGATTTAAAAAAAAAAAACGCAAAAGAAGCTATATAAAAATTTATGGTAGACTACCTACCTGGCACTCGATACAAAAGTTCAGCTTAACCAATTGGTTCTTGCCACAATCAGCCAACAGAGTTTTTCTGTGTGAACAGCCCCACGCTCACGCTCCTGTTTGTTTTGGGCACCAGCGTCAGGTGAGCTGCATGTTGTGTGGTCATGCTTAAATTGTTGGACCTTGCTGAGCTGAGGTCAGCACTAAGCAGACAGCGAGGCCCACGGCAATAAAGTCACCTGATGACCTATAGTACAGGAGCAGCGTGTGGCTCAGTGATTAGGTCTTTGTGGCCGACTGGAAGGTCGACGGCTTGAGCCCCGGGCCTTGGCAGAATAGTCAAGTTCCTGTAATCCGGTGAATAAAGCCCTTAACCCTCCCCCCCCAAAATGCTCCAAGGATGCCGGCTAAAAAGCCTGACCGTGCAATAAGAGTCCAAGCTTTGCTCTCGACTGTATATATGCGCATGTATGTCTAAAAGCACAGCAAGACGGGATGTGTGAAAAATAAGCTTTCCAATGTACTAAGATCATTTTTATAATGCAATTACTACAGCTGTATTAAGGACTGCCATTTCAAATCACTCATGGAAAAAATACTAATCAACTGCAAAAGGCTGAGTTAAGATCAGTGTGAGCGGAATTAAACTCTTTGTAAACACAGGCCTGCCTTTTTGACATATTTATTAAAAACACAAGCGTGGCTGGCCATTGTCTTGTCTTTTTTTTTTCCATTGTGGAGGCCTGGTCACTCACTCCTAGGCAGTGTCCACCCCCTACCCCCAAAGGTCATTTACATTCAGACTGTCCTCTCCATTACACCCCACCCCCAGCATCGACCCAAATCATCCAGCCCTGCTTGCCTCTCAGCCTCCAACCGTCCTGGGGAAAGACAGCTTGCTGATGCCTGTGCCCATGAGAAATTGAGGGGGAGGGCGGTGGGGGTTTGGAGATCTCCAACAGAGATGATGGAGCTGAATGCGTGAGGAGCAGAGAGCAGTGGGGAGAGCTGGCTGCCCTGGACAATACGCTCCAGGCTGGGGTCTCATGGAGTGTCACCCAGCATTGGCAGCTGGCAAAACAAAGGAAATCAGATCTTTCCCTGTTAAATGCACCCCGAACACTGTCTGTCCTTCTGAACTTCATTCCCTCCCCCTCCCCTGCACAGGCGTTAAAAAAAATGTGATAAAGAGAAAAGCCCCTCCCCCAGCTCTCAACACACATATTCCAGCAGGTGCTGGTCCGGTAGGCTAACCGAGCTCCTAACTGGACGCTATGAGCTACAGCTGCCCCCAGGGCTCGGTGCCGGCTGTTATTGCCCCCCTCATCCACCTGTGCTGACACTGCTTGCGGCATCAGTCTGTAACCAGGAAGATCCCACCTACCTCGTCCCTCCCAAGGAGGGAAGCCCACGCAGCCTCAGAGAATGCAGGCCCACTGTAATGGCCCCAAATATGCAAGCCAATCAGCCTTGGACAATCAAAGTGACACCTCTTTGTACATCTCCACTGACGTTCAGTATCAGACTGTCATCACTGTTATTAATATGGAGGTACTCAATTGGTACATGAATAAAAAAACCTACACATCTTGGAATTGTCAGAAGAATTTAGATCATGTGCAGCAAAGCACTATGGCAGACGGTCTGCCCTTAACAACCGTGCCCTACTTGCCAGTGAGGGGTGATAATCTCCACCAATCATCTTGAGCTAACGGCAGGTCCATGACATGTTATTAAGAAGCTCCGCCTCCATAAAATCTCCCTGCATCTTTTCAGGTTGCAGTGCAATTAGTTTTGTTTTTCTTCAAGAAGCATGGTATGATAACTAATACCCGAAAACATCCATCTGTCCATCCATTTTCTATACCAGGCGGTCACATGCAGAGTTTCTGGGGTCCTATAACAATAAAAAACTGTTTTGTAAACCCTTTTTCCCTTAGAAATGAACTATTATTCTGAAAATGGCTGATGTCATATAAAGGCATTCAAACAACTACTCTGTAAAACCAAAATATTAAGCTCATTAACAAGTGTTATCTTATAGAAAATGTATCCTGTCCACTTGGCAACCTGGTCAGCCTAACTCTCATTCCTAAACTAAAATCATTAATAATTAAATTGAATACAGAGAGAAAACATGGTCACCCGATGCTGCAGCAATTACAGTTTCACAATGAGCAGAACTGCAAGACAACAACTGCTGTGATTAATAAGGCAAATAACAAATTAAGTTAATGTGTTATCAACACCGAGACAATCAACCACATGGCCTCCAGGGCACAGGGATGTCAGTCACCTTCATTATAACTGCAAACATCAGGTGAGATTTGTTGAACCACAGGGCTTTACCCGGAAGTCCTTCTGCGGGCTACACTGTGATGCACTTTATAATTTTAATATGGAGCACATGGAGACAGACGAAACTGGCTATATAACCACAAGGACACATTTGCCAGCACTGCTTCATTAATCACATCTTGTTACCTCACTTATTTAACTGCTGCTCATTAAACGAAAGCCTTCGCATGGAGGTTTCAAGGCAGGGACTATGCTTATGAATTGTATTAAGGGAGACGATAAAATCAGTACACAGCTTTACAGTATGACTGCAGCAGTGCTCATATCTCACAGACCATAAGTGGTGTCTGAGATTTTTTATCACCTAACAGGAAGTAACAGCAGTCATGCTACAGTTTCATGAGACTAGCTGCCTGCATGCTCTCAAAACACACACACACACACACACACGCACTCTCTCTCACACACACACACACACACACAATGACAATCAGTTTTCACTGACCTCAGCTAACCCTAACCCTGCAGGATTCTTTACTACAACCCCTGCAGTATGAACCTATCTTACCATTAGGGCGATAATTCACAAAATTACTATAAAAACACCTCAAACTCTCCATGATCTATACCATGACCAGGATAAAATCTCAACATCAGCACTTAGACCCAAAAACATTCAGCAAATGGTGATCTTACCTGACACAGAGATTCTCATGGTAGCTTCCAGGGGACGGTTGTTGTCCAATGCGCTGCTGAGCTGAATCTCACCTGTACTCTGGTTGAGGATGACCAAATTCAGCTCATTTCCGGCTTCAAAACGGTACTGAAGCAGGTCTGAAACATCTGGATCATGCGCCGGGATGCGTCCAATTACCCCAGTTGGAAAGCTGCTGGACTTGTTGGTAACATAGTTGTTGAAGACTATTTGAAAGTTCTTGAGCACTGGCAGATTGTCATTCTTGTCGATCAACTTGACACGTACTGTGGCCCGACTCACAAGAGGGGCAGAGGTGGCCTGGACCACAATGATGTACTCAGAGCGAGTCTCATAGTCTAAATCCGTCAGGGCTGTCAGCTCCCCAGAAAAGATATCTAGTTGAAAGACCTCGGGGATGTTGCCCTCCACAATCTGATACATGATCTGGGCATTGCTCCCCTCATCTGGATCAGAGGCAGTTATCCGTGAAACCACTAAGCCAATGGGACTGTTTTCCTCCACAAAAATATCAAAATCATCCTTCTCAAATACCGGTGGGTTGTCATTCACATCCAGGACAGTCACCTGAATGTCCACAACCGTTTTCAGTGCAGGGAGACCTTTGTCCACTGCAAAGGCACGGAGGTTGTATGCTGGCACATTCTCACGATCCAACCGCCGCAGAGTACGTACAATCCCTGATGTTGACTCGATGATGAAGTCACCGTCACCATCTTCCCCACCTTGGAAAGTATAGAAGATGCGCCCATTCAGCCCAGAGTCCTGATCTGTGGCAGAGACCTGCACCACACTGGTGAAGGCAGGAACGTCTTCCATCACTGATCCCTGGTACTGGTCTTTAAGAAACCGAGGAGCATTGTCGTTTACGTCATTTACCAAAATCTCTAGGTATGTTGTATCCGACTTTTGCGGAATACCATTATCACGAGCTGTGATGGCAAGTGTATAGGAGACCTGGTCTTCATAGTCCAAATCCATCTTTGTTGTGACAGCGCCAGTGTCAGGGTCAATGTCAAACTGTGGGATGCTGTCCTCCATATAGTAAGTGATGCGGGAGTTTTCACCTGTGTCCTCATCTGTGGCGCTAATGACCACAACTGTGGTACCAATAGGTCGGTCCTCGTTGATGTTGACAGTGTAATGGGAGCTCTGGAATACAGGCCTATGCGTATTGGCATCGGTGACATTAACAAACACCTGGGCAGTGTCAAGGCGTGTGCCATCAGAGGCTGTAACTACTAGGACGTACTGCCGCTCCAGTTTATAATCCAGAGGTAGTGCCAGAGTGATTAGGCCTCCACCACTCTGGCTGGTGATGGAGAAACGATTGCGTGTGTTGCCACTGGAGATCTGATATGTTACCACACTGTTGATGTCCCTGTCCACCGCTGACACTGTGACTACACTAGTTCCCACTGCTGCATCCTCATTCAGCCGCATATAATAGAACTTTTGAGTAAATTCAGGGTTGTTGTCGTTCACATCTAGAATGGTCATGCTCACACTCGCAGTAGAGGTCATGGGGGGGGAGCCATGATCACAAGCCTCTACACCAAAGTTATAGAAGTCAACAGTTTCTCGATCAAGCTCAGCTGCCACCACAATCCAGCCCGTATTGTTGTTGATGGAGAATGGGAAACCGGTCGCTGTCTCGATAAGCCGGTATTCCAGCCTTGAGTTCTCTCCCGAGTCAGCATCAATGGCCTGAATGTGGATGACAGAATAGCCTAGAGGCACATTTTCTAGGACAGTGGCTTGAAAGGGGGTGCTGACGAAAATAGGAGCATTATCGTTGACATCCAGCACCTGCACAGTAACAAGGCCACTAATGTTAGAGAGGGGTGGTCGGCCGCCATCCTGCGCCCTAATGCGAAGCGTGTACTCCTTGTTTGCCTCGTAGTCCAGCTGGCTGACTAAGTCCATCATACCGGTCTGTGCATCAATGTAGAACTGGCCCCGGGTGTTTCCGCTCATGATGCTGAAGTGCACCACTGCATTGTTGCCACGGTCTCGGTCTGTGGCGGTCACCTGTAGGATGTGATGGTTCGGTGGCATGTTCTCAGGCACCTGCACTACATAGCGCTTCTCGCTGAACTGTGGGGCATTGTCATTGTCATCTTCCACTGAGATGTAGACGGTAGCTGTGGAGCTACGTGGCCCTGGGTCACGACCCTGGTCGTTAGCCTCCACCAACAAAATGTAGGAGTCTATCTCCTCCCGATCTACCGGTCCCTTGGTACGAATCACCCCAGACCTGGGGTCGATCTCAAAAACACCATTGGAGCTATTGTTATTGAGGACATTGTAAAGGATGTTGGCGTTGGCTGGGGCATCTCCATCAGTTGCCCGCACAGTGAGGACCTCATACCCCACCTCCAGGTTTTCCCGCACACTCTCCTTGTAGTCCTGTTGCTCAAAAACAGGGTCATGGTCATTTGTGTCACTCACAGTGACTGTGAGGGTCGCCATGGCTGTGCGCCGTGGTGTGCCGTGGTCCATTGCTGTCACCCGGAACACGTGCGTTGACTTTGTCTCTCGGTCCAGCTCTTCAGCTGTCGTCACAGCACCAGTGACAGAATCCACTGCAAACAAACTGTTGGAGCGGCTATCGAATAGTGCATCAATAAAATACTCTAGCCTACCAGCTTCCCCCTCATCAATATCTACAGCTTTCAGCACCACAACAGGTGTCCCATTCGGCCTGTTCTCAGGTACAGATACCTGGTACATGGGCGGCTGGAACTGGGGGCTTGTGTTAACATTCCTTTTCCTGCGGTTTGCTATGCCTGCAGTTGAATGTGCAGCCTTCTGAAGGACCCTCTTTAAGTGGTCCTGCTCAAATGACCCAATACCTATTCGCCAGTGCACAGACACTGGGTCTCCCTGAACAGCTCCGCTCAGTTCTTCCAAGCTAAGGCACAACCCCGCGGATGAACAGCTCCGGCAACGCAAATCCATCTCACGCAGTTTTCCAAGTTTCAAGCAGAACCGCTTAGAAGCCACCAACCTCTGTCCCGAGAAGTGCAATTCGGGAACACCGGATTTGCGGCATTGGAAACTGCCGCGAACCTTAGAGGTGGGCAGGAGATCCAGTATTCGAAACAGAGGAATTTCAGATTCGTAACACCTAGGATGGTGATTGTGTACATCCAGTAGGCTGATAATATCTACATCGCGCTGCGCCTTTTTCCCACGCTTACTGCGACAATCTGCGCCGTGTACGTGAACGTCGTAGCGGCTGGTTATCAGGTGCCTGAATCCAGGGATAGATGCGTCCGTGCAGTCCACGGTAGTGTAAATTGTGAAAGGGTTAGAAGGGATACCGCTACAGTCTAATGCCTCCGAAACCATCACGGTGCCTGCCACCCCATCGATCCGTAAGAAGGTCCGCGTAAATTTAGGGGAAATCACTTGGTCCAGGGTGCAATTCCTACTCAGCTTTGTGATTGCAATTTTGGTTCCAGGCTGCACATCCTCGCCGATGTGCACGTTGTAGCTTTCCGACAAAGCAACGAGTTTCAGTAGCCCGGTAACAACAAGCAGTACGTACCCCTTAGTGAAGATCATCTCCGCTGAACACAGTTCCCTCATGTCTCCTTCGCTTGCCGTATATTTATCGTGTCCGTCCCTCAAACTTTCCTTCGAGTCCGTCTCTTCTGGTGGGTTAAATCCATGCTTTCACTGTTGCCCAGAAGAGTTTAATTTGCCCGCTTATGCTTTGCACTCCTCCGCTGTTTGTGAATGACTTGTACAAAATGGCTCCTACTACTCCCGTGCCTTGTGGGCTTCTCATTACCATAAACCTGACTCAATACAACAGAAGAAAGAAAAGAGAGTGCATGATTGTCCCGCAACAGCACGATCGGATTGCGGTCAGACAGTGAAAGAGCGGTTCGATCGGAGCTGCTGGGGAAAAACCACCCGTTTAAGACCCACTTGAAAGAGCTGGAAGCCGCTTCTGTGACACTCAAGCAGGCAGAGCGCGACTCTGTACCTGAATTTTAAGCCGTGATGCGTTTGTAACATTTTATTTCGTTAATGAGTTGGATTATGTCCAGTAGAAACACAGTATTCTGCTCTTTGTACTTTACGTTTACAACTCAAAAAGTGCATGTCATGTCCATAATATATTTAACAGACTTAGATTTAAATCACTCGTGACTACAGTTAGTGGAAAGGAATTAACTTAGTCTAAATAAGTTGATCGTAAATTTGGTATTTCTAATGATTCAGCAATTAAATACCAATTTCATCAATACGGATTTAGGAGTAATATCTTTAGGAGTAATATGTTTACAATCTGGCTAGATAAAACCAGATATAACAAGAGTCAGATCAATACTTTAACTCTCACTATTGACTAACCTTGATTACTGATAATCAGTGAAACCGATTACGGTTACATTAATATCTATTTAGCTATCTTGAATTTTGGCATGAAAACATTTGGATACCTGGCTCTTGCTTAATTGTACCTTGACATCCGGACACATATATTTGTTTCATTTGTGTATTTTATGCTTTGTGTATGAATAACACAAGATCCAACATCTTATATCTATCTGTATGAATGGGAGAATGTATACACATGTCTCCATAAAGGTCAATGAAATTAAAACTAATATATCTTGTCGGTCTATAAAAGAATTAGCATCTTCTGTTAACATGTTTCGTTCACACCTCTATATACATTACTTTAAACCAGTAATTTTACAGCATGACTTATTGAAATGAACTTAAAAAAAAATCGGTTTTGACAGACCTGGTTTAAAATATCGAATACCTTTAAAACAGTTGAGCAGCGTGTTGATTTTTTTAACCCATTTTGGAGATGATTCACAATCAAGTTGCGTCTTTATACTAGGGACAAATTTTATGGATGCAGTTCTGGAGATTATGTGGCAATAATAACAGTGAATTATTTGCGTGTCACCTCCTGCTTTTCCATGGGTAATACTGTAGCTAGTATACGCGCTTATTCAGAGAACTTTTTAAATATTTTTGAGCCCAAGGGAAGTAGAAGTAGGGCCTGTGGAATCGGCAGAGAGTGAATTACTTGTTAGAGAGTGAACTGTACTGCTACGAGTGAGTTAAGTGAGGATAGAGGGGTGTGGTTGTAACGGACAGTTACCAGCAGCAGCATTTATCATAGCTAATGCCAGCTTTTATGGTAGTTTTTGTTCTGTGTGTGAATCTGCATATCAGTAAAAATGTGAAAAGAGTAACTGCTTGCATTAAGTTTATAACAAATGGTACTGTTATCACTGATGTTATGGTGCTTTTGCTTCAGTATGAAGTTAAGCTGAAGCTCCCTTTGTCTAAGCAAAAGATCATCCCCATATGACCATTTCAGGGAGACTTCCTAAATACTTTTGATAGTAATTGATCATACAGATGTGATCATAGTAACTGAACATTATGGCTATAAACCAGAACATTCTCCTCCACACTTCTGACCAACCAGTCCCAATCACACCTGCAGTACTTGGTTCAAAATCATGTGCAGCATTCAGTTCTTCATGCGATGTGTTTCATAGGGTTTAAACCTAAAACTTGAATGTTTATTGATAGCAAGACACAATACTGGCACGAATACCACAATACGACACATTAACTGTGAAATTTTAAAGTTTACATTGTGATAATATAGCTGTGAATGAAAGTTTGGGAGCCCCTTTGAATTTGTGATTTCTGCTAATTCAAGCATGTACACTATGAGGTGGACCCTTGGCATTTATCTGTCTCTTCTCTGCATCTACCACAAGTCAGTGAATGTATCTCTGGATCTTAGTCTGTTTGCACAGAACATGTGCACCTGGAAAATCCTCCAGTGAAGGCTTACATCATTCTGAAAATATTCCCTGAACACACCCTCATACCAAATAAATAAATAAATCTAAATAAATAAAACCTTGTAAGATTTCACTTTCTCCAGGAGACAGTCTTTGTCTGTCAGGAGGGGATGACTCTTTGGTTAACCTCCATCATTGTATTACAGCTCAAACCTCACTCAATCTGCTGGGATCAGAGTTGCATTTGTTAGCTATAAATTTCAGCTACTTTGAACTTGCATACGAGTGACACTCTGTGCACATTTGACTTGTAAACATGGCTTTTCACAGGGATGCCAAAACAATGTTTTCTGTACATTTGCTTCCTTTACCCAAATGATAATTTCATTGTCGACTGTAACTGTGAAATTGATGTTAGATGTTTTATTGGCTCTGTTACACCTGTTTTTTTTCTTGCTTTTTTCTAATTACATTCAGCTTTTTGTCTTTTTTGTAATATTAAATAATGAGTACATTTTTAGTAAAACACTGAGCAAAACAGTGGGGGTCCTCAGGGACCCCCAGACTGTCCACACGCTTTTGCTCCTTCCCAGCTCCCAGGGAATAGGGAGGGAGCTTAAAGATGTACTGCCTAGTGCTCCTCGGGGCCCTGTTTGAGAAACACTGATATGTAGATCATCCATGTAAATATATCTGGCTCCATCTGCTGGGCTAATGCAGAAAAAGTCAAGTTCATCAGCTGAAAAACTACCCAAGGAGAGATAAGATGTAAGTAGAGCTTCTGAGTCCTGAGACTTTGGGGGAAGCTATAGCAACTCAAAGTTGCTGCTCTGCCTATGAATAAATGAATTTTTATGTTCGCCAGAACTGTTGAAAGTAGAAGATGACCCTACTTTAAACAAGTAGGTCGAACTTTTTCAGTCACTGTTCAACTTCAGTATAGACCTTGTGCTGTGCGGTACAACTTTGTATGAATGAATGAATGAATGAATGAATGAATGTTACATGTATGTAGCGCTTTTCAAAACACCCAAAGTGCTTACAGAAGCATCAGGGAACCATTTCAACCACCTCCACTGTGCAGCACCCAATCAGATGATGTGATCTCCTGTGCCACTACACTCATCACACAGTAGTTAAGGTGGTAAAATGGCAAGACTGAATTCACCAGTTAGATATAGGAGATGATTAGGAGGCCAAATTTCATACGGTCACAATGGGAAGTTTTAGCCAGGACACCGGGCTACCAGCCCAACTCTATAGAAAGATGCCCAGGGATCTTTTACGAACTCAGAGAGTCAGGACCTCGGTTTTATAGCTCTTCATTTTTACAGCACGGTGTTCCTGTCACTGCACTGTGGATGCACACCAACCTCAGAATGGGCAGACCTGTGGGCGACACCAGCACCTCTTCTAGCAGCAATCCCGCTTTCCTGGATGTTATCACTTCCAACTATAGATGTTTAAAAGCAAATTTAATTTAAAATGCGGGACTGGCAACTACATCTCGGTGCGCAAGGCAATAGACAACGTCTCCCAGGAGAAAGCCCCAATATGAAACTAATAACATTAGCGCTTAAAAGCACTGTAACTTTGTATCTAACATACTGAGACATGGGGTGCTTGTAAGTAAATTTGCCCTAGAATCATGTGCCAAAATACAGTGCTGCTCAAAAGTTCAGAATTTTCCATATTCCTGCATAAATATGACTTAAAATATCGTCAGTTATTCCCATAAATCCTAAAAGTAGGTGAACGGAACACAATTGAACAAATGAGATAAAAATATTATACTTGGTCATTCATTTATTGAGGAGAATTATCCAATGTCACAATTCATTAAGAACATATCTGTTAGGGGGGAAATATAAAACATTCCATAAGCTGGTTACATAAGTGTGCACACCCATAAAGTAATACTTCGCTTTAACGCCTTTTGATTTAATTACAGCATTCAGTATTTTTGGGTAGGAGTCTATCAGAATGTCACATCTTGACTTGGCAATATTTCCCCACCTTGCAAAAGTGCTCCAAATCTGTCAGATTGCAAGGGCATCTCTTGTGCACAGCCCTCTTCAGGTCACCCCATAGATTTTCATTTGGATTTAGGTCTGGGCTCTGGCTGGGCCATTGGGAAACTTTCACGTTCTTCTGGTGAATCCATTCGTTTGTTGATTTGGATGTATGCTTGGGGACATTGTCGCACTGAATTCCTTTTCATCTTCAGCTTTCTAGCAGACACCTGAAGATTTTGGGCTAAACTTGACATACTTTTTGTATTTGCAACTGTTCATAATTCCCCTCACCTTGACTAAAGCCCCAGTTCTAGATGAAGAAAAACAACCCCAAAGTATGAAGCTGCCCCCACCGCACTTCACCCTGGGTATGGTGTTCTTTTGGTGATGAGCAGTGTGGTTTTTGCACCAAACATACCTTTTGGAATTGTGGCCAAAAAGTTCAGCTTTGGTTTCATCAGACCATAACATATTTTCCCACATGCTTTTGGAAGACTTGGTGTATTTTTTGGCATATTTTGTATTTCTTTGTGAGAAAAGGCTTCCTCCCTGTGGCCGTGCCCCATAGTCCAGACAGGGAGAATACAGAGATTGTTGTCATATATAGTACACAACCAGTACTTGCCAGAAATTCCTGCAGCTCCTTCAGTGTTGCTGTAGGCCTCTTGGCAGGCTCCCTGACCAGTTTTCATCTTGTCTTTTCATCAATTTTGGATGGACGTCCAGTTCTCGTTAACATCACTGTTGTCCCATATTTTCTCCACTTCTTGATGACTATCTTCACTGTTTTCTATGGAATATGTTAAAGCCATGGGAGTTTTTTTGTACCCTTCTCCTGAGTGATACCTTTCAACAATGAGATCCTGATGATGCTTTGTAAACTCTCTGCAAACCATGGCTTTTGCTGTGGAATGCCACTGAGAATGCCATGTTAGAAATATCCTACTAGGACAGCTGAACTTTATTTGGGGTTAATCAGAGTCACTTTAATTGATGGCATGACCGTACCCCAAAAGGCTGAATTCTGTAATTAAATCAAAAGGTGCTTCAACAAAGTACTAGTTTAAGGGTGTGCACACTCATGCAACCCGCGTATTGTACGTTTTAAAATTTTTATATTACTCTCCCTAACAGATTTGTTTGTTTTTCAATTGAATTGTACAGGTTATAGGTCATACTAAAGGTGGAAAAGTTTTGAAATGATTTACCGTGGTCTCATTTTTTTTACGTCACAAAAACCTGGCATTTTAACAGGGGTGTGTACACTTTTTATATCCACTGTACTACTACATTATTTGTGGCCCCTCAAGTAAAGTGTTATCGATATATGTAATTTTAAGTCCCTTTAATAATTACAAATGACTATTATACCTAGAACTGTGGTACATTTACCCAGTGGTTAGCATTGCAGCGGCACATGTCCAAAGTTGTTGGCTTGATTCTGTATACATGGAGTTTGCATGTTTTCCTGTGTTTATAGAGTTTTTCCCCAGAGTCCTTTGGTTAACTTCCACTGTTTAAAACATGTGTTTATGTGAACTAGTGTCTCTCAGTTGCCTTCAGTGTTATGTGATGGACTGGCATCCAGTCCAAGGTGTCCCCTGCCTCCTGTATTGGGATTGGCTTCAGACTCAATGTAACCTTGTACTGTATAAGTAGCTACGGAAGATTGATGGATGAATGTAGTGTACCTACCTTTCAATCTGACATATCAATATGCAAGCTCCATGAATACCAAAACAGAAGACACTGAAAATGTCAGAGTTTTATTAAATATGCCAGGATGAATGCTATTGAACTTCCAAAGTTAAAGAAAACATCTATTCTGAGGCTATTTCCATTTAGCAAAAAAATATGAGGAGGACATCTATCCACTAGAGGGCAATATTTCTTGGCTTATATGCACTGCAATGTCAGCCTGACCCAGTTTTGCCTTCCTGGCTCTTATTTATACAGCCAGAGTACATTGTACTATTCTCTGTCTTGAAGCTTCTTCTTTCCTCCTGCGATAGTTGATATTGTCATAGGTCATACAATAGTTTTGCAACATAGCAATTTGCTCATTCTGTTTTCTGTGTTACCGTAGCAGTTGTTACTTAATTTTTGTGGAACATTGTGTATGTAACCAACTACGTTATGCTAACTCTTGATTGTGTATTCCTTCATACTATGATATGAAGTACAAAAGTAACATATGAGGCTCAACTTTCCATAGCATTCAGCATTCCATCTGTATATATGTCTGTGTCTCATGGAGATGTGGTAGGCAAAGAGAAATATTCCAATGTACCTCTACTTACACTTCTGCATGGCAAATAAAGGATCATTTCATCATCATTTTAGTACCTGGTGATAACAAAACTGCACAATGACCTTTGTGACATTTTACAGCTGTGGTGCAGAATGTTCCTGCGACCACAGGAAATATGCAGCCTTCAGCACCAGGAACTGTCCAAACCAGATAAACTTGGCCTTGTCCTGGAATTTCCTTTCAAAAGGAGCCAACCCTTGGCAGCGGATACCAAAGGTGCAGTAAGGAGGCCAATGGATCTTTCTTTATTTGGTGCATTATGACATGGGGTCTAATTAGCAGGGTTAGCTCAGGTAACTCAGTGCAAAGACTTCTAAGACATATAGAAGCTCCTAGAATACTTACCTTTATATAGGCTACAAATGGAATTCTGAGTTTGAGTATATCTGTCAGATAATTCATACTTATTTTGTAAATTTTTATGGCTCAGTAGTGAAATCATAATGAAAATCCTAATGTGCACCAGTGTTTCTGTCTTGTGTATAATTTAACTGATAAAAGAACACTTTTAGTTCTGCCAAGGAATATTAGCTGTCATGCATAGTTACTAGCTATGTTTTGATATAAATAGAAAACTGTATAGCGTAGTGGTAACACAGTGTATAGCATGTTAAATTCACACCTCCAGGGTTGAAGGCTTGATTCTCTCTCCCTGGTTTTGTGTATGTGGAGTTTGTGTTTGTATTGGTTTCTTCCAGGTACTCCAGATTCCACTGTCTCTATGTATATCAGTGTCTAACCTGTATTTCCTTGGACAGACTTACCATGACTGTTTGCTGTGTAAGTGGTTATGGAACATGGATCAATGACTCAGTGGTAATAACACCAGACAGTGTTGCCAATTCTAAGATCTCTTCACAGCAATCAGTCTGTCAGTAGACAGCCAGTTTAACAGGATTTAGCTGGACAATTTTGTTTCTCACATGTGCTGTCCCATTGCACAGCTCCAGGAAACACTTTACATTGTGAATGTGATAACTCAAAAAGTATTTTAATGGGTATTACTACTTCAAAAAAATAAAGCATTATATGGATGTAGATCTACACCTGATTGATTCTGAGACAAATCACACCAAAACTCACATCAAAGAAAGGGAGGGGGCCTGCAGAAGATGCTTGATCTTGTGTGAACACAGTAACCCAAAATATTTTTGGATCTTTTTCAAAAGGATGATCTGGCACTTTTAATTTTTAAACAATTTTCCCCAAAATGGAAGCAGTGGTGGCACATGAAAGGACAGCCATAGACAGATATAGTGAACCTGATTTCATTGAGACAAGTCACACAAAGCTAGGCTTTTCATAGAGATTTTTTGGAGAGGTGAGGTAAGTGTGTATTGGGGCTTGAGACTGTAGTTGAGGGAGGAGGGATTAGATGGGGGAGGGGGTAACAGTGGTCTTTGGAGAATACATTGGTGTCATTCTGGCAGCATCTATTTACTGAAAGCTTTTGTATTTATCTTGCATTTGGTGAGGTTTTCACTAAGGGTATATTCTCTTCCAGTTTGCCTTTATTAATTGAGTTCAATAAGCATTATACATTAAAACTTTGGATCCTGGTTTTAATATATAAGAGCCTTGATGGTCTGGGTTAGGAAATATTTGTCTTGGTGTGTGCTAGATGTGGAGGGTTTATTTAAAATGTCCAAATATGGAAAAAAATAGGAAGACCAAAACAAAAAAGCAATTAGGTAACTAGTCATGGGTAGAATTTGATTATATCTGTCATCCAAAATGTTTCTGAAATATAGCTACTCAATTTAATGCACGCTAGTACATTGCTGAGTTAAATGCTTAATTATAGTTATAATATAGCCCACATTTGTAAATTTATTGCTTAAACTCATTCAACTGTTTCATTTAAAACTTCCAGTTATGTCCAGTGATGCTGATATACATAAAATGAATACTGTTGCCTTGTCAACCTTGTAGTGCTGAATACTGGTGGAGCCCTATTCACCAAAGTTTAGGCTACATCAGTTCTAATTTGTTCACCATGCAACCAACCTACAGAAACTCACAGAAGCAGTTAAAAATGTTACTAGGATTGCCCTAATCTGACTGACAGGCACTAGTTACACCCACTGTAACATCAGCCTCTTCAACACAAGTATGTGAATACTGGACCACAGCAGTTCACACGCCAGTCTGCTGAATTCCATTGTTTTCAATGCAAGGATGCAGTTAGTTTGCTGACACACTATCGCAACACATCAAATGTTTTTGCATGCAGCACTCAATATGCAAAAATAAGATAAGTTTTGTTGTTATTTACAACACATCCCCTCTTAATGTGTCTGAAAGGTATATTATATTATTATATTATATTACAATAATGACAGCAATTATTATTATTATTATTATTATAACAGAGAATTAGTGATTTAAACCAATGATTATTATAGTTTTTGTCTGGATGATGTTCCCTGAGTATTTAGAGCATGAATCTATGAGAAGCCTATGACTTTGCTTTCTTTAGAATTTACAGGTGTTCCCTGACATGTTAACATGGGGAACAATCTTGCTCTTTTTCCCCATGCATTGTTCAGCTGTATCCGCTCTCATTTCGCAGAGTGCCGGTCGCACCCTCATCCACCAGACCCCTTCACTGACCGTGCTCCTCAGCTTTCCCCTTGCCCATTATACTTATTTTAAAGCCTAGAAGAGATAGATGGATTTTTTTCAGCAAATTGTTTGCTGTGCCCCAATTTCTAAAGTTACTTTCGTTGTTCCTTGAGGCCGGTCACGTCCTCTGTGGGGGGAGACAGGAGAGGGCTTAAATCACCACTCTTGGTATCAATTTGTCTGTTGGCCTATTTCCTTGCACAGGTGTCACTTGGTGCACGTTAGGATTTTCATTATGATTTCACTACTGAGCCATAAAAATGTACAAAATAAGTATGAATTATTTGGCTGGAACATCAAACTTTCTATGGGAGTCAATTAGCCCATAGAATGTTAAATAAACCCATCCATTTTTACAGTATCATTTATGCCATTTTTTAATTAAAAAACATTCCTCTCCTCGACTTGTACTACATCAGTTTTATTATTTCCTATAATGTCCAATATTCCATTTATGCTGCAACTAATACTGGTTCTGTATGATAATGCTGCAATTCTTTGTTAGTACCTTTAATAATCTTAGTATTATTAAATAAAATAGAGATTTTAGCTTACATAATAAACAATCCATCTACACCACCCATTCTGCACATGACATACACTTCCACATTATAGGAAGACAACTTACAATAAACAGTCTAATATGTTTATGTAATATGCTAATAACTATTGTAATTGTTGTTACTACCATCTCCATATTCAACTACAACTACCATACTTCCACTACTGCTATCATTCTTAATTGTTACTCCTTTTATACTATCATACTGCTAACACTGCTACCACTAGTACTACAGATACTTAACCTGCCACAAAAAATGACTATATTTTGCATTTACAATTTTATTTAAAACGTTTTAAATAATATATTTTTTATTCACTTATTACAAGTATTTCTTTATGGTTAAGGGAACAATAAGTCGTCTTTGAAAGCTATTTTAGTTGAAAAAAAGACAGAGATGGCAAAAGATATGGTAAGTAGGCTGGGCTTTGTTATAAAAGCTCCACCAACCTACGACATCCATCCTTTCCTTCCACTTTGGGGTCCATAAGCTTATCATGACCTACTGGTGGCTTGGCGTCTGTCTCTTGCTGGGCAGTGCTGCTCACGCCCAACTCCCCTATCAGGCACAGATGCCAGGAGGGATCAAGGTGCTGACCACCAACACCCCTGAGGCAGTCGAGGCAGCCAGTGTTTCTCTGGAGCTCTACAACCAGCAGGGCAAGGACATCTACATGTACTGCCTCAAAAGGGTCAATTCCGCCAGGATGCAGGTGAGGACAGAGCTTCCCACCATTGGTGGTGCTACCCGAATTGTTTTTGTAGTTAATTGAGTGCAGGAGTTGAGGGGGTGTCATCATTTTGTTGTCTCAGGAATTTATGGGAAAATTAATGTGCACATTTGTCCCTGGAATGTATTAAGTCACCGTGTGATTCACCATGCAGAAAATCTTCTATTTCATCAGTGAAAGACTTGTCAATTGATTGAATAAAAGTTTGTAAAAAGAAGACTAAGGCAAGAGAACATATTTTTAATCTCTTTCCCAAGACAAATGATTTTGACTGAACCAGGAGCGTTGCTGGGATGTTATGGAATTTGTTTGCTGAAACATCTGATCTAAACAAATCATTCGAGGTGTGTTCAGACTAAGCTGGGGCCTGAAGGTGTGAGATCATGGTTCTGCACACTGATCCCTTCGCTTACAATACTGACAGCAAGAATAATGATAATAATCATGATTATTATTATTATGCCTTCTGTCTAATGTTTAGTCTAATTCGATATCACATGGTTTCACGTCCCACCTGTCTCTAGTTTCCAGAACAAACAATACAACCAGTGTTGGGAATTTCAGGTCAAGTAGCTAATATACTGTTCATGATGTTGTTTCGTACTGTCATAAATATTTAAGAATAAATTATATGATAAACTGTGAAGTATTGAAAAACTACCAATTGAATTGATCTTTAAACAGAAATAAATTCCCACTATTTTGTATTACTTTTTTCTATTACGAAAGTAATACCAGCGTGTGCGCAATATGTGTGCATAAATTTTCACCAATAATAAAAACTAGAACTTAAATGGCAAAATGTAATATCAGAATCTGCATATAGTTTTGCTAGCACCATTTCTGGATAAGAGTTTTTCCTGTTTAAATAACTGTGTGCATTCATGATTAGAATCAGCCAAGAAAACAATATATTTGTCTGATATCCGGGTTATTCACAAACAACTTATCCATTTTCCAACCAGGGTCACAATGAACCTGAAGCCTATCCCACAATGCACAGGGAAAAGGGCAGGAGAAGAGATGCAAGAAATGCATATTGTAAAATTTGCTCTGCAAACATTTAGGTTATAAAGCCATATGAAGACAGAAAAGAGGATGGATCTCTGTAAGCAAGAGACAATAGGTGTAAATTATTTCTGTTCTGACAGGTGGTGGCAGGACTCAAGTACTACCTCGACGTAGAGACTTTCCGTTGTATTGAAGAAGAAATATACCTCCAAAGGGACAACGCTCAGGTAAGCATTCGCAGCATGAGAATCACAGCAAAAGTGTTGAGGTATCTCAGCCGACATTTCTTGTGCCCTTTTCCCCCCAGACTTTTCTGTGTAAGTTTGAGCTGCTCCAGGTGCCATGGCAGAATATCAGTCGGCTTCTTAAAGGCCAGTGCGGAGAGCCGATCCCTGTTGTGGGCCAGATAACACCAGTAGCTGCCAAGGATCCTCTGGTGCAGAGTGTCGCCAAATTTGCTGTGAACCAATATAATGTGTACCCAGGAAATGATTACACCTATGGCATGGTGCAGGTTCTGGCAGCCAAGAAGCAGGTGAGGCTCCAAATTTGCTTCTTGAGATGCCCCAATGATGCTTTTTTTTGTTTGTTATCTGACATGTATCTTTCCATCAGTTGATAAGTGGACACAAATACTACCTGGATGTTTGGATGGCAGAGTGTCTGAAACAGAAAGTCACAGAGACTATACCCTGCACCACTAATGTTAGTGCCCAGGTAAGTTGTGAGACCACATACGTGGCACATGACAAGAAGTCACACAAGGATAAAATAAGAATAAACACCTTCACAGATCTGATGTAGTTATTTTCAGTAAAGCCAGCCAATGTACCAAAAAATATATACAGTTCAAGTTTAATTACAACATGTACAACTGTCAATGTTTCAATTGTTTGAAACTTTTGTCCCGAACAGGAATTTGCATGTTTCTTTGTGGTCTGGCTGAAACCCGGAGAACTGGGCGGAGTTGAATTCTTAGATAGCACTTGTATCCCATTTGGAATAAATCTTGGAACAGGACTTTCCAGGCTGAGAAGCGCATAGTCAAGCAAGACAACAGGAAGGAATGTATATCTTTTTTTTTGGAAAGTATCATACTTGATTTTATGGTGAAAATGTTGATTATGTAGTACCTTATAAGAAAAAAATAGTTTTTACACATTTTAAGATACCCACAACCAAATGCTACTGATTATTTTGCATTTTCACAAATATAAACACACATGCTTATTCCAGCCTCCTTTATTACATAAAAATGTGCCCCAAAATTAAGATATTTTTATGCTGAAGTGGAAACATCAAGAAAATCTGTCTGGAAAAGCTTGTCTTTATGAGGTCACAAACACCACTAATGCACTAATATGAGGAGTATGTTTATTCATATTGAAGAAGTTTATTCATATTGCTGACTGCAATGTTTTAGGTTCAGATCTGGTCTGTTTAAAGGAGAGCGTATGGAATAAAGCAGAGGACATCCAGGATGTGAGGCTGCTGTAGTTCAGCAGACTCAGACACATACTAGGGACAATTAACAGCTACAGATTCCTCTGAACTGCAAGCCTTTCAAGTTTACTAATGAAGATCCTCAGTGGGATGAGTGAAATAGGAAACGTTTGGAGGGATCAATGCTTGCGTGTTTAACATATGAGATATAGGAAAATGTAGATGATCAAATCTCTTGTGATCATTACTATATTTCATTTAATCTGACCTGAATTAAATTTGACTGATCTCTTGACCATTTCATTTGTAATAAATACTTCATATTCAAGTGTCTTGGTTTCCTTTGAAAACCTGAATAATAATAACAATTTAAAAATCATTAAGATAACTGCATGACATACATGTGACAGCCTGGTGATTCAAACTTCCACAAACCTTCTGGGCTGTTTTGGGTTCCCTTGTAGAACCCTAAAAACATAAGGCTTTTTGCCTTTTTACATAGTGCAGAGAAAATGTTCAAGTGTTTTTTTTAAGTAGATCAAAAACAGTTCACTTTAGCATGTAGCAGCTTGCTTGGAGACATCAGCCAGGGCTAATGTTTAGACTACTGTACAACCATTCCACTATCCACAAACCCCAAACACCTTGGTGGTCAATAATATTAATAGTCTTGGTAAAAAATATCCTTGGTGTGGGTGCCTCAGTGGTCTCAAAACCTATATATCTTTAAAATCCTGAACCTACTGTGTGTGGTACGTTCCTCCCACACTCCAAGGACGTGCAGTTTGGTATATTGGTGTCTTTAAATTGCCCTTTGGGACTTAATAGTGTGGGTGCATATTATACATTGGCCTGACATCATCTGCAAGTTGTGCTTTCTTCATGCTCTTTAATTCCTAAGATAGGCTGCAGGCGCACTATGTCTCTGGACTGGATGAGTGATAATGAAGAATGTACAGATGTCCATTGATAGTCACTCCAGCAGTTTCCTCTACCAGAACATCATGAATATACTATATATACACTGCTCAAAAAAATTAAAGGAACGCTTTGAAAACACATCAGATCTCAATGGGGAAAAAATCATGCTGT
>JABFEA020000110.1:9251644-9281512 GCA_019775915.2 Cyphomyrus plagiostoma | reverse complement strand
AAACACCATATTAGTATGGTGTTCCTAATAATCCTTTAGGTGAGTGTAAATGTTGTAGTGCTTTAACACTAGAAGAGAGAAGCTTTGTCCTCTGAATCTATGAGAGCAGACAAGTCTTTCATTGCAATTCAAATTATTATTTTTTTCCATCTTTAAACAATGTTCACTGTGTTTTTGGCATATCTGTCTAATAGTACCACAATATAGATATGAATTCTGAATAGGCACACCTGTTTTTATAATGAAGAAGTAAATCACCAAAAATTTGATGGATATTTAAAATTCCACCTATGCAAAGGAATAGTAAGTAATTAAAATAAATTTGTGAGCATTATGGTGATCTCTTCACTAATCAAAATCTGTGGTCACATGACTCACTGTGCTGAAGGCTGCTTCCACTTGTTTCAGCTTAGGGATGCACAATGATTTCGGCATGACATCGGTATCAGCCGATAAAAGCCTAAAAAGTTCATTGACATTGGCAGATAAAATTTCTGCTGGTGAGCCTGCATCTTTAAATTGACATGTTAACTATGCACACACAATGACACAATGTGTATTTTGAATGCCAGCAACAGTCTTCAATATGTCAGCTGTATGCACATATTTGGAAGTACAGTCGGTCCTCTGTATCCGCAGGTTCCGCATTCATGAATCAGTTTTTTTTTTCTTCTCCATTTATAATTTTTTTAAATTTTACTTCTATTTTAAATATTCTGTGCTTTATTGTCCGTGTTTCCTTTCAGGTCATTAAACGAAAGCTATCCAAGTGTTGAAACAAAGAAAATGTTATGTTAATGCCGGCACGTATTTTGTGTAGAGAATTGCATTCATGTTTGGGGGTGTGACCTTTGGACAAAAGTCAATTTGAGTGTATCTCGATACTTACAGAGGAGAGGCAAAGCATTAAGCTCTGTACTGTAATATGCACACAGCACTCCACAGAAAATAATATAAGGTCACAACGATTTATATTAAAAACTTCCTACAACATTCACTTTCAAACGTCCCTAGACCAGTGTATATGGACCTTGGACATAAATGCGATTGGACGTGACTCGATCACGCGTAACTTGACATTAAAACTATACAGTAGCATTTACCTAGCATTAACTTTGTATTCGGTATTATAAGCTATCTAGAGATGACTTAAAGTACATGGGAGGATGAGCATAGGTCATATAAATCCATGGATTTTTATATCTGTGGGGGGGGGTCCAGGAAACAGTCCCCCATGCACACGGTGGTCAGCTGCATCTGATAATGGTGTGAAGTTTGCGCACGAGTCCTTTAGCGTAACTGTATACTCGCTTTCACTTCCCTGCAAAGATTTGTTCTATATGTTCTTTCACTTGTCCTCAGAAATATGACACACATGCCGCTTCCCGCTTCATCTATGACCACTGGGGCATTTAAGGGCGCGCTGTAAGCAGGCATATGACTGACTGGCACTGAACATAGACGCCTGTGGTGCATGAATGACATGAATGTCTCTCGTTTAGTGCTGGGAATTCGGGCTCTTTTCAGCGAGCCAGATTGTTTGGCTCAGCTCCCAAGTGGCACTCCAATGATTGGTATGCGTGCCCTTATATCATTTAAATTATTCAGTGTATTTATACATTTATAATGGATTTAAGTCATGCAACTGAATGGATCCAACTGTGTAAGTTGCTGCCAGCAGCTTGTAGGAAACGCAACTCCAGAAGTATTACTAGAGACCCGAAGGAGTGAATGAATCAGTGAATGAGAGAGCGGCTACTGAACAAGAGAGCTGTACCTCTGTTGTGACTGAAATACACCATCTACTGGTGTACTTCATGGTCTACATATGCAGTTACTTCCCTTATGCTGCAGTTCCATATTAGACGTGCTGTACTTTTACACATGAATTTTACCAAGGTTTGTTCATGTTTGGACACTATATGTGATGAGGTATGTGTTAAGTATGTGTATTTAAAAAAGGTACAGTGTTAAGAGACTATAATTCGTTAACAAATACAGACACTCCCCAGGTTACAATGGTCGGTATTATGATATTTTAACTTTATGATGGGTAAATCTTTTTCACTCTCATTACATTATTCAATAAATTGCATGAAATATTCAACACTTCATTATAAAATAGGCTTTGTGTTAACAATTTAGCCCAACTGTAATCTAATGTAAGTGTCCTAAGCACGTTAAAGGTAGGCTGTATGCTAGGCTGGTTAGATGTACTTTATTAAAATGCATTTGCACCTTATGATATTTTCGCCTTGCAGTAGGTTTGACGGAACGTAACCCCATCATAACCTGAGGAGAAGCTATATTATTCTTCTCTCATGACTTATTGGTGGTACTATCTTACTTCTTAGCTCTCTCTAGCCTAAATAATTGACTATATTTTGACATATTGAAACACAGGTGTTTCAGATCTATTTTATGTGAACAGCGATTGTCACTGAAGTGGATATTTTAAGTGAACTGAATAAACAAACTGTATCCAAAAGTAATTTTTCCCATTACTAATTACAAACAGATAACAAAACTGCTGTTTGTGATGCTTATAATGCACCGGTGATGTGAGGAGGGGTAAAACACTCATTCATCTTTTCAACATGTATGTTACTTTAAAAAGGTGGCTTTTTTTTTTTTATTTTATGCAATAGCTCGCTGTCACTGGGTTGTTACAGTGCTTTTTGGGTCATGGAAAATGGCATATCGAGCTGAGTTTTATTGTTTTAATTAAAATGTGGCTCTAGCATATAATTTACATCTAATTGAAATAATTTCCTTATTTTTCAAGACCGAATGTCTGCATTTGTAAAATGATGCATTGAGGGTAGAATCAAATGTTGGTCTTGTTTTAGGTCTCTACAGCAAGTAGGTTATAACAATGAGTGTAATAGGTTATTTCTAGTACAGCGCAGACTTGGCCTTCTCTTCAGTGATATAAAGATGTATGCATTGGCATTGGCTGAAATATCACTTTGAAAATACCTGTATCTTGAATATCGGCAAAAATCCATTGTGCATCACTGGTTTAAAGTACAGTCCATAAAAACTCATTCTCCATCTCTAAGAGCTCTGTTTTTTGTTCAGCACACTTCCGGACTGTATTATATCTCTCTGACTACTCAAACACTTTTATTTAGATCGTGATTTATAACACAGAAAACATGCACAGTTAAAGTAACAACTGGCCTAATCTGCTCCTTTGTGAAGTTCGTGCAGGTTTGTCATTTGTGTGTGTATGTCTTGGAAGGAGGAAGAGAATCGGCTACGAGAGGAGCTCAGGCAGGAATGGGAGCGCAAGCAGGAGAAAATCAAGAGTGAGTATTCCCATATGCAAGCACTTATCTTGTGGACGATTGTAATGTAAAACTTCACGTTTAAGTGGTCTTGTCCATCATATGGCGTTTCCTCCATAAAGATACTTAAAGGGAAAAATATTGATTTTATGTTTACCATCCTGGTTTTAACAATTCAATATTGATCGACCTAGTTAATTTAAGCCTTTTCCCGATGACTTATCGCTGAAAATTGTATCGATCCTCCTTATTGTATCGGAGATGCTACTGCTTCATTCAGCTATACGAGTGTTGCAATAGTATTGCTGTCATTTTCAGTACGCTGCTTATGGCGAAGAAAAATAATACGTATGAAAGCAAAATAAATAAAGCAAATGAAATACAGACAAAATGGATATTATTAGATGTGACCTGCTGTCAGTTATGAGCTTTTTGAGAATTGCGTGTTTTCAAATGGCCTGGGTAACACTGAAGCAAAAGAAAGCGAATCAAAGTCTGCAGGTATAATTTATTTCTGGCTGGGTACAAGAACTGCAGAGGTAAAAGTCTGGACAAAAAGTCTGTATTTATGTGTAAGTATAACAATAAATGTCAGGTTTATTTTTATATACTGGTTTTCATTATCTTATTTTCCTCATGTGGTGGTAAACAATTATGTTGCTTTGCAGTGTTGCTACAGAGTTGTGCCCATCCATCCACCGTAACCGCTTACGTGCAACCGGAGCCTATCCCGGGAACAATGCCCGCAGGCCCCGGGCAGTCACCCACACACCACAGGGTGCACACAGTCACACGCACACTCACACAATTACGGACCAACCTTGAGTCTGTTTTGGCACATATCTTTAAGGGTCCTTCTTAAACATGGCATGTGAGTTTTAGACTTACCAATTTTTATTTTCAGTCTGAAGTCAGATTTTTTTGTGCCTTGAAAGAGACAAGTTAGTTTTATTTTTAAGGAATTATACCCATATGCTCTTCAAATTTAAATTATTTTGCCGCACAAGCCTTTCTTTAGTGGTTTTCAGTGTATTTTCAACAAATCTGCGTTTGTAAATTTTTGCTCCATTTAGAGCTTTTTAAACATTTCTCCAAAAATGGAAAGCTGCTGTATGGTATCTCAGTCCTTTTGGATTGATATTGCATTGGAGTGTAATTTAGTTGTTAGCTTGTGAATGCGAATCGAATCGAATGTGTGCCACTACCGGAGACCTGTACATACTTGTGAAACGCTCTTCTTGAGCCTGTTTTTTCCAGGTCTAATAATATGCCATGATTTAATTAGGGTAAATAAGCTACTATTTGGATGATAAAGAACAGGAATGCAATGTTCTTTTTCTAAGGGTAAGTAACTTTTAAACTGCAGCTTGCCTCAACTCTGCTGACTCTGTATTTGCATTCTATCATGCTTGTTTAATTTCAGGTGAGGAGATTGAGATCACTTTCAGCTACTGGGATGGTTCTGGTCATCGCCGGACTGTGAAGGTAGCATATACGGAGACCGGGTACCCAAGCAATTCACCCAATTTATTGTTTTGGCGCATTGTGGCAGTTTATATCAAATTTCATTTATTTATATATGTTTTGTGTGCAACATCCAGCATTGCAAATAAGGCACACTGTTTGTTTCTGGGGTGTGTTTATCATGTATAACCGCCGTGTGTTGTGAATAATCCTCTATAGGGACTGGTTAAACAGGTAACACTGCTGTGTGTGTGATCTAGATGAAGAAGGGCAACACCATGCAGCAGTTTCTACAAAAAGCTCTGGAGGTGCTTAGGAAGGATTTTAGCGAACTGAGGTACATGAATTTTGACTTTAATGACATGTGTGAGTGAGACCCATTGGAGGGCAGAAACCTATGTATGTATTGAGGTTTTCTGAACCGTAATGTTTTATATTTCATAATACAGCATGCGGAGTTGCTGGTAATATTTTTCTATTATAGTTGTGATATTGAATTACGTTGAAATGAAGGTGCACAGTGTCTGTGAAATGGAGGGTCCCATTTAGTCAGGTGGTGTGTGTGTGTCTGGTGAGAGAGAAAGACCTGCTCTTTTAGATGGTATGGGTACCTTTACACTGCAGATCGGCCGGTGTGGAGCAGCTCATGTACATCAAGGAGGATCTCATCATTCCACATGTAAGAACTTTGATAGTGACTGTCAAAACATTATTTGAGAACTGCTAATTTAATGCATGAAATCATTATTGTATTCCCTGGGCAGGGAATATGTGTGGTTATCGAACCAACCCACTTCTGATCTTTAGTGTGATAACTCAAAAAGTATTTGATAGATCATTTTCAAACTTTGCAGGCACATAATATTCGTGAACATTTGGAATTGTTCAAATTTTGACAAGAAATCTTATCTAAACTGAAGTGTTGCCACATAGCATTAGCAAAGGGAAGGGTCCCTACTGTTGTTATGGTGGAAAACACATGGATGAAGTTGTACATCCGATTTAATTTTGAACCAAATCACACAAAATGTGTGTAAATGAAGAAATGAAGATTTTTTTTTGGAGTTGGGGGAAGTGTGTAGATGGGCCACAGATGGGGGCTGTTGGATAGAGTAAGGATTAGGGCAATTTAACATAAATATTGATCTCAAACCTTTTTTCTTGTTTCTTTTTTTCTTTCAGCATCACAGCTTCTACGACTTCATTGTGACGAAAGCCAGGGGCAAAAGCGGTAAGTTCTGCTACCAGCTTGCTTTTGCTTTTGAGTAATTAACGGGAAGCTGACTGATTACCTTATGACACGCTGACTGCACTGCTTGAACCTTTTGCATGTGTAGGATTTGTTTCCAAAGATTTGATTGATCCTACAAAGTTTTATGTGATCCTGCTGAAATTATCATCTGTGACCTACGAAACGTGCCAGTTTGGTTTGCAGGGTGTAATATGGGAATATTGCAGTGAATATGCCAGAACCACAAACCCAACAGGGCAATGAACTTGACACAGAACTCAGGTTATGATATAACTCAATGTTTTAAGGAGGAGCACATCAATAGCTGTGGGACTGGGAATAAGTCAGATTTATTTAGTATATTTGACGCATTGTTGCTTCAGTCAGACATCTGTGCCCCTTCTTTTGGTACAGCACAGTTGAATAAAGCGTGTTAGGCTGAAACTTTTACTTTTCCTTTATTATACATTTCATTGTAGCCCCCTTGTAGAGGTGCAATAGTGTAGGAACAGACCATTTGATACCTGTGTGTGTGTGAATGTGTGTGTGACCTGCCCTACCACCCTTATCTTGGTCAGGGCCGCTGTTTAACTTCGATGTTCATGATGATGTACGGCTGGTGAGCGATGCCACCGTGGAGAAGGATGAGGTAAGATGAGGTACCTGTGGGTGCTAATCCCGACCTTGTGTTTAAGTTTTTGGATTTTATTGCAAATTAAACATTCCGATGGTTTGGTGTTTCTACGAGAATCATGCCCAGTTGTTGAAATATCAGGTTGTTATTCAATATGCATCATCAGATTCTGTGTCTGTGATCAGAAGGTCACCATTTCAGATAGTCCGGTTAGCAGAGTGAACATACCACTGTGGGGCCCTTAACTCCAAATGTTTCAGGGACTCTCTGACCTTGCACTCTGATCCTCACATTAACCTCTCTTTGAGCAAAGAGAGGTAAGGAGCCCACGCTGATCACATGACAAACTACCTCAGGGATGAGAACCTGAGTGCAGCCATGCAGTGGGTGATACCTCAGCACCACATTAGTCTGAATGTTCCTGTATGTGTTTTAGTGTGACTGGAGTGCCAATACTGCCACCAACTCCCAAATTGCCCTGTAAGTTGGAGGACCTTACAGAGCTGGATGAAGATTAGCATCATACCCAGGACAAACCATTTGCAGGTTAAAGGTCTTGCTCAAGGGCCCAACAAAATAGGATCACTCATGCCATTCACAGGATTCGCACCTGCAACCTTCTGATTACTTTTTGACAGATCCCTAGCCTTAGAGCCACCAATCCGCCCACATTTTGGAAAAAAGTGTCTGCTAAATAAGTAATGTAAGTGTAAGTACATTTTGAAAATGCAAAGCCATTAATACTTAGTTTGCAAAACTGAAGTGATTTACTGCTTCTGAACTGAAGGTTTTTGTACAGTGGGACCCTCATTTCTGCTGTTTAATGTGGTCTGAAAAAGTTCTATAAATAAACGATTCATGAGTTTCAAGCCACACACTAAGAGAGTACAGACTTATGTGATGAAATATGCCAGCTCAATTATGCCCAGTACAGCTGGTGAGTACATTAAACCTGTATACTGGACACATGCATGCAGTCTGCACAGCAACCTCCGAATAGCACTGAACAGCATATACACACATGGATGTAGTTCATACAAGAATGCTGTGTAATGGTTACAATGTGCTGGTCATACAGTCCAGGTCAGGTGGCATAGCATTTCACACATGAAGACGTGTATGCACTAATCCGGAGCTCCAAGCATTGCATCTGCGTGAGCCTGCCAATGTATATATTGGTAAGATGCTGCCTGCCATCTTCTTCCCTCTCCCAGCAAGCTGAGCAACACAGCTCAAGTGTGAATGTGGGCTTGATTGTTCTTAACAAATACAATTTTCTCATTAAAGGTACTCAGTACAATATTTCATTGTAAAATGTGTAACAGTATGTGTTTCATTGTTCCTTCATCCTTTGAGGGGTTTCTTATTTCCATTTGCTTCCAAGTCTCGGAATGTATCATCTGCAGATACTGGGGCACTACTGTACTTCTATCTCTCACCCAAGACTCAGTACAAGGCCTTTAGCCTACAGATCAACGCCATCTGCTCTGTTGTGTCCTTTTTGTGGCATGACATTGATGCTTGGGATGTAGGTGCAACACCTAAGTGTCCCGTGTTTTTACTTCCTAAATTTCATCCTGGAATAACTGATGAAACACTTTTTATTTTCAATGGTGTACTTTTGCCTTATATTAAGATTTTCTTTTTCTAAATTCATATCAGCAAAATGAGTACTCTGGGAATCGGAGAGCAGTTTGCAAAGAGTGCAGGGATTTATAAAAATAGAAATGACCTGTGTAGATGGAGCCTTTGGGTCTATAAACCAACAAAAAATGCTGTTAGGGATGCTTAATACTAGAAGTGATTATTAGGATTTAACAACAGCAATTTTATCTTAAATGTATATTGAAATTGTGTTGCTTGGCTCCAATTACACCTTTTTGGTTAAGCTGTACCAACAGTTGGCCCTTAACTCGTAACGCGTTTCCCTGTCTGCCTCAGTCTCATGCAGGCAAAGTTGTGCTCAGAAGCTGGTATGAAAAGAACAAACACATCTTTCCAGCCAGTCGCTGGGAACCATATGACCCCGAGAAGAAATGGGACAAGTACACAGTGAGTTTTTCTCATTTTCACATGGGGGTGGGTGGAGCATTAATGACTGTAATGTCCTTATGGAATGGAAATGTCCTTCTGCTAGAGCCCAGGCCCTGAGCAGGGTCTGCTGCATGCTACCAAAACTCAGCTTTGCATCATACTGTCCTGTAGAAGGGCCATTACTCGACCTGAGCTTCTGAGTAAAGACACACAAACGTAGGGAATGGGCCAATATGGTTTTCCTGCTGTCTTTTCCAGATCCGGTGAAGAATCTCTGCATCCCAACTCGGAGGTGGATTATCCTCATTTTCCCTTTTGTACTTTTAACTGCTGTCTTAATGCGTTTTCTTCTAAACAATTGTAAATATGCAAATGGAAATTAAACTGGTTTGCCTGCTCTCTGTGCACTGTTTTGTTGCTCATGCTAAACAAAAGATTTGTTGGGCTTCTGGAGTTTGCTGAAACTGCAGACCTGTTTTTGCTAAGGAATTCTGACCTACGGTACCCTTTAAAAGTTTGGGGTTGCTTTGAACTTTCTTTGTTTTCCATGAAAACATACATAAAATGAGTTTGAATACAAACTATAGCTTATTAAATAGGAGTCATTGACAAAGTTAGAAATAATCATTTTTGAAATTAAAATAATTGTGTTCTTTGAACTTTCTTTCGTCAAAGAGTCCTCCATTTGCAGTACTTACAGCCTTATAGACCTTGGGCATTCTAGATGTCAATTTGGTGAGGTAATCTGACAAGATTTCAACCCGCGCTTCCTAAAGCATCGCCTATAGGCTGGATTGGCTTCATGGACACTACTTGTGTACTATTCGTTTATGTTGCTCCCATAACAGCTAATAGATATGAGATTCACTGACTCTGCTGGTCACTCTATACACAGGATAGCAGTTGACTGCTTTTTCCCTAAATAGTTCTGGCATAGAGTCGGAGCTGTTTTTGGGTCATTGTCCTGTTGTAGGACATAATTGGCCCTAATTAAGCTCCGCCCACAGGATATGGCATGACGTTGCAAAATGGAGTGATAGCCTTCCTTCAAGATCCCTTTTACTCTGTACAAATCTCCCACTCTACCATCAGCAAAGCAGCCCCAGACCATCACACTGACTCCACCATGCTTGACGGATGTTAATAGCTAAGATGCCCCCTAGAGACACCCTCTAATATATCCATCCTCTCGCTCAGTTGTGCACCTGGGTCTCCCTCTTTCTAATGTGGTTAGAGCCCGTTTCTGCTGCTCTGTGAAAGGGGTCATTAACATACATTTGTATGAAATCTTCAGTTTCCCAGCGTTTTCTCCCATTTAATAACCTTCGTTTCTCAGAAGAGGAATAGACTGACAAGTTTGAAGAGAAAGTTCTTTGTTTCTGAGCAGTTTGAGCTTGTAATTGAACCCACAGTTGCTGATGCTCCAGATACTGAACTAGTCCAAAGAAGGTCAGTTTTATTGCTTCTTTAATCAGCACAAGAATTTTCTTGTGTTTTATGCATAATTGCAAAAGGGTTTTCTAATGATCAATTAACCTTTGAAATCAAACTTGCATTAGCAAATGCAACATCCCACTGGAACACAGGACTAATTGTTGCTGATAATGGGCCTCTGTACACCTATGTAGATATTCCGTTAGAATATAGCCATTTCCAGCTATTATAGTCATTTACAACATTAACTATGTGTACACAGTATTTCTGATTAATCTGATGTTATTTTAAGAGACAAAAAACGTCCCTTTGTTCAAAAGCAAGGAAATTTCTAAGTGGTCGCCGCACTTTTGAATGATAGTGTATGGCTGCAGGCGTATACTTTTGGAAAACTTTGCTTAATTGCATCACAGGACTAACATGCCCATCAGTAGTATTGCTGGCAGGTCAGATATATGAAGCATGCTTCAGTATTGGACTATCATATAAACCTGGCTGTTTACATTTAACTGCCATTTATAAACCTACTCTGTTCTATTCAGTGCAATGCTAACTGTTATTGCGTTTTCATAGGGGTGCAGCCAACAGGTAGGTCTTTGCCCCAGCCTGTCCCCTAGCCCTTTCCCCCCTAGCTTTGTCAAGCCACTGGGCATACGACAGGCACGTTGGTGCCTGTTAAATAGGAACCTGTTACCTTTAGCTGTGCTAGCTGATCTGAAACGACACCTCTGCTGTCTGCTGTACCTGTGGTATATGAAGGGTATACCAAGCATTATCATATACTTAAAGATTAATATCTTCCTCTGAGAAAGATATAGATCTGGGTAGCGGGAATCCACATGTTTAACGCTGTAGTTTTATAACCAGAGGGATTCTGTCAGTGGCTTGCTGCTGCATGTTACATATTTAATTTGTACGGGAATAATTTGTGTTAAGCAAAAGCAGGGGGATAAAAAAAAGCTGTAGGTTATTTGATCAGTCTGGTAAAAACTAAGATAAATCATATCCCTGTCTGAAAGGTCCTAAGTTTAGTGAAACTCTGCTCTACCTGCAGTTTTGTAAATGCTTCTTACACTGTGTCTCCCACCTTGGCTTAGTCTGCATGCTGTAACCTTGAAGGAGGAACAGTCATCGAAGAAGGAATGTGACCTGGAGGTTGCGATTAATGAAGCAACAGCATTTTTAGTCCAAAAAAGGCCTCCAGTGACATATTAATTCATTTAATATTTACTTTTGTGATTTGAAACATGGGCCGTCCGTGTGTTTGATGTGTTAAGCTACAATCCATCTTCAGTACCATCTGTTTATTGCTGTGCTCATTTGTTTGGACCCTAAACTAAAGTCCAATCAAGTCAGAGCCAGAAAACCTGAACTTTCTCTGACTCCGGTATTCAAAATTTTAGCATTTATGTTAGTTTTATCTAACACTCAGAAACAATTTCAGTTATTGTGGGTTCCTGTGATTCTCTGGTAGACAAATTCTAGTCTCCACTCAAAGCATATAACAAAACAATCAGTTTATCGTGTTTGTTTATTAAATGATTTCCGGGTATTGTGTTCATTAATGTGGAAATATATATATTAAAAAAAAACAGAGCTTTGAAAGGTCATGTATTCCTCTCTGGGTGGTCAGTACCGTTACCGTACACCTCCAGGAATGGAGATTCAAACGAAATCAAACCAAATTCAACTTCCTCATGCTGTGTCAATGCCGCCAGGTACTTCGGTTTCCTTCTGAATTCCAAAAATATGTAGACAGCTAAGTGGGTGTCAATAAATTGGCCGGACTGTGTACATGCTGTGTGATGGACTGGCCTTTCATCCACAGTGCTTCCCCAGCCTTGTGCACTTATGCTGCTTGATCAGGGTGTAGCGAAACAACCTGAATGGGGCAAACGGAATGCAGCAGCCGTCAGACGTGCCACAAATGTTTTTTTTTTTTGTTTTCGGTTATGGTAAACTTACGTGGGGGGACCTGATGCGCGCGGTATGTGTTTGTGTGGAGGCTGTGAAGGTGTGAGTGCGCACTGTTTGCCCAAGGGCGCCCCGCCCCCCACCTCACTCTCTCTCTTTCCGGTATCATACTTGAATAGACACCTGTCTTTTCAGAATGTTGCTCTCAGGCTCCATTTGCAGTGCGTTTGGAGCTCGGCTGCAGCTGCTGGGGGGGCGTGAGGTCAGCGGTGGGGGGCCGAGGTCAGCGGTGGGGAGCTGTCATACAGGCACAGCATGTGGATAGCCCTGCTGGCCGTCTGCCAGGTCTCATCGCTCCACGGGACCACCGGGCTTCATGGAGACCGCAGGGTCTTCTCGCCTCAGAACTGCTCCTTGGATTGCATCCTTAAGGTAAAGCCTGCTTAGCTGCCCCAACATTCCGCTCGCCTGGGGCCTCGCGCACACACATAAGCACACACGTGTGCACACACACATCCTGCTCTTTCTGAAGCACTCATTCTGCTACTTAGTGTCTTTATTATAGCCATCATTCACCCATCACTTAGTCTGTAATGCCCATTTCTCATAAAGAGTAGGTTTAAGGCTCCTCTTTAGTACCAGTTCCTAATGTCTTAAAATGCTAACAGTTCAGTGGTGCCTGGTGTATAATGCTAGATTTTCTTTGTTAGTGGCCGTGCTGGTGGTACGAGTTCATACATTGATGCTTGTGAGTGAGAGAGCTGCACCTTTGCCATGATCTTGTCTCTGGGGTCATGGAAGCCTTAGATGAAAGCTGCTGCCTTATCTTTGCTTGACTGTTGCCAGCTCACACAATCCCCACCCATACAAATAATTACATGCTCATTACGAAACAAAGAATCTGTCATACTTGCTGAGCGCATAACTGATATCACCTAGGCAAATAACGTGAGGGAAAAGAGAGAAGCGTGTGAGCTTTGGGCTTGAAAGAACCAGCAAGTGCTCTTTGTATTTTGCGTTTACAGATTCTAAGGAGGTGAGCATGCTGTTTGAAGTGAATTTCTCTGTACAGGATGTACAGGATACCTGTCCTTTTGTTAATTCCTCCTGATTCTTATTATCAGAAAAACAGCAACTAGATCACAATAAAAGAATTGATTGCAGGGTACAGTTACTGAGCCGCTTGCCATCATAGGGAGTTCATTTTGCAAAAACACAGACATGAAGGATCCAAGGCAGGACCTTTTAAAAAGAAATCTAGTTTTCAAGCAGCTGAATAACCACAGGTGGGGGTGCAGATTGAGGTATTTCTTGAATGTACGTTTCTAGCATTTCAATAGCCATTTACTTTGCTGCTCTTTCCAGCTCTTTTTCTAAGTTTTTGTTCACAAATTCTTAACACACATATGACATATGAAATATGGCACTGATTGTCCAACCTCTTGTCTTAGTCAGGCTTAGGGCAATTTCTGACTTTCCAAATAACTGCATGACCCCAGGAGGAATGCTGCGCAACACTGAGAGAAAATGAAAGCTCCATACACACAGATTGGAGGTTTAATTTGACAAGTCATATCCTAAACTGATCTGTCCCATCCAGACTGCCAGGTTTTCACCCCAGGGGTCCCTGTTTGAGCAGAATTGTGCAGGAAAACCTTCTAGAACCGGAAACGACTGCCTGGACCCTACAAAGTGTAAAGGCAGATGACTCAAGTGCAAATGCTTCATGATCCTAGGGACAGGGCCAAGAAAATTGGACTTGGAGACAAAGCCAAATACACTGATTACAGAAGCAAAACCAAAAACACAGAAACGAGACTCCAAAAGAGAAGGGTGGAGCTCAGTGTCTTGCAGTCCAAGAACAACAACACAGCCTCAAGCAAAGCTTTCTGCTTTGATTGACGGGTGATACAATACAGTGACTTGGGGCAGGGCTAAATTGGCCATGGGCACTGGTGCCCCCCCCCATCTCCTGCTCAGTTAAATATGTATATAGGGTCCTGAGGAGGGGGGGGCACCAAAGTTCAGGGTCATTTTGTAATCCCAGTTCAGCCCTGACTTTGGTTTACAATAAGAGAGGCTCCAGGCTTACTGCAATCCTAAATTAGAATCATTGGACGAACATAACAAAATCATGAAATACACTGTAAATTCTGGTTACAGAAATCTGTAGTACTTTTGGACAGGATAGATTCAGAAAATAACACACCTTAATGTTCAAATATTTTTATTATTAAAAGGTCAGGAAAATAGAACTTTAATAATAATAATACTTTCGCCACAAAAGGTCCAAGAGGCAGCTGAGGTGGCATTGGTGGAGCCTCTTCCATTACGTGATTCTGCTTGTGTTTATGCACGTCTCTGGCACACAACTCACTCGCCGACAGGTTTATCTAGTCCTTGTGCAAGCCTGCCCTGTATATGTATTTGATTTTGGGGGTTAATATTTCAGAATATAAACACACAACATCTTAGTGATGTCAAAATTTGCTCTTAGCTTTTGCCACATGACAACTGAAATGGCCGTTTTACATGGTAATGTGGCATTTAATGTGTACTTATGTAAGAATTGTCTCTTGTTTAGTCAAACATAGGGCGCAAATGTAAGTTGCAATGGGGGAAACTGTTGTTGCAGAGATATGGAGAAACCATCTCGAGAAACAGAAGTGTTTTGTGAAGTCGGTTTAAAGTAGTTTTTTTTTTTTTAAAAAAAAAAAAAAAAAAAAAAACTCATGCATCACTATTATTAACCCCAGAACAAATTACTAAAAAGGTGCTGACTGCTTCAAACTCAGCACAAACAAATTACGGAACACATGAAAACAATCCAAAAGAGCTCTGCCTTCAACTTTTGTGTCACTCACTACACAGTTGATGCTGTATTCAAAGGGTGACTTTTCGATAGAGGACATTCAATCATAAGATAGTTTGAATATCTCCTCATTGGCAGGCATATACACACTAAAATGTGAAAAAAATGAACAGCAAAAGGTTTTCACTGGGCAAAGGCAGTCATGTCCAAGATGGATCACATGCACCTTGGCAAACATGCCAGTAATATTGGTTTATACATTTTATTTACTTAGTAGATGCTTTTGTCCAAAGAGACATATCAGTGAGGAACAGACCACATCTCTGGAGTCTTTATTGTACAGCCACACACAGTCTCTCAACACACAGCAAGCAATCTCCATGACATTAATTACAATCATCTGGTGAGATCTCCTTTCTGACGGCTTGGTTATTAAGCTTTTAGTGGCGGTCTTGACTGTGTTATTAACACTCAGACTGATCATCCTTGTCCTGAAGTTTTGTCATCCTCTTCCTCAGAAAATGCCCCTTTTATTTAATGGTTAACAATGGACAAATTGTCCAGAATTGCTTAAATGTAATCTTAGTTATGTGACAAATTATGTCAAATATGTTTCAAATATATTTGTATGTGACTTTGAGATTTGAACAAAGGAACTGGTTTTATTTGTTTAGAGAAATGGGGCATTAATAGATTTAAGGCTAGCAAAATAGAAGTGACCCAAGAGAAAACACTGGTTCAGTGAGAAAGAAGAACACAGGCAGGATGTGGGATAAATGAAAGAGCAGAGTGCGGGTGGACAAGTGGATGAGCTTATATTGGCATTATATAGTAATGACGTTGTAAAACAACGAACAGGTGGATTGAATCGGCATAACACACCCTGCCACCTGACTCCCCTTCCAAAACATAGTCACACCCTCATACCTCACCTGGCTCTCTAGAGCTCAGATCCATGGTTACCGAAGAAGAAGCATGATCTTTCTATCTCACTTTAATTTACTGTCTACCACAGAGGCCATGTAATCACTGCACCCCCTCAGGGATCCTAATATGAATGTGGTGACAAGATCAGCTGGTTGTTTCCTCACCAAATACAGCAGAGATTCACTACTTAATTTCGCAAATCAAAGAAATCCTAACTCTCAAATTCTATGTCTGTTGGTTACTTTAAAATGTTTGTTTTTATGTCACTTTGAAAATTCCTGCAAACTCCATAATTAGTTAATTTTTAATTTGCAGCAAATTGGTATCTTTTAATGGGTTAGGGTGTCATTCAGTTTTCTGTCATTCAGTATCTCTGCTCCCCAAAAACAGACAGGATCTCATTGAATCTTACATACTCCTTGCTGAGAGTTTTGCACCAAGGGTTGTACTTATTACTCATATCACTACACCATGGACAGAGACAGGATTTAGAAAGTGACTAATACAGTCGTATTCCAATGTACATCACCAGTCAAAAGTTTTAGCACACACTGAGATTTTCTATGTTTGCATGTTACTCACTTAACATTTACTAAAAAAATACACTCAATACTCTTGGCTAACAAAGAAATTTACAGCATGCTCACCATTTGAGTACTTTAATTAGTAAGAACATGTCATATATTCCATTCATCAAAGTAACCTCCTCTAGCAGTTGCAACAGCAGAGAAAATTTGAGGCGTTCTTTCTAGAAGGGAAATTAAATATTGCTGTTTCATGGGGTGACGCAGTTAACTAGTGCATTTATATAGTTAAAGGACAGCCTACAATGCGAGTATGCCATCACCACACAACCAGTTAACAGGGTGTCAGACAGGCACTGTTACATACTCTTTCCATGTTATAAAGGGAACTTGTTTTATTTGTCTTATATTTTTATTTATAGTCTCTCACTCAACTTTCCAATGCTTAGCAAGAACGAAAATCTGTTTATAACATAAATGGAAAAGTGGTAAAAACCTGTGATGTGCAAAAACTTTCGACTACTCATGCACTTATACAGGTTCCTATACTGGGTTCTAATTCTTTGATTTCAGATTTGACAATAAATTAGTCTCAAGTTGATGGGCATCTTCATGATGAAGTGTGTGCACTGACACAATTTTTAATTTCCTGAAAATTCTGTAAATGGTTCCATTTAAAATAACCGCTTCTTCCCTGTATCCTTCAGATTCTTTTTGTACATCAGTGGGGGTGGGGTGGGAGATGGGAGAAGAAGCCTTTCTTCTAGAAAGCGTTTGAGACATCAGGTCTTCATGTGCTACCTTTTGTAATCCATGTTCCACTCCAGCTTTGTCAAACCTATTCCTGTGTTTTTGTATAAGGAGATGCAGGGCAGGGGGCATATGGGCGGGAACAATATCACGCACCATAGAACAGCTTTAGACACAATCCAGCTTAAACATATTGGGTTTCCACAGGCGTAAAGCACAACACAAAGTGGTTTTCATGGTTTCATACCAGCACATTGCTCATGTTCACCCCATGTGGTCTGTTTGTTGTGGTATGATAAGCGATGTGTGATATGTGTTTTTTGTTTCTCCTACCTGGGTTTGTGTGTGGACTCTGTACTGCAAGCAAAATTTACCTTCGGGTACCGGTAGAGTAACTTGAACTTCATGTGCACACGTTGTCCGATTAACAAATGATATCATGCCTGTTTTCCGCTTGTAGGACTGGTGTTTTTTAAATGAGGCATGGCTGGGTGCATTGTCCCCGGGTTTATTACTTTAAGGTATCAGTAACATCATTCTGTTTTGTGAAACGCTAAAAGAAAATGTATTGTAATGAACACGCGACAGGGCGTACCACAAAAAAAATACGTCAATGGACCCTGTATGGGTGGAGCCCACGCCAAACTCAAATAATGAAGTACATCAAGCACTGATCCGATTCCTCCCCAGTATATACAGGGTTGTGCGGAGCCTGCCACTTCTCCTTAACCTACTCCGCAGGTACCCCCATTCCGCTATCTCTGAAACCCCAGAGACTGACTGAAAAGGGGGGCAGGACTGCCCTATAATAAACCTTTAGTCCTCCAGCCACTACAATATATATTAAAGTAAAGAACAGATGGTATCATTAAAAAATCTTTCGAGTTCATTATCAGAATTAAGCATATACTGTTGAAAGGACGTTTGGATGCACTGACCAAAAAAGCATTAAAAAAATTATTTGTCGGGTGGAGTGGGGCAGCTAGATATGTGGCTTGGGAATCAGAATGTTATTGGTTCAAATCCTGTGAACGGCAGAGTGATCTCACCACTGGGGCACTGAGCAAGACCCGTAACCCCAACTGCCCCAGGGACTGGCTGAACCTACTGTCTCCTCTATGCCAGTTTCATGTGGTGGCATCCTGGAATACGTTTCAAGCTGTATTTAAGGAGGTCCCGCATATATATGCTGAGCACTTTGCCTTCACTCTCTGATTAAATTCCTGCAAAACCATTTCTATTGAGTTTAGGTCAGGTGGCCATTTCATGTGATGTGACATCACTCTCCTTTGTAGGCAGCATCATTGCATGTGTGTGTGCATCTATATATATATGGTCTGCTGGTGTGGTTCTGGTGTACCTGCTCGACCAACATAGCTGTGTTGGTCTGCCTGCACATGAAGCTGGTCCACCAGCAATATTTCATTAACAATGGTGGTCCACCAGCACCAAAACATGATGTATGCTTGTATAATCAACACGCATTACGCTGACCATGCTGAATAGTAACCAGCTATGCTGGTCTATACCATTGTTTCAGCAGGGATATTATTTTATGGTTTTGGTATCTCAATAACAACTCGAACTATGACTGGCACTGTAAATGTGTTAATATCAAAATAATGTTCATATTTTATATTTATATGTCTGACATCCCCTGAATTTACCGTAAATATCACAAAAAATAGCAATTTGCAATAGATAATGCACCACTGCGTTTTAAAGGTGAGGTGACGCACCATTCCGATTGGTTCATTGCACGTTAAACCCAAAACACACCTGAATAATTAAGAGAGGACAACCTATTTGCACCTTGCGCTGGCACGAAGTCTGTTTATTCATTATCCTTTCATAGAACACTAAGTGCACCTACATAATGCATTTATAATGCATTCATAGAAAGTTCATAAGTAGTATGATCGTAACATATCTTAAAGCATTACACTTACAATACTTTCAATGAACCTTATTACATGACAGCTGTAATATACATTTATAACGAACATTATAATCGCATAATAATATATGGTTTGTTATTAATGTAATAAGGTGTTAAGGTACGCTACGATGTTAAGGTATACATGAATGCTGCTTGTGAATTAATGTTATAAAATATTTAAAATATTAAAACTTTGTGCCGGGACCTTACAACATCGACTTCTGTGTCGTAGGGAGACTCAGCTTGTGAATACTGCAGGATCACCAGAGGAGATGTTAAAATGACCTTAGGAATCACCACGGCTCAGATGTTTGGCAGTAAGTTGGCAGTAGTGACTGCATGGCAAGTTCAGCCTTTCCCAGCCAGAGAGAATGCTGGGAAAGAACATTATAAGCGAGCTTGATTTTTATCAGCATCTACAAGAAACTAAAATAATAACTGGATTCTACCAGCAATAACATCCACCACAGAATAATGAAGCACATACCACAGCAAGCTAAAACCAAAAGTAATTCTGAGTAGTTTCTGATATTATATTTATGTTTGTATTAGTAAAACAATGATTAAATCAGAGCTCCAGACTGTTGTATGTGAATTGGTGTAATAGATGCGTGTAAATGGTGAGTTCTGTCTGCCTTTCTCCATGTGGTGCAGGCTGTGTACCTCTCCCCTGTCTCTCCTACCTCGCCACACCACAGGGCTCTGACCCATGCCAGCATTACGTTCATGCACCCATCAATGTCACTGTGGAGTTTGTGACCAATCAGAATCCCACGTATGACACAGTCATCATCTCCTGGAGACCCAGTATATACGGTAACTGTGATGGCTTCCCGCTTCTCACCTACTCCTGGCTCAGATTCAAACTCTTTATCTAAGTTTTCCGCAATCTAAATTCCCTTTTTTCAGAGCCTACAAAAATGGGAAAAATTCAGCTCTGGATTATTGTGACAGCCTGTAAGCCAGAGGCCTGTTTTGTCATTATCTTTAGTTGATCAAGTGTAATCAACGGTGTGCACTGGGGTTGTTTCTGTTTATCTATTTAAATATCATGAAATCCTGCCAGGGGTGCACTAATGCATGGGCTTACCTGGGCTTATGGCCAGGGGCCTATGCCAAAAGATAGCTTCGACTACCCTTGTTTATTAAAACCCCCAATGGGGGGGGGGGCTAATGGGGTGTGGACATCCAATCATTGAAAGAGATGACATTAATATTCCTACGATTCTAACATAGCAGTATTGGTTTTCAGGTAATCGTGAATTAAACGAGATAGCAGACACTAATGTTGAAGATGAATATTTATGATGTTGGGCATACTTTGTAAATGACATTTGATAAGAACAAAGTAATTCATTACTGAAGTGGTGGTTTGTTGTTGTGGATACTGTTGTAGTAGCCTTGAGCAAACAGGCCACCTATGCTGGTAGATAACACCTGTGACAGCAATCATGATCAGTTAAGAAGTATGAGATTTTCTCCAGTAATATTTCACTGTAACAGTTCAGTTTTTATCTGGAAATGTAATGCTCACTGTTAACTGTTATGACATGTTCTAATATGGTTTACTTACCTCTTTATTATAGTATTTTGACAATAAAGAGATCAAATAAATTGTTACCAACCTTCCCTGGTAATTATAACTTTCCAGAGTCTTATGTTTCAGTCCAGGTTGCGTCATGCTAACTTGAATTATAACTGATGGATTAACTTTCTGCACATCCTGTTCACTTAAGACCACGGGCGACAAATTAATTACAGACAAGCCATGAAAATAAAATATACTGTGAATGTTTCACCACCTTGTGTTGTGTATTTTAAGTTTGGCTTTATTTTTCTCTTTCATGCATTTTCACAAAAACTATGTAAGACCATTTACAGATGCTGGCAACAGCATGTAAATTTCCAGTAGCTGTGTTACCATGACCATGCTCATCTACGCTTTTTCTTCATGAGTCCAAGTAACTCGACTGTGTGAATGTGATGATTTTACTCTATTTACACTCAAAAGCAATTCCACTAGCATTCGGTTTTATATGTTTCAGTTGCTTAGCATACATTTTTTTAATCAAAAGACATTTATAATTCTCCAAATATACAGTTTAATAGCAAGTAACTTTAAGTACTAGTCCAGCACAGAATCCTGGGATTCAAACCAACATCCTACAGTACAAGTCCGTAGTCATCATTACTTTTGTGTGGTTGTGTTTCAGGTATTGCCTTTCTTCGTGGGTTCCAGGTGTCACTGCAAGCCCTGGGAGGGGCTCACGTGGAGTGCCAGCTGTTTCTGTTCCAGCGAAACCTCTCTCTGTCTGCCAGCCACACTGAGAGGGTCAGTCAGCTACTGCCTGGCTCTTCATTCAGCCATCCAGAAGCTGTAGGGTCCACCTGCTATAGTCTCCACATTTCCTCACTGAGTATGATTTGCGTTTGAACCAGAAATCTCAGTTCCTTAAACTCTGTGGCACCTTAAACTTCAACTTCATTCTGACCATTATCTCTTCGTTTGATTTTGGCTTGAATTCTGGTAACAATAGAAGCATTGACTGTGATATCATTCATCTAGACCAGGCGTACTGAAATAGTGGTCTGCATCCCAACGAAAACACAATTAGATCTGGAGCACATAATTGATGGAACCACTCCCAGTTAGCAACATTGACTGAGGGGGCTCCCCCATAGACCTAGGGTTTGTGTCACGGATGGAATTTGAATCTCTGTGAAAAATAATTGAATACCCCTAATCTAGGCCTATTAAATATTATGTATGTCATCCAGCATATCAAAACAACAAAATAATTTTATGCTCATCTCCCATGTTGCTCTAGGTTCAGCAAATCTCCATTGCAACGTCTAAATGAAAACTCTCAAGCAGTTGTTACGTAGGTCTGCTGCTAACTGCCTCATACTGTTTTATTTGCTCAGGTGTACCAGTCTGATCCCATCTCCCAGTTACCCCTGGCTTCCCAGTTTGTCGTTACTGTCATGGCCCTTCCTGTTCCAGAGCTTTGGGACAAATTCTACCAGAGCGTGCACTTCTCTACACGCAGTAAGCCTTGGTTCTTACCGCACCGCTGGCTTCTTACATTTTCCAGCTTGTCTTAGCACCGCCCTTACAAATCCGGCAGGCTGGCAAGGAATCTCAGCTGTCTTCCACCTTCTGTTATCCAAGATTACTGTGTATTGCCGGTGAGCTGTTCTACACTAGATAATAACTTTAAATGTTATCTTATAGTTACACACATACAGCATTACTACAAGTGACAGTACAACATTTCACGTGTTGACCATTACATTTCTACCCAAACTTTCTCCTTATTTGCCTATCATCAACCTCGCATTGATCAACAATACATTAATCCTGTCCTAAATAAAAGATTATATAGATAGCTAATATCTGTTATACTGTCTTCTCCAGCATGCCCAGAGAAGAATGGCTTGGAGCAGTGCCAGAGGGGTGAGTGTGTGAAAGGGAAGGGCCATTGTCAAGCTGTTACTAAAATCCCTTACATGTATCAAATCCATATGCGTGTATAATAAGGGACTGCATCTCGAGAAACTGAAGTCAAACCCATAATCACTGTTATTTTATTAAATATATGACTTGAGCACCTTAAAGAAGATCAGAAGATCTCATAAGCTGATAAATTTGCAGTTATCAGTATTTATTTATATCTCCAAAGACTTAAAGCTTTCTTTAATCCTATATACCTCATAGCCTTCTTAGGATTTTACCTTTTTTTGAGTGTGTTACAATATCATGTTGGTCTGTCTTGCAAAACCCACCAAACTCCAGGTGAAACTTCTCCTAATTTAATTATATTCTGCTCTTCAGCTCCTGACAGTCAGGTTTGTGTTGTACATGGGTTTCAGGCATTTTTTTGGAATCTTTCTCATTAGGGAGGAGCATAAACAAGGTAGTCTGGATATGTCCTACTAAAGCTATTTGGCCTTAGGTCATGACCATACTTCCTTTGTCCACATGCCATTATGATCTGCGCACCATGCGCATGACTTAAATTTTGTCACCCAGAGTGTCCACATGGAGGGTGCACTTGCAGCCCTGATCTGGAGTATAAAGGACTTTTTGCGTGTCAACATGCATGTAAAGGTGTTTCCAGTAGTTGGAATCTGCTGGTCTGGTAGAATAACACTGCTGCTCTTATGTGCTGATCATGACTGTCTGCATGCACAGACAAATGTAGTAGATACACAAGAGTCTGTGTGCTCAACTGTGTGCAGACCATAACAGCAGAGGGACAAGTAAAATATGAACCAGTCTTTATTCTACCATGCAGCCCATCCTGAGTTCCAGCAGGCTCCACCTGATGCATACAGCTGTAAGAACATAGTGCACAGATGAATAACAGATGATGCATATATAATACCAAACAGATAAGGTGCAAAGACAGAACACATAGTGCAAACCAAGGGTGTAGATTTTGGGAGGGATGGTAGGGTCATGTCCCTACCAATACTGTGGGAGTACTGTGTCTGTTTCGGGGGGCAGGGGGCTCATGACAAATTCCCTACCAACATTGAAAGAAAACCTACATCTTTGGTGCGACCAAAGTAACAAACAGAATATTGTGACATTCAAAATAAACATTTAAAGATGAAAAGAATGCATTCTGTGGAAATAAATTATATGCCATAAGAACAGAAAGCATTAGACTTTCTGCAGGGTGTTAAAAGGTTGCTTTTTTCCCCCCCCTCTCTCTCTCCCTTCCTAGACTGGTACCCAGAGAATGTTGAATTGCGTCAAGAGGGACTTGACATTGTTGTAACCTTTAACCTCGCTCCTCCACATCTGGGAATCAGCCATTATTTTTCATGGTGCTATGGTGGGGGCATGCGCAACTACACAGAGATCAAAACTGTGAGTAAAAGTTTACTAAGGGGTATTGGGAAATACTAAGGAAAAAAAAAATCAGGATTCATTTCAGAATCAGAAGGTTCCATTTTCAAAGAGAGAGTCTTTGGATGGTCTAGAGCAGGGGTCTCAAACTCCAGTCCTGGAGGGCCGGAGCCCTGCACAGTTTTTGGTTCACCTTCATCTAACACACCTGATTCAACTCCTTATGCTAATTACGACACAGCTCTTGAGCTGAATCCTTTGTGGTGGAAGGGGGAAAGAACAAAGCTACAAAGGGCTCTGGCCCTCAAGGACTGGAGTTTGAGACCCCTGGTCTAGAGGATTGAATATGTCCAAGGGCTTAGAATGCTTTGAATGTCATACAGTGTTTCTCAATACAGTCCTCATTATGAAAATAAATATATAAAATATGAAGCAATGAACACAAATCTGAGTCACAGCATGTTCATAAAATTTGATAATTTAGCATCATTTTCACACTCATCATTGCAACATTGTCCTTAGTTTATTATATTATCCAGTAGGGAATCAATGATCTCCACTGTTTTTCAGCAATAGTAGAGGAGGGCAGGTCTCTGCTACAAACTAGCGTGTTTACAAAAAATAAAAGACTTCATGAAAAAGGTATTTCAATAATCTGAGACATTTGGCAGGTCTTACACAAATATCCTTTGTTCATATCCTCAATGCATTGATTTCAAGAACATTTACCACATAGAAACCATTAAGCCATAAGACTCACTCCCAGCCATTATACTTCCCCCCACACACATACCTGGACTGTGAAGGAACTGTCTGTTGCACAGCTGCACTTTATACACCGTGTCACTTTGATGCTCGATATCTACGGTTATGACTGCACTGCTGCCACCCACTCACTGGCACCTACAGTATACGCTGCTGAACAAATGTTTTATACATGGAACACTGGACGCATAAATAGTCAAATGTCAATTTGCACATGTTTGCTTATTTGCACACACTAAACACTATACTTGAAAATAGTCATGTAACTCTACCTCTTACACATTACGGCAACCGACTTGACTTTATTTCTACCTCTTAAAAAAAAAAAGGTCTCTGTCTAGTTTAAATGCATATTGCACAGTGTCTAGTTTAAAGTGTATATTGTTAAATGTGTATTTTCTAGTTTTCTTAATTATTTATTGTCTACTCAATGTGTCTATTTATTCCCTGTGCTGCCATTCTTTGTTTATTTTTATACTGAAATAACCTGGAGCCACATCATCTCGTCTCTCTATGTACCTGTACAGTGTATAGCAGAGATGACAATAAAGTTGACTTTGACTTTGACTTGACTTAAGATAATTTGCCACATGAACAGAACAATTGTGTTATACCTAGTGTTTGGATACCCTGCAGACCTGTTCTCTTGCATTTGCGTCTGCTCTTAGATTCTCTAACCCTATGCAAAGTCTCTCTGTTCATTGATGTCACATAAGTGCCAGTACTTTCAGACTGAATGAATATTGACAGTTTTTTTTTGTTTATTAAATTGCATTTTGCAGAAAAATCTAGCATAAAAAATGGGTAGTAAAGAAATTGCCCATCCATCAACTGCTTGTTGTGGTTGAAGGGGATGGACTTTCCTTAATTTTCATTAATATTATTACAGTTTTTCTCCATTACCGAAGCACAGTTCTCAAACAAACATGTGAGACCATTATGTTTAAACCTGCACATCAACATTGCATTTATATTTTAAGCATTTTTCACTGTATAAATTCAATTGTCTGTGATTAGTCCAGGAGTACATTAAGTAAACCTCACCAAAATTGATTACATTGTTTTTCTGATAGATTTTGTTACTTTCACATGTATATATCATCATAAATGTAAGTGTAAATGTTAGCAGGCAAAATACTCCAGTCAACAATGACTAACTGTTAAAATCTGTATTGTATAAATCGCAGTCATCTGGCACTGTTGTGGTGTCAAAGAAACTGAAATTTTGCATTTTCTCACGTTACACAGCAATCAATCATATGTAAACTTTAGCATTCAGTCAGAACTGCCAGTTCTGAAACATTTATGCCAAAGGCGTGTATTGGGTTGGAACCATGAAGGGAAGGACATATTCATTAATGCATTCATAGATAGACTTATGTGACTTTGAAACACAAGTCTGTTGTAGGTGAAATTTAGGTTTTAGGTCATATAAGCATGTGCTGACTGCATTTGAAGTCTTGAAACTTTTAACTGTTTCAAAAAATGTGCTTAATTGAGAAAAACTGGAAGTGTTACCTACAGACACAGTATTAAACCAGTTTATCGTGGCTTAGGGACTGAACGATAGCTACAGGCTGTCAGCGTGTTTGAGCAGGTCAGCTCAGGGACAGACATAGTTCAGTGTGCATGATTCATTGATCTCTGGGGCTGCAAGGTGCTTGTCACCATGTTTGAGCAGTTCAGCTCAAGAACTGGCATAGATCAGTGCATCTGATTAATTCAAGCTCATGAATGGTCAGCTTGTTTGACTAATCCAGTGCAAGGACAGATGTAGCTCAGTATGTCTGTTTCACTCAACTCAGGGGCTGCAAGGCAGTATATATAATGTATTTATTATGTAGTACATTAGGATACATGACATAATGATAAAATATATATATATTGTGGGCACATTTTACTAATTCGTTCCTGCAATATAATAAAATGTGGTCATGTTTTATTAATTTTTTCCCTCGTTTTAGTTTAATTGTAGCCATGTTTTATTAATTTGTGGATGGATTGATGGCTCTGAGACTCAGGATCTGTGCTAGCAATCTGAAGGTTGCTGGTTTGAATCCTGTGAATGCCAGGAGTGGTCGTACTCTGTTAGACCCTTGAGCAAGGCCCTTAACCTGCAGTTGCTTTGCCCTGGGTATGATATAACTCTACATTCAGCCCTGCAAACAGGTCCTCAAACTTACAGGGGAATTTGAAGGTTGGTGGCAGGATTGGCACTCCAACAACCAGGAAAAACTCATACTTTTCCATTTGGACTAGTGTGGTGCTGAGGTATCACCCACTGCATGGCTGCACTCAGGATCTCATCCCTGAGGTGGTTTGTCATGTGGTGGGTGCAGCAACATGCTGTAATCAGCAATCAGACCTGTTCTACCTCTAAGGAACAACAGGTCGAATATCTGTGGTGGTACCTGAAAAAGGTTCTAGTTCCTGAACAAATTCCTGTGGTGGGAAATCACTTCAAGAGCTGTGATTACAGATGAAAAACACACCATTAATGATATCTGGCTATGGAGAGGGTAACTAGCTGTCCCATAGATGACTGAGTATGAAAATGAGTTTAATGAGATACGTGACACTAGATATTTCGGGACCTCAATGTAACTGTGCTCTTTGATCTCTGGAGGGTGGATGCTTTGGAGACTGAACATTTTAGTGGAACTTGGTCTATTTGCTTCAGTGTTGAAAAGTAACATAAGAGAAGAGCAAGTACACTGTAATGTCACCCAACACAAATACACTATATGGACTAAACTATTGGAATACTTGCCCATTACACCTATAGGAACTTGTATGACATTCCATTCTAAATCCATAGTCATCGGCATGAATATTGACTTGGCAGCTGCCACTCTTCTGGGGAGGATTTCCACAGGATTTTGGGATGTGTCTGTGGGAAGTTCTGCCCATTAATCCAGAAGAATCATTTCTCAGGTCAGACACTGGTGTTGGACATGAAGGCCTGGCTCACAGTCTGCATTCTAGTTCATCCCAAATGTATTTGGTGACATTGAGGTCAGGGCTCTGTCCAGGTCAGTTCTTCCACACCAAACTTATCCAACCATGTGTTTAAAGACCTTGCTTTGTGTACTGGGACACAGTCATGCTGTAACACAAAAGGGCCCTAACTGTTCCCACAAAGTTTGAAGCATAGAATTGTCCAAAATGTCTTGATGCTGAAGTACTAAGAGTTCCTTTTACTGGAACTAAGCGCCCTGACCCCACCCCTAAAAAAACAACCCTGTACCATTATCCCTTCTTGCTTGCTGTCAGTAAGTAACATTCTCTTGGCATCCATCAAACCCAGACTCATCCATCAGACTGCCAGACAGAGAAGCGTGATTCATCACTCCACAGAGCATATTTCCATCACTCTAGAGTACAGTGAACTTTACACCACTCCGCTTGGCATTACACTTGATGTGACACTTGCATGCAGCTGCTTAGCCATGGAAGCACATCCCGTGAAACTCCCAGTGCACAGGTTTTGGCAGGGGCTAATTCCAGAGGAAGTTGAGAACAGTTACTGAGCCTACAGAACACTAGGGACTTTTACGGGCAATGTTCCTCAGCCCTCAGCAGCCCTGCTCTGCCACTTCATAGCTGAGTTTTTGTTGTTCCTAAACACTTTCACTTTGCAAAAATTGAACCACTTACATTTGACCATGGAATACCTAGCAAGGAAGAAACTTCACAAAGTAATTGCACCTGCAGTCACATAAAACTCTAATATATGTTATGTATTATTACAACTAACCAAAATTTCTTATGAACCATTTCTATACTATATACTAAGAATTTGATCGTCTCCCCACAGAATCCCTCAAGCAACAAAACACACCACAGCTACCATCTGCTTGGCCTCCAGGCTGGAACCAACTACTCATGTGAAGTGAGTTTGTTTCTTATATACAGTTCACACATGAATACTGTAATATTGACATGTCAGACACATGGGTGTCAGAGTTTGCCTAATCACAATTATTACTGCTGTGAGCCAGACTGGGATAAGCGGTGATAGTGAATATATGTTTGTTTCACGGAGTTAATTTTGTGTCCTGTGTACTCTAAATAGTATTAGAAGTCAGGCTAATAAAAATAAAGTTAGTGCTACATGTTACGGTGTGTTGGTGGGCGAGCGGTTAAGCAGCGGAGAGGAGCCAGGCATTCGGGCAAAACGTGGATTTATTGTGACGGACAAGGCAAACAACCGACACGAGGTAACGTTAATGACAAGTCTGGGGCAGACTGAGTCAGATGAGGACTAAATACACAGGACTAGCAGACATTAACAAGGAACAGGTGAGAACAATCCGGAATAAATGCAAGGTAATGAGATGGGCGTGGCACACATGAGGATCGGACGGAGCTGGACGTAACCCTATATGCAAAATGCAGAGATTTGATAGGACACTACACATCACCCTTATTTTGATTTGGAATTAATCTTGGTGCTAATTGGAAGTTTTTCATAAAATTTATATGTATATGGTTATTGTGGGAATATAATATTAAATGCATAGTAATCATTTAGAGTGTCCTCATTTTGTTTTTCTAAGAAAGAAATAGCATAACTTTCTAGTAGATTTTGTATAGGTGCACGAAAATGATTAAAATTCTCTTTTTAAAAGAGAATCATGTCCTAAGCTCAGGTTGCACAGACAAACATTAGACAGCATCTAGCAAGTTAGGATAAAATTGCACAGAACCTGACAAAGGGATGGGCAGGATCTCTCCTGAAACAGCTCGTATGTCAAACCAGAATGTCAGCGTGCTACTGCTTTCCATGCATGACAGGGACATTAGTGACACTTCAGGAACCTTATGGAAATGAGAACATGAGACACGAGGCACTAGTCATTTTGGGACCTGGGTGTATCTCACTGCTTTGATCTCTGGAAGGTGGATACTTTGGTCGGAATTTTCTGAGACTGAGCCTTTAAGTGGGACTTCATTTAGGTGCTTTAGTGTGACTCTTTAGAACCAGGTTTTAATACAAAGCCATAAACTTGGTTTGTCAAAATTCAGTACGTTAGGTTACTTCAGTTTGACTGAGCACTTTAAATCAACTTCAATAAAACTATGAACTTTAGTGGAGTTTTTGTGGGACTGGTGATTTAAGAACTTTAGTCTCTTGAACAACTTAACTACACTCACCTAAAGGATTATTAGGAACACCTGTTCAATTTCTCATTAATGCAATTATCTAATCAACCCAATCACATGGCAATTGCTTCAATGCATTTAGGGGTGTGGTCCTGGTCAAGACAATCTCCTGAACTCCAAACTGAA
>JABFEA020000110.1:9221002-9251544 GCA_019775915.2 Cyphomyrus plagiostoma | reverse complement strand
ATCAATATGGGCCAACATTTCTAAAGAATGCTTTCAGCACCTTGTTGAATCAATGCCACGTAGAATTAAGGCAGTTCGGAAGGCGAAAGGGGGTCAAACACCGTATTAGTATGGTGTTCCTAATAATCCTTTAGGTGAGTGTATAACCTTTGAAGGTGACAGGACTATCATCACATTACGTTCAAGCAAGTCAAAATTGTTTTGATGAGATAAATGCTACATGAGGTATTACAGTATTTCTCAATCCACATCGACACTAGATTTATTTGAGCATTTTAAGCATTTCTCATGGCGTTCCCGCAAAATTCAACCATTGAAAAAAGTTAAGAGCTGTATTTCCAAACTACCACTAGATGGTAGCATTTATTCAAAATAACTGTACCTTCTGGATTCTCTACTTGAACCTGTAGTTTGCCTATTTAATAAAAACGTTTTCTTCTTCCTCTACGTGTGATATGAACCATAAGTTTAAAAAGAGTGCCTGAGAATGGCTGTGCAGGCTAACACTCTCTCATTGTGTGTTCCGGGGTTTAAGATTGCTGCAGATGTGGTGGATGCCATCAGGAAAACATTCTCCTTTCGAGTCTCACCAGTAAAACAAGGTGAGCGGCACCCTGAACAGAGCCTGATCGTATGACACCACTGAAATTTGTTCATCATCATTTGAACTCAAACTGGGAAAGGAAAACAAGGCTGACAAAAGTAAATAGAAGTAAATACATATGTTATGGGTACACAATACATGTACTGTTTGAAAATGAATACCTAAATTTAATACCTCTACAAATAAATACCTTTATTTGTTTGTTTATTTATACGTACTTTTTTGGCGGCAGTGTGTGGCTCAGTGGGCTGTGCCTGTAATCATGAGGTCGCCGGTTCAAACCCAGCCTCAGCACGTCTGTGGGTCCTTCAGCAAGGCCCTTAACCCCCAGCTACCTGGGTGCCGCTACAGGTGGCTGCTCTTTGCAGACAACTTACTCCACAAAGAGCAAGTTGAGGGAGGCGTAAAGACAATTTTCCCTTGGGGATCAATAAAGTCTCAATTATTGTTATTGATATGGTGTGTGATTTGCATATACAATGGAAATGTGGTGATTTAAATCTCTGCTGTCTAGATGATGGACCATTTATGGCTGAGACCATCATCCCTGCTGTGCTCCTGTTCGCTGCCATCATGGTGGTTTTTGTGACGGCAGCTATAACTGTGGTTAGCAAGAGGAAGATGAAGAGGAGGCAGAGGGAGATGGGTAACTCTGCTAGGGAGCAGCAATGTGCTGTCCAGGCAGACAGAGAGGTTCAGCCTCTGCAAGTCATTCAGCTAGTAGGCCTTGGATCTGGGCCTTGACTGCTTTTGGGAAACAATCAGCCTAAAGCTTCCAAAGTCAGTACATCAATTGGATTTTATCACTTTAACATATTTCCACAAACAAGTTCGCTCAAAATGTCCGTATGGTTAATCCGTAAGGAATAAAACAGTAAATAAACATTAATTGCAAATATTGGGAAAATTATTCCCTGACCCATGTAAATAAAAATTGGGTTCACTGATCTGTGTATATATAATTACTCATGTGTATAATTACTTAGGACAAAGATATATTGCCCAGGATGGGTATCTTGCCAGCACCTGCGTGCGATATGGTGCATAAAATGCAGGCAATACTTTTTTGTTTCCATGCACTTAAATGTTTAGTTTAGTTTACTTTTGACAGAGGACCAGTGAAAAATATGGAAAGACAAACCACTCAAATAAACAAACAAACCAGCTTCTTGTTAATTTATGTACATCATTAATAATCAGCATTTCGCTGGCAGAAACACATGTGAAATCAGAACCAGGCCCGTGTGTGGCTTTAATTATATGTACATAACAACTGTGTGACAGTGCTGTATGTATACTGTGCTAGAATGTGTACTTCACAGTTTCTGTACACAACAACAACATATTTGTCTAGTATCTTATTATCTAATTTCTGTTTCAGAGAAAATCAAGCCATTTGGCAGCAAGCTTGCAAGTGAAGAGCACAGCCTGGTGTTGATTGGCAAGCCCCAACCTCCTAAGCTCCTGATTTGCTACTCCAGCATCGATGGTCCCGCCCATGTCAGGGTAGTCATGGAATTGGCTGCCTTTCTTCAGCAGCATATGGCTGTACAGGTAAAATCAACCACAGAAAAACCCTTGCAATATAACAGCAAAAAGTACTAAGTCTTTGCCAGGTGTAAATGGTTAATGATGTATCGAATAACAGTGTTCTGTAGTGTGATACTGCATTAGAAATGGTTTACTTGTTCACTCATTCACTCACTATTACTAATGTAGAAAAACCTATGTATTTCATTAAAACCGAAATTAAATGTAATTAAACATTTCAAGATGCTATATATTGGTATCCTAGCGACCATACAACTGACATTTGCGAATATGAAAATACACTGACAACATAAATGTAATAATGGGGATAAAGCGACTATGGATTTTAAACATTATCATTTTATATTTATGGTTTTGTTATAGTATTGTTTAAAAATATTTCACAGGAATCCCCATTGTGGATATTTTGTAGTGCACTATGGAGTGATTTATAGCTGCTGATCAAAACACATAACAAATTAGGGGAAGCACCAGGTAGTGAACTGTTTCGGCGACTGGGAGTGATTTTGAATACATACTGAATGTCTAGTGTTTTTTTGCCCAGCTACGTTTCTCAGCATGGCTGGTCAGGGATTATATGGATTGGTCAGCAGCATTTCATGTGGTTTTCACAGGTGAGCTTGGACCTGTGGGAGGTTCTGAGCCTGATGGAGGAGGGTTGCATGAGCTGGTATAGCCAACGCATCCAAGAGAGCGATTTTGTGCTGGTGGTCTGCTCCCAGGGGCTGCAGCAGCAGATAACTGATCGGGGTCAGATGGCACTAGAGGCAGATCCTGGAGAGGGTGGTGCAGCAGCGCTGGCAGCTATCTGTCTGGTCGGCGAGGAGCTAGGCCGCGCTACCGCCCAAGGCTGGGACTTGTCTAAGTTCTTGACGGCCACCTTCACATACTCACGGGAGGCAGATGTTCCAGGGCTGCTGGGCCTGGCTGCCCACTACACCCTGATGAAAGATCTGCCCCTTCTCTTCTCACACCTCCACCGGGTGCCACTGCATAGCCCTGGGCGGAGCCTGCAAGTGGAGCACATGACAGAAGAGACGTACAGTACTCTGCCTGCCGGAGGCGCTCTCCACTGGGCTATGCAAGAGGCCAGGGTGGCTTATGAGGATCAAAAGAGGGCCATCAGAAGGTGATATATGGTGTTAAGTGGCAGTTATTCAGTCATCATCTTACTCTACAAATGTGCGAGCAGGTCACCTGCAAGTTGAATAAACCTGTTGGTGAAGCAGTTAAATAATGAGAGAACTGCACAGAATGACACGATTTAAGGGCTAAACCCGCAAAACTGGGAGCACTGGTCTTTTCACCAATCTGAGTAGCAAAACATGACTGACTACTGAGAAATTTTTACTCATCATAACTGTCAGCTTGGCAAGCATTACTACATCTTGGAACTTGCAAGCCAATGTTTTTCCTGTTCAAACAAATGTGAATAGTATCCATTATGTAATTATTTTTGTATTTAGCCTTGTCCTTTAGATGATTTTTCAGTTTAATTCAATGTAATTGGAACATTAAAGTTAATTCAATTAATAGCTCATTCCAAATTAAGAAAAAATCATTTTAAACTGAAATTTCAAACTAACATGGACATTAAGGACCAAGATCCAAAAGCACAAAGACAACTAGCAAAATTCTGAATATATTCCATGCACTTGGGTGGTCTGGCCACTTACACAGTTAGGTATTCGTGAATACTTCTGAAGAACGGCTGACCAAAAGGGTGTCCAAGATTAATGCTGTCGACACAAGACAATGATCGAGATTATATGTGAAAGGTTGATATCTGGGTTGCCAACGTTGTTCAGCTGGCTGGAGTGAGATTTTCAATTTGAGACAAGTCCGCACGCACATGCACATGTATTTACATGTATGTAACAGCTTATTACCCTAATGTAAGGGTCTGTACGGTTTGCAAACTACCCTAGCGCTTTTAGTGTAGCTATTTTTAGGTGTATAATAGAATAAGCGGTAAAAAATTCTTGCGTATCCATATAAGCGCGATGCGTGAATCACTTGCCAGATGCGTGAGAGTTGGCAACCCTGTGACACTGATAATGTAATATAAAATAGAAATGGTTTCCGAGACTCCACAGTGCTTCATTGTGATAGCTGCTGTAGTGTAGAGACTTACTACTTATTTTGTCATTTTGGTCAAAACTATAATTTTATGCAGGTCCGATTAATAAGGTGATTTGTTTTACGTAATAGTTTAACATTCAGTTTAGAAGCAGTTAGTAAATGATAAAAGCACTCACTTAAAATCCTGCTAAAATTAAACAGGAATGAGTTTCACAGAAAATCACTACACTCCCGCCTTGCTAAGGTGTGTGACACCGGATCGCCGCCAAGAAAATTCTTGTTTGCGCTCCACCTAAATAATACACGCTGTTTACTTGGCGCCTGAAATTGCTCGTTTGGTTAAACGAGTTAGCAGTTACGGAACCAGCTTACAAGCCTGTTTTATATTTCTAATACTTTATACTCTGTTGTTTAAATGAAGTATGTAGCCCAATATTTAATTTCAGGTGCTGTATTGTCAACCATTAAAATGCCAGTTTAACATTTGAACGGCTTATATTATCGGTATATTATCAGGCTCACTTAAATCATTGCCTTCGAGATTCTATTCTTATTTAGCCTTTGTCATTTTTGCCGCATTCGGTTTCATATGATCAAAAACTCATACTACCACTAGAGGGCAGGAATACATTTCCATTTATTTATTTAGCAGAGCCTTACATGTGAGGCAGATCACAAGCACACGTTCGGTTGTTGACCCATTTTAACCACTAGGTGGTGAATGGCAGTTGCCGAAAACGAAAAATATCAAATTCATTTGAAAGACTTTGACCTGCCTAGTACAGAATGTTCGTTTAACAAAAGCCCGGTTTTCCAATATGCAAAAACATGCCCCTTAAATTCTTTTCAAATGCTCTCAAAATATTAAGGTTTATGTTTTTATCTCAAGTGTATCTTTCAAATTTTTAGGAACTTAACTGCTCCTGTGCAGCCTGGAAGTGTTTTTTCTTTAATTATTGTTATTTCTATGTTTTTTAAATTATCATTAATATGTTTTCTTAAAGCCAACAACTACGGATGAAACTTCTTTTGTCCTTCCATCAAGGCAAAAACTCCTTTGTATATTCCATCTTTTACCATACATTTTAAAATATTAGATGGATTTTTATGTCGTATTTCAATAAACATGTGAATTGTATTTAAATCGTGTGATTTTTTTTTTTACAGTAATAGGTATTTTCATTTATATCAATAGGCCTTTCTATTTTTTAAAGGAAACTGTTTCCTGCAAGAGAAAAAACTTTTCCCACAATCTGCATAACTGATATTTTCCCTTGGTTGTGTGAAGCATAACTGTCTGGATGACTTTACATTCCTGCCAAGTGTCATGGTGCAGATGGGTTTGCCCACAAGATACAACTTGCCAGCAGGTAACTGAAAGATGTGCTCACAGACACACTTTCCTCAGTAGGCTGGAGAAACAGGATCTGTGGGATCTTCCAAAGGAATCCACTCAGACGGTAGGAATGTGCAAACCCTTCGGACAGCGTGCCATGTCAGAGCTTGCTCCCTGCATTCTCGCCCTCTGTTTACCCAGTCCTTTCTGCAGAAACAAACTAGCCAGACCAACCAGAAGTTCTTCAATGTTTATTCCAAAGGAAATTAAAAAGTCAACTGTTTTGAATACCAGCAAAGTATGGCAAGATGAGTAATAAGAGGAACATTAAAGTGTCCCATTTTAATAGACTATTCATTTGGGAAGCTTTATGCCAATGGAAACCTGAAAAGGTGTTAGGACAGTTCGACAGGAGTGCCCAAAAGCCCCCGGCCATTTCTGTCCCTGCGCTTACAATTCAGGATGACTAACTCTCCTGTTTACTGGATGTATGTTCGGTGTGGTGTGTCACAGTCAGGCTGACAAAGATGTCTGTAAGACATCCTTTGTGGGTGGAACATAGAGACCCAGCCCCTGCTCGTAATGATGGTTGCTGGGTGGAACACGAGTCACTTCCCCTCTAAATCGAGGTTCTGTAATCAGGATTGGCTTGTATATGCAGGAATCCGTAACCCACATCCAAGTTCACTTATTTTTGATCCCCCCCCCCCACACACACACACACACACACACACACACACACACACACACTTCAGTTTTTCACACACACGTGGGTATGTAGTCCACACTGTTACTACTCCATTGCTCTACCATGAATAACACAGTTCTCAGGTGCCAGAAGGGTCAGTCAGTACTGTTAACTATAAGTAAACTGAGCTAGGTGAGGGCCAGCTCTGATGTGGTCTACCTTCGTCCTTTTGTCATCACTCTCTTAGGAAACATTAAACCACCTCGCCCTGAGTTTAATACCTACCCTTCCAGCACATGTTGTTAAGAAGCATTATCTAGGAAAAGCCAACCCTGTCCTGCCCCTCATGCACAGAATGATCTCACACTGCAAAGCCAGTCCCATTTATATCTAATTAGAATAGCCTTCTCTGCTGAGGTAGTGCTGCTCCGAGACAAAACATGCATTCCAGAATCACACTGACCAGACTCTCACAGTAGTGTACCCACTAACAATCCAAAGAATTAAAGATCCATAAAACATTCTGTAAAAGCATGATGAATCAGAATTAAACTCATCATACCCGCTTCATCATCTTCAGCCTTTTGTGCGAATGATTATGAGCAGTGTGTAATCATCGGTGATCTGAATCATTTCTAGAGCTATCAAGTCTTCTGGATCCTCATAACCTTGGACTTTAACTTTGTCAGATCTCCACTTCCACGTATATGTGTATAAGTCTGTTTAATATATCTTGCATTAAAGTGATGTAATAAAAATACACAGTTTCTACTAATTAAATTTTCAATTCAATTTGCATGGTGCATTTTGACAACATTACATTGTCTTAAAGCACTTTACAATATCACTGCCCAAGGCCCCCAGTGAGCAAGCTAGAGACCACAGAGGCAAGGAAAAGCTCTCTAGAAGGAAGACACCTTGAGAGGAACCAGACTCAAAGAGGGAGGCAGCAGAGGAAGTCAAATAAGCAGGATGGAAAAGTCCCAGTTTGCACTGTCCCAGTTTTAAGATTTGAGCCTCGAAGCTGGGAGGCAGGCAATTGCTGGTGCTGCTTCAGATGGCAGGATGAACAGTGGGCCAGCAGCAGAGCACTCAGGAGAGACGTCACAGGCAGAAGGGGGAGCTGGCAGGAAACACGCCAGGCAGTGCAGGTGTTACAGCCTGCAGGGTAGGCAGAATATCTTGATAATTTGGGGTCTCCAGGCAGCACACCCCAGGAGGAGTAGGGGAAATAAAATGTGCAATTGGCCAAAGTAGGGGAGACTAGAGAGAGTGCAAACAGTAAGTTGAGTGCAATATGTAAACTCTGGCAGATAAGGCTATGCCAGAATAAGTAGGAGGTAGAGGCAAGTAGGAACGCAGGCATAGCGAGTCCCTAAAATGTCAGTAGTCCAATTCCACAAGGGGGTGTGAAGCTAGAGTAACAGCACTGACAGTTCTCTTCATCCAAAGCCAATGGCACTGATCCCCACCCAGCTCTAGACCTCACACTATAGGTCTAACTGAGCAGTTTGATAGAGCTAGAACTAGAGCTAGGGTCCCAAGTCCTAAGACCAATGTAATCAAAGCATATTATTAACACAGACTGAAATGAATTGAATAAAACTGACAGATCAATATTTCTGGCCCACAGAGTGCTGGGTTAGGGCACATTTATTGATTGCATGGCAATAAATCCTGAACTGGTCCATCCATACTTAGTGTGACACTTTTTTTTAACTATATTCCCTGCGATAACAGACAGGACACCGCAGGAAAAGAGTAGATAACATGATTTGCAGCTGCTGAGCAGATGGGCATCTCCAGGGTGATGTAAACATAAAAGAGACACAAGGTAAAGGATAGAGCTCAAATACAAAAAAAAGGCAGCTGCAAAAAACCTACAACAAAATGTTGGTTGCACTGAACCACCAAGAGACCAAGATGGTGATTAACCAAAACAAAAACAAAACAAAAAAAAGATGAGACTTCACATCCAAGTAAGCAGGCAGCCACTGCAAATTATACAAAGGGATGCCCTCCATCATTGGCTCCCCCTGTTGTGAGAGCCCTCCTCTGCCCCAATTCACAATCCTTACCAAAATATAAACCCCACAAATCACACTCCAAAATAAAATAAATGCTTATTCAAAGTGCAAAGACAACAAGCTCAACCCCGAGAAATGCTCACTGGTCATCATGAAAAAGGCACAGAGCTGATACTTTTCATTCAGTGCATGGTTGAACTGCACCTAAAAAAGTAAACCTGATGTTGCAATTGAAATTTATTTGCAAATTGCAATGTGTATGTGTAGAAACTGCAGTAAATCAGTGGACAGGAATTAACACAAAACCTTTTTAATTAAAAATGCTGCAAAAATATACAGACAAAATTACATTAAAACATTCAGTTTATATACATTAGCCAGATTATTATTACATTTTAACATTGAATTATTGTCGTATGGACTGGTTTTGGGAAATTTTACATTTTATTGCCTTTAGCTTTGTGGAAGCATGGCACTCTGTGCACATGGCAGGTTTTCTTACGTCAGTTATAAGAAGGTATTTCCAGGACCTCCAGGTGTGGTGGTGTGGGCTTTCAAACTGTGCCACCAAGATGGGTCACAAGTATGGGATGCAGGATCTGACCACTATGTCACATATTTGGCCAGATAGTCATATATTTGCAGCAGCCAAAATGTTAGATGCAAAAAAGATACTTCATAGAATTTCATAGAGAGGTATAATGTGGTCCCAAATATGGTATCTGCTTTTAACATGCCCAATAGACTGTTAAATGAAATTTGAATCATTTAGAGATTAAGGAATGATATAAATGCAATCACTGGGTGTGGTCTTCATTGACAACAGCAACTACATGAAGGGCATAGATCAAGGTCGAAAATTTGGGTATGGCCGGTAGAGACATATCTAGACCAATATTTTGGGAGTACTGTGTCTGTTTAGGGGGGCAAGAGGTTCGGGTCTGATTTGGACTCCACCAAACCTATACCCTTGAACTACAATATCAAACAGTCTTTCTTTAACTAGTTTGCTTAACATTAACATTGAAAATGCAGAGACTGTACATTGGAAATCTATATACATGCAAGTCTTGGTCATATGACAATTATTAGTACCAGAATGTATGACATATGTGTTTTTATTATTTACACCAAACCAATAACAATACTGACATCACAGTTTGGGATGGAAAATGGTTTTGCTTTTTCATGGAGATGTGTATGACAATAGGTCTTGATATGAATAATAAATGCAGAATATTCATGAAAAAACATTCCATGTACTGGTGGAACATCTAACACACTGTGTGGTTGATACAAGCCAAGTGATTCTGGACTTATGCCTCTCCGTTCTACATAGTCTTATCTCTACAATGGAAACATGAGTAATCTTCCAGTTAATACATGTGAAAATGAATACCACAACTATATCGTTATCTCCAGAGAACTCATTCACTTAGATTACTTGCCACATTGTTATTCACTAACTGGAGGTCAAACTGAACGTTCAGTTGCTTCTGTTTTCCAGTCATGTGCGCAGCAAGATTTTGTGATAAGCACAGTTAGTGAAAATAACTGCAAACAATCACAGTTACAAGCGTGGCAGCGTCAGTGCCTTCAGAGTAGACGGTTGGCCACTATGCTGTGGGCAACAAAGACACGGACTCAGTGGTCAGCTCTGTCTCTTGCCTGAGGTCCAGATTATTCTACCTACATGGCCGTCGGATCCATTTAAACCACAAAGGCCATGGCTATTTGGTTGATTTCCAAAAGCAAACCTCCTTCGAAAAAGCCAATAGCTTTTTAAGCACTTTTCTCTCCTACCAAGATTCATGCAACCATTACTTGAAAAAATCTTGGTGACAATTTAACTTTAACTTTACAACCCTAGAGAAATGCTCTTTCAAGTTTAGCCTTTCAGTACGGACTCTGGCAGATTCTGGGGAGGCAAATGTTTTTGACAAGAGTCTGAGTATTTATTTGATTGTAGAGGACAGTGGGGGTGTGCCTTCAGACCCGGCCTCAGACCCCCCCTCTGGGTCCTTGCAGGGACTGCAAGGACTGGAGGCACCACTGGATGAGAAGCTGGGGCTGCTGAGTGGGGATGAAGAAGAAGAGCTGGATGAGGAGGAAGCTTTGATCTGAAGCCATTTTTCCCCAAGAGCTTTGGCGAAATGGTCATCCACGGAGACACTGACAGAGATACGGTGGGGGCTGGCCTTGTTGTAGTCGACCCCCAGACTACGCCGGAAATGTTCCTCAACGACGTGGTCATAAGCCATGGGTGAGGTCACTGAAGAAGAGCATGAGGAAGGTGAGAAACATGTGGTAGCATTTAAAACAGCAACATTCCCTCAAAGTTCCCTCTATTTTTTCTCAGTGATTGTCAAATAATAAACAGATATTTCTGAACAATTTTCTATAGGTATTCAATATAATTCTGAACTGTTTCTTAATCTAATGAGAATCTGCTAAAGTTCCCTTCTGTGTAGAAGCCATTATTCCATCTATTTTGAAACATGTATTTTATCCAATCACAGTTGCGAGGAACTTTTCACGGCACGTGTACTTAAGGGTACAGCCTGGATAAGCAGAATGATTATTTATCATATACTATTCGCATGCTTTTATGGTTTATATTTGTCATGTTCTCGTGCACCCCCAAGTGTCTAGTTCTGAATTCCATGACATATGGGCCCCTCCTTAAAGAGACTCAAGGGGGTGGCATCGATTGGGCTTTGGCACTGCTGGAGGTTGAGGATAGCTCCAGAACCAGTTGGGGGGGGGGGGGGGTGTACCTGCAGGAGAGGAGCGATGCTTCGTGTCAGGAAGCTTGTGGGCGGAGCTTGACCGAGACACACAGGTGATGACAGAAGGACGCATCTGCAGAGGACATTGGTGGTTAGTTACTGGCCCGTCTGGTGTCACATGTCTTTCTAATGTATCTACACATTTGGGAGTTATGTCTGCAAGTGGAATAAAGCTACACAAATCCGTTAAATCCTTAAGGCCTAATATCTTTCCATCATGAAAGATCTCCACAGCTTGCAGAATGAGGCAATGAGGAACATTAACAGAGTGTATGGTTTTGAATATTGCAGTGTTTCTATTGTGTTCACATGGGCTCCACTTTATCGTTCATGCAAAGGATTCCCGTACACTTCAAATGCTATACCATATTTTGTGCCGTTCACTGTGGAAGTTGCCAGACATTTATAGAAAAACTACATCACGAGTGATATGATGTGAAGAAGGGAACAACTCTGGTACCTGTCAACAACGTTCCTATTCAAAGTAGATAACAAAGGGGTTCCTCAATGTGTGAAATATGACATTTTAATATAAGTACCATAGGGTCAATATTTTAAATCTGTTCTGTGAGCACAATTAGTGAAACAATGAGGAAAGTGCAAACTCTGCACTGACTCAATTAGCAAAACATTAAGAAGGAGTACTAGGAGCTGTGTAAGGAAGTGAGAGACTTGTCTGTGTATCTCTTGCCCAGGGACGGGCCATGTGCCTGGGCTCGTTGCTGGCTCTCTGCCCTGCTGCTGGTGTTTTAGCCCTAGTCTGGCTGGGTTGCATACTGAGGCAAGCATGGACTCGCCAATCCTGCTGCCTGCTCAGAGGATTATGTCAGGTGAAAAGCCTTGGACTGCCCTGCCCCCACCCCCCCATACTGGGCTGCCCGCCCAAAGGCAGATCCTGACAGGCCCTGTCGTCCTGAGTAAAGGAGGCACAGTCCTCCCTGGAGCATAACTGACTGTTCTAACTTCTCTTCATATTCCCAGCAACTGTGGCTGCTTGAGGAGGTGTGTGTGTATGTGGGGGGGGGGGGGTGTTAGGATGGGTGAATCACTGCTTTCCTGAATCTTAGAGTCACTTGGAGAGCCTGTTGTGCTAATAGTAGGTCCAGTTTATGCTACAAACAAGGGCCTTCCCCAAAGTAACACTCTTCTCAGCCTATTGGACCCCTGGATCTCACCTGAACTTGGCCACCTTGCTTGCCCTTGCTTCTGGCATCAACCTCTGGACCTTCAGCCCTCCTGGGCTTCTTGATCAGTGCCAGAGGCTCGTCCATAGGTGGGCTGTCAAAGCTGGGACTTTGCCATTGGTCTGTGGGGCAGTGGGTGGGGCTAGACAGCCTGTGGGATGGGCTTTGGCTGGGACTCCAGGTGGTGGTCGTCACAATGGAGTTTTGGGGTGATGGGGGCAGACTCCGGGGGGGACTCAGGCTGGACTTTCTCTGAAGGCTACAGGTTACATTCTTGAATGGTAACCTCTCTTCCCTGGAGGAGAAAATTACAAATAGGAGGCACATTTTAGTACAATGTTGATTTTAAGATTCATGGGAGGTTCAAAATGTGGCTAGTTATATCTTTATTGCCAAATCGTAAATTCAAATTAGAAAACAGCTGTAAAGGTGGAGGATATGCAATGACATCACAAATGGCTACTTGCTGCTGCAACGTATTTATGCTCTGAATTGTGTATGTCAAGATTTTGCGAAGATTATGTGCAAGGGTATCCATTTCGCTGGTTAATTGCTCCAGTGTAAAGAAATGTGAGAAGGCCATGAAAGACGGTGACTCACGGTGCTAAAACGAAGGGGAGTCGGCTGGTCTTGCCAGGTCTCAGTTGTCCTGGCAGACCATGGTCCACGCTGCGCTTGCGTTTTGTCGGGAGAACCAGAGGCAGCCGAGCTCTCTCATTGGTTACCTGCCGATGGCGGTCCTCCGTTCTCAGGCTGGGCTGGCCTAAGGGGAATAGACATGGAAAAGAATGAAGAAGAGCAACAACCCCATGACTTCATGGAGATGCATCACCTCATAACCGAAAATTTGCAAGCGATGAGGAGTGGCAAATAAACACGTAACGGTCTTGTTTTTTAAGTCTGGGTAAATGTGTCATCACCCCCCCATTGAACATAAACTGTGGGAAAGTGTTGTTCCCAATGACACACATGCTGGTATATCACCTCTGAGAAGAATAACTTGCTGAACTTGATGCATGAGGCAGAAAAATACGCCCAGAGCCATGGCCTTCTTGGGAAATACCAATAACAAAGATGCTATTAATCCATGGAAATTGTGCTTGCATAACTGCGTGTATTAAAATGGGAAAAAAAAAGTTTGCACCAGTTTCCAAATTATCCATTCACTGTCACTGACACAACCATACCACATCTGCTCTTGCACTTTCATCAGGAACACTTGGAAACTGATTAAGTTCTAGTAGCATGTTTAGGGAAGTGAACTACAAGCATAAAGTATACTCTCTTCAAATAAAAGCATGCAAAAGATGAATGGTAGATTATGAAGCCCAAGCCTTTAGCTGGTTTATGCCAAACAGGTTCTCCATGCTCCATGCCCAAAACAAAACAACAAAACATCTTAAGGAAATTCCAGTATATTGTCATTTCTTCTTTTTTTGTAATTTCCTTGGCCTTTCTCACTTGTCTTTCAATACAGCACATGCACTAAAGTCCTCACACTTGTTGATTGCGAACAAAGACCTTCTAACACCCGCTGTAATACAACTAACTTCACACTTATTATGTTGTTTCTAGTGACAGACATTATGGTGATTTTCTCCCATGACTGACACTCCTCTGTTAAATCTGATTGGGATTCCTTAATTCCTTTAGAAACAATCAGGAGAAAATGTTCAGAAATTTCACCAGTGGAGTTAAATGGCTTCCTGATTGTCCCCGTTTCCCCATTTACCATCAAATTCAGTTAGATTTCTGCTTGTTTTGATCCGGAAAAACTGTGTAGATTTAAGATGTTTCACTTTTCCATGCACAAAGTGACAATTATTTTTCTTTGAATAAGAAAAAAATATCTTCCTGAGAATCTCAGGCTTTACCCAGGAAATAACCTATGAGTTAATTGGCTTGCGGCTAATTACAACTGTAGCGTTACAGTTCTATGTAACCTGTTAGCAAACCTGTTCTTTAAGGGCTGCATATGTACAGTACAGTAAATGTAGGCGCCATGGTACTTAAGAGCCATGACTAAAAGAAACCAGCAACCAAACAATTATAAAAAAAAAAGAAGAAGAAAACAACAAGCTGAAGAATTTGGAGCAGGAACTGAGTAGTAAAGGATTTACAGTTGCAGTGGGATTATTGTTCAAAAAGCTAAATGTGATAATTATACTGTATGTTTGTTATCACAGTAGAGTTTCTTACTAAGAGGCCTGAAGCACAGGCTTACATACACATGGAGAATGGAAATCTGTGTGAAGTCTTTCAGCTCCAAAGTGTTTTCTTTTTGCTCCTGTTACAGGGTCAAAGTTGATTCAAGCTCTCGTAAACATAGCTGAGAAGACCTATAATGAGTTCTTTAATGGTAACTCTTTTTAGCAATGGATGAATACTTCACCCAACAACTTCTATTTAGCTGAATTCTCTGGCTTGAGCTCATAGAGCCCATCGAACAGAACAATGCCACAATATCAAGTAGCCAAATTCCAGGAGTCTGCAAGGACAATGATGAAGAATTCCTAACTCATTGCGATTGCAAGTGTCCATTATTGGCAGTAATGTGGAGATATAGCACCCCCACTCAAAACAGCCCCCCAGGGGGAAAAGCAAAGCAGTGGAGGTCTGGATTTGATGGGGTGTGGGGTGAAAACCACACCTTACCTGACTTTCCAATGCCTGAGGCAAGGTTATTTTTTGTATGAAACCACAGAACAGCCTCTCATATGTAAAAGAAAAACTAAAAACGAAAACCATTATCTTTTAAAACGGACTGTTTAATCTTATATTCTGCTCAAATGTCCCCTGACATGGTACAGATAATCAGACAAAATAAACTTAAGTTTGATAAGAAGTCAAACTTACATAAAATGTGTTAAAACAATTATTTATAATTAAGATGCAGTAAGAAGTGGCAGTAACAATTCTGCAAATATTTATTTGAAATTCACATCACATTGATAGGTTAACGTGAAGACATGTTTTCAGGTATACTGCATTGTCATTGAAAAAAAATTAAACATATAATAATATCAAATTCTTTTTAAAAAAAGTGCTTTTCTTTCGGTTCTGTTCATGAATAAATTTTAGTGGTAGATTAAAAGAAAATTATTTCTAAGAACAAAACAAAAAGTCATCATATTGTTAGAATGAAGCCTATATTGTGTAAGTATTATGTAAACTTATTAGCATTGTTTTTTTTAATTGTATAATAATGCTTCATAAAAGTAGATGGATGGGTAAATCAGGCAGGGAAGAAAGGGAAGCACCTTTGCTGAATAAAGTTGGACTGATTAGTATCTTAACAATCATGCTGTTATCCACATATAAATCAATCATCCCAATACAAAGAAATCAGCAAGTAAACGCATCAAATCAGACAAGAAATCAAGTCAGAAAGCAGACCTACATTTGGAAGAGATATCAGTGACCACAGGCAGGTCTATCCTCAGGGGCAAAGCAAAACAGCAAGCAGACTAGAGAAACCCACTAAGCAATGCTGACTGCCTGAACATGCATTTACAGAGATGTGGGGTGTATTTTCTCTTTTTACAACAAGTGCTAGAATTCTTTCCCCTATTTAACCAATCACTAGTTAAATTGGTCAGTTTCCCATTTTAAAGATCACAAAGCGTGGGCCAGTCATCGCAGCTCAGGCATGCTCCAAAAAAATCACCCCCATTCAAGGTGGAAATCTAGGATGTTAATTGGCATATAATTAGCAGCAAATTCAAAACTAGAAGCGTGCAGGTATTAGAAGTACACATGTTAGATGTTTAACACAATGACAATACATTAGCGGTAATCAAGCAACAATTAATTACCTTCCAAGATGTAGACTTTAAATCCACTGTTCATCCGAGTTATATAGTGGAAGTTAGCTACAGCCATTTTTCACCAAATATCCACCTAAACACCTACACAGGTTCAGGTATGTAAAGGGTCTGTTTCCTCAACAGCCACAAAATTGATCTGATCTGGCCAGGGCAGGCAATGAATGCAGGCTTACAAGCAGAAGTGAGCACCTATGTATCTCTGAGCTCACATGACGCTCTGAAGCTAGCCTCCCATTGGCTATTTTTAGGCCAATCCCAATTATTTCAACCTCCTCTTTGTTACGCACCCTGAGTGTAATCCCCGTGTAAATACTGGAAGAACACGGTCTTAATCAGTGATGGCATTATCCTGGAAATAGGATCTCCATGTAGTCATGTTGCATGTCTTTGTATATTTAAGTTTATATTTATATATTTATATTTACTGAATATGTATATATTTGGGGGAGGCACATGGTTAGCACTGTTTACCTCCAGAACCAGGGTTAAAATCTCCACTCTGACTCCTACAGGAATTTGTCATTGTGGTGCTTCCTCCAGGTACTCCAGTTTCCCCCCACAGTCCAAAAACACACTAAGGTGAATTGGAGTTCCAAAATTGTCCATAAATGTGTGTGTGTGTGTGTGTGTGTGTGTATACCCACCCTGCCATGGGTTGGCACCCCATCTTAGATTGTTCCCTGCCTTGATACCTGGGATAGGCTCCAGATCGCAGCAGCCCTGAATAGGAAAATGAGTACAGAAAATGGATGGATGTATACAAAAACACAGCAGGTATGACTAGAAACAAAGTCTTAGAATTATTCTAAGTAAATGAAACAATAAATGAAATGCACAGTAAATGAAAATGTTTTGAACTTGCATGGTTCCTGCAACTTAGCATGCCACATAAATATAAATACAAGACATATGAGGAAAATACAACAAAACATGGAGCATTAAACATGAAATCCTTCTTGTTATGTTTTCGTATACATATTACTATGATTAGTTTTACTTTTTTTGTTTGTTTTACTTGTTTTTGCAAGAACTGGGGAGGCAACCCTAGTTACTGATAAAACATTGAGGTGAAAGCTGGATGTGATTGAGCTGGGGACATTTGCAATAACCTTGAATGTCACAGTTACCTCCTGGTCTAGCTGTCCACAGCAGTGCCTGAGTCTTTATGCCACGTCTTTGCACTGATCGGTAATTAGTGCCACTATAACTCAATCTCTCTTCTGCCCTGTCAATGTCATTAGGTGTCAGTATGGGAGGTTACTTAACATTTAGGGAAGTGCGCTTGGAACAAAAATGCCGTCTTTTCAAATGGCAGGGCAAGAATTGTTTGGGTACTTTTGTGAAAGGTATCGAAGCTGCAACAATTATTCATGCAATTATTCAGTTGCATGAATTGGTTCACTTGATGACTATACCCACATACCTAGTGGAGTGATCTGCCTTGTCAGCGCCATTATATTGCATTGGTATTGAATATACAAAGCTCACGAATATCATCTCAGAATGTGGGTGTGAGCGAGCATTTTAATTACCAGAATTTGAAATAGTCTGCTTTTTTATTATTCCTTTATGAATCAAAACCAACCTGACTAGCCTTTGTAATTGTGTATACAAAGTATCTTGTCAAGTAAGTGCTGTTGCCTTGGATAAAAAGGCTGTGTGAATTCTAGCTAGACGCTAGGATTTCTCAGATACAATGTGAATACAAGCTTGGTGTTAGCTCGTAGCACTGCTGGCCTTTGTCTGATGTATTACGAATACACGCTAGCTATTACTTGATAGCGCTGCTGGCCATTGGCAGATGCTTTGTGGATTCAGACCAATCATTAGCTGCTGGTACCACTGGCCTTCAGCAACTTTTCTCACATCTGCTCACTGTTTGATGTAAGTAAAGCACAAAAAGCAGCAGTCAACACCTGCCATACACCCCACCCCTGCCCCCGGTTTCCCAGCTCACCCGGCCACATTCTTTAAGGTTTTGAGCCCACCTGAGCTTATCTGCCCACACATGCATTGGTGGGTGGGGGGGTGGTGGTGCTCAGACACACAAAGGGAGGCATTTAATGGCTGCCTTTTAAGTGCATCTCTGTGCATGCTGGGACATTGCCCAGGTGTGTGTGTTGGTGGGGGGCAGTTGAATACCTGGGATATTCACCTGAGAAGGTAGGAAACTCTTTAGAAAAACATCCAGAGGCTATATTTTTTGCCTCTTCTCATGGAACGCTGTTTAAAAGGTTTGAGGACCTGCAGTTGGATCATTATCAGCATCAAAGCAGCTATATTTAGGAAATCACACTTTTCAAATTGTGTTAGGATAAAATGTATCACTCAAAGGTAAAACAGGAGGTGTCGTGATTATATGTAAATTTCTAAACAATTGCTTATGTGCCTGGTTCAGTATCCAATACATTGACCCATGCCTTAAGGAGCAGTGTATAGATTTCCCAATTGTATTCTGAAATGTATGCACTGTGTTCATCCATATTAACAACACACAAAAGACAAAAATCTGCGGTGGTGAACTGGCGAATCACATGTATGTCTATATTAAATGATTTCCAGTGAAAATGGGGCATAAACAAATGCTGAGTTACTGCTTAACAACAAACTATGCAGTCCAGCAAATTGTAAAGCAGCAAAACGCTGCCACCTGGTGATATCTTACCAGATTGCACATGCTAAAGTTATTAACAGCATTACAGCGACACGTCATATTTGGTGATTTGTTTTCCTGTTTGAGTAGTACAGAGCAAGAAATAGAGCACGGACATTAGAACTGAAAGTACTGTCCTGTTAAGTCAATGCGTGAAAAATATTATACAGATATTGAAGACAGGTCTTTTCACTAATGATGTTCATTTAAATGAGGACATTGCTTTGTACAGAAAGAGATATATTAGGGCTCCTGCTCACGGCCAGGAGCCCTAATATAGGGCAAAATAAAATGGCTCCTTAAAGGAGAAGATTCACAGGCATGACAAAAGATAATGTCCACCTATGCAAAAAAGCACAGCCAGCTTATTGCTGCCTTCTCAAAACACAAAAAAATGTAGAGTGATGATTACTGGATCAGAAAAGGAACCAATAGAAACATTTCATGAAAAGAAGCCTTAGAAAATCTTTCTTTGGGAAACACTGGAACTACTCCATTATAAAACAGAGGTCCCATAGGGCTGTAAAAGGGAGACCATTCTTAACCTCTGAAGCATTTGACTTCTTTTTCACGGACCAGAAATCAGAATTCAGGGATGCTTTCACATATAACCATCAGATCCACCTAACAGGCAGCACTGTGTAGTGTGATTCCAGTATGGTATCAGTCACCATCTGGTTTACACTACTTAAAGATCACTGGATTGGTTCCCACTGTGGTTCTACCCAGCACGTACTCTGTAGGCTGTTACCTGCCACATCCAGCTGTTGGCTTAGGGAGCTTATTTTAAATGTTCTTGAAAAGTAAGACTAATAGCTTCAGACAGTAAGAAAATGCAATTTTTACCATATTATGTGTCAAATTCCACGAAAATGAACTGCTGAATATGAACTTTAATTGAATATTTAGAACCCATTTTATGTTAATTAATTTAAATATGGCAACAATCATGTTAAATGAAACCCATTATGCTAGTTCAGGAAATTGTGGTAGATGAATGAATCAAAACCCCAGATGAGACAGAATTTGATTTAGACAGTGCTGACACCATAGAGGGCAGAAGATATTCATAGCGATAGGATGCTTGTGTCGCCACCTGGTGACATCATAAGGAACCGGGTCCCTGGAATGAGGCATCGGGTGACTGCTGGGAGGGATGAGGGGTCTAGCATCTGATGGCAGCAGGAAGGGTAGCAACAGTCCTGGCAGCAAATACAACCTGACAGCTGAGAATAACAACCAGACACTGGGTGAGAATACTAGAGACATATCTGCCATTGAGTTTAATTTTTCCTTTCTTCTGGATTATTTGCCTGACATTTTTGATGTTCTGAAAACCTTTAAAGATCGATGAGGCAGCTAGGAGAAGAGCTGCAAGAACATGAGGATACGGTGTACTTCAAGACAGGTTTTATTTAGAGTCAAAATGGCTGAAGGGCTGAGTGATGACACTGGAAGGCAAGTGGCTCAAATAAGCTGCTCCCGGTGACGGAGCAGTGCATGGATGACTCATGGCAGCACTTATTAGGTACAGCATAGGGAAATGATCAGGTAGTGAATAAAAATATGAGGTCTTTGATACCTTTATGATCATAAAATGCTATTATTTATTCCCTCCACCAAATTCTACCCATGTTTTTTTCTGCTGTGGTTTACATTGTCTATTTCTACTTTTTAATTTATATTTGATTCAAATAGAGAAGCTGCTACCCTGATCTTAAAAAAAATGGCTGTGGTGACCATTAGCCTGAGAGCAGCCATTGGTCTGACCATCCCACAAGGCACTGCAGGACACCATCACCTTGTGGTGCAGCAGGGACCTGCACTAATATTATTACATTGGTGAGCCAAGGCCTTGGTGTGTATTGTCATTCTCCTTTGAGAAAGCATGCTCCTTTAGATACTAGTGCAGTCTCCACGTTATCCTGACTGAGTCAAACTGATTATTGCTGTTAAATAATCGCTGAGGCACAGAAACACATTCACAGCATAACGGACGAACACTCTGCCTTTCTCTTGCTCGCACTCACAGTGCCAATCAACCCATTATGCATTAGCATAGAAACAGTGCAAGAAGCATGCAGCATGCACTGTAAACACACAGATAATATCTTTCTTACACATAGAAATGTTCACACAATTGCAGGCACACTGTCTCCTTTTTGTTCACACAGCCCTACATATACCAACGCTCTCTTGTACTCTGTTTCCCAGAAAGACAATACTGATAGCCTGAGCTGAGAGTAAAACAGAAATGGAACGTTTTACCTTAGCTTAGTAAATAATCACCTGTACAAACCAGTACTGTAGCAACATGATTATGGCATTCTCTGGTTCTGTCAGTTTTCTGGTTAAATATCGTCCAGTGCCAGACAAAAGCCAGGGTTGCTGTCAAAATGCAGCTCTCCGTCCTTTTCAAAGACAGTGGTAGGCTAATTAGGGAGATGGAAACGTAAAAGTACTTAGAAAGTAGCTCCATTTGCAATGTTAAACCCGCATTGTCGGCATTTCAGAAGATCTGACTTACTCCGATTCTTCATGAATTAAGTCCTAAAACCTTTTTCACGATAAGGGGGCGTTAGATTAAATTAAATTTATTGATCACCCGGAACTTTCGTTCTAACCAGTGTTTCCATGGCAATTTGCCAGGAAGCTGGGAAACGATTCGAATACGCAATCCATACTATAAATATGAAATAGATTAATTAAATTTACAGATAATGTAGAAAATTAATCCACACCAATACGTTTAACATTTCAGACGGCGTTGTAGCTCGAGTAATTAAGGTAAATGCCTACCCGGAATGTTTATATATATTTTTTCTTTTTATTAACAATTAAAAGATGTGACACAATCTTCGTACTCTTCAGCGCATTAAAGTCATTTCTGCCATTCTTGTCACTAAAATGTTACAACTGTTAGCTTCAACAAAGATAAATAAATAGGGCAACGAATTTCTGTAGTCGCCGAAGCCGCTCCATGCATCACACGAAGAAGAATATTTCACAATACGAGTCCCCCAACCCATACCAACCATCAGCATCATTCCCCCCACCACACACGCAAGCACATCCTCCACCATGACAACGCCCCTTATGCTTAATTTTTTATAGAACCACCCTCACGAGTCAGCAAAGCTCGCTGTCCTCCTCTTCAGCAGAATGTACCATTTGTCAAACCGATCTTAAGTCAGGGTAGTGACTAGGGACAGGGAGGGGGGATACTGTTAAACGTAAAGGGAGGATTGGACAGAGGTTGCTGCAATATCCATACGCCTAGTCCCTACCTCCACTCCCTTGCCCTGAAGGAAGCGGTACCCAGCAAGGCTCTGCAGACGCTTTTATAGATTCATTCGCCTTATAACATTTGAAATATAATCTTTGAAATATTAAAAGACTGATGCAAGTAAATCATACAGCTTATTCCGCAAACGGTGGGTCAATACATATGTGTAAATGCAAGCGCGTTATTCTAATACGTTCCTAACTAAGGAAATTGCAGGTTTATATTTTAGGTGATCTTAATGCTTCAGTGTTAGGGGACATATATATGTATATATAAAGGGATGTTGGCCGGTGCGATCGAGCATTTGGAAAAGGAATACGTTTGATGCAAAAGCCCCAGAGGTGAGACATCTCATCCTTCGAGTCCAAGGTATTTTCACCTCCATGTCAGGTTGGAGTATTTACGATTTATCCTTCTATTTTCTGAAATTTTCGATGTTATATTGTGCGTATTGTGATTAATTCTGCGTGCTTGTGGATAAAAAATAATTGTATAACAGCAATGCTAAGTGGCGTTAAAGGATATCTTTGGCTGGCATAGCTTAAAGGTCTCCATCCCTATGCATCTCGGAATCACGTTTCCTCTTGTCACGCCGGTTCCGACTTGCATCTCATTGGACTGTCCTTAACCAGTGGACAATTTTCTGTCTCACTGCGACAGATTGAAGAAAACAGCCTCGTATCCGATATTTTGCACCTTGGGCCGCAGAAATGAATTACCTACGTCGTCGACTGTCGGATAGCAATTTTATGTCCAACCTGCCCAATGGGTACATGAGCGACCTGCAACGCCCCGACCCACCGCAACCAAGCCCGGTCGTGTCTCCAGGACCGCCCGAAAGGCGCCAGTCTACCAGCCAGTCCGCCGGCGGCGGCTTCTTTTCCTCCATTTCCAACGCAGTCAAACAGACCACTGCAGCCGCAGCCGCCACGTTTAACGAGGCTGCAGACAGAGCGACCGGCCCGGCCAAAGGAAAGATACTCCTGGTTATCGATGACCAACAGACAGATTGGTAAGGAATCCGCTGTGTTCACTTTAATTGCACGGCCACTCTTATTATTTCATTCATTTTATTGGTTCTTCAGATCAGTGATGTAGGTTTATCGGTAAATCTACGGGCTACCTGTTGAAGAGGCTGTCCGGCACCACCACCAGCAGCGTGCGCTTCACAGCCCAATTTCGCCTCTCGCCTCACCGCTTTGATCAATGAGTCATCGGCAATTGCCGAGGAATCTATTAAAGCAATGAGATGGGCGAAAGCTTCGGGCATTTCATATGTCCATTTCGTTGCCTTGCCCCCCTCGGCTATTTGCGTCTGTCGGGTATTAGTTTAAAGCCCCGTTTTTTTATTCTCAGACGAATGCATACTGTGTGACTCCTTGGTTAGTCTGAAGGCTTTTTTGGTATATACTGAGATATCGTCAACACCTAGGATCGCATATTATCAGGCCTGTTTCATAATATGGGGGAAATGAGGGACATTTCGTGCATATTTCAAGAATAATAATAATGAACAGTAATACGTGATAATTATTAATTATTATATTATAAGCATCCACAGACTGATTCGTTTCTATCTCTTGTTTGGTTTATGCCCCAAATACTACGCTCCTCCCCACTAAATCAACTTACCCGCCCCTTTTTTGCGCAAGAGAGCGGGCGTCATTAACAGCCACGCTGCAACATCATGCGCAGTTTCCATGCGATAGCGCGTGGTGTTTGGATTGTACCCGTCCAATCACTTGTGACCATTTCACATTCTCAGATATAAAGGATGGCTTCCAGTATCTTCGTTTTTTATTTTATTATTATTAAACTAGAAACATTTGCTTATATTTAGTACCCCCAGACACACACTTATGGAATTGAACTTATATAACTGTTGTATAAAGACCAGAAAGCCACCAACCTACTTTGGCTCCCGGTGTGAAGCACTGAATTACCAAGGCGCTGCAACACAAGAGTATTTGCTAACGAAGAAAATAGTTTAAAAATACTTTTTCTAATTTATTATTTATATTTTTAGTAGTAGCGATAGGATTGCGGGTTCAGTTTATTGTGCTGGTTAAAGAACCACGAGCTCAATAAAGCATAATTAAAAATAAGTAAGGATGTTTCTATACAAACCTGACGTCAACTGCGGGGGGTGCCTCGTGTTCTGAAAAAGACCACATTTTTGTGTATCTTAAATCTCAATACACTTATTTAATTATTTGCAGTCGTGACATTTGTTAGTGTTGGTGTGCCAGGACAGATAACCCAATGTGGCTCCATTGTCTGACCTCGGTATTAAGTATTCCCTTCTATTATTTCTTTAACAAACATTTTATTCAAGATGGGTGACAAATACATGTAGTATGAAGATGCGTTATATCCACATTTTACTGCATGGGGAAATAAAGTTATTCCCTGAATAAAGAGGCAGATATATTACTATTATGATTTAAGTGATTTTTTTTTCTTTCTAAAAGTTATTACATACATTTAGCCAGTTTCTACACGAAGGTGTGCAGAGGGATTACTTGAGTAAATAGATGAAACAGTGCAAAATGTCTTTCTGTAAGTACTTTACTCCAGTTGATAATACAAGGATGTCTCTACCGAGACTTTAATGCAACTTCATGGATAGTGAATCTACAACATACAATGCCATGAACAAGTAAGTACACCCCTTGTCTTTTTCAATATATCTGGACAAACAAATAATAGATCTTCATTTCAACAACATTACTAGAAAAATATTATAAATCAGAAAAGCCACACTTCCAATTTATGTTCAGTAAACATTTATGCAGTTAAAATCAGAAATTCTAACTTCTTGTGAGGAAAAAGTGCACCCCTATGTTTGTCACTACATTTACCTAAAAATTAGAATCAGATGCACCAAATCATTTCTAAGAGTCACACCTCACACAAACAATTGGTTCTCTTTAATCATAGCTTTTGAGGTACATGGTACAATTGTGGCACAATCAAAATTGCTGCCCAAGGCCCTCAAAAAGATAGTTGTTGGTGCGGTTGAATCTGGGAAGCTGATTGAAATCATCCAATCTACTTTTCACAAAATAATCTACAAATGAAGAAGGCTTCACACCATTGGCAATCTGTCCAGGCCAGGGTGTCCTACTGAATTCCTCATCAGGAAGTCTCAAAGAACCCCAGGGTGTCATTAAGAGATCATCAGGCATCTCTTTCCACAGTCCATGTGAATGTACATGAGTCTACCATAAGAAAAAGCCTTTGCCAAGACTTTGGTAGGAGTGTTTTGCATCGTGCTGCTTTTCTGCCTCCAGGCCTGGCCATCTTGTCATCTTAGTGTCTACAGTGTATTTATAATCATACCAGAAAGTGCCTGAAGAGAATGTGATGTCAGTAAGTTGGGGCTGAACCATATGATTGCCTTTTAACATGATAAAGACCTCAAACATACAAGAAGATATATGTAGAAGTTGCTCAAAACAAAGAACATAGTTGTTAAAATCTTATCTAGCTCTGATTTCACGGAAACCAAGGTTTTAGCTTGCACTACATGAACACGAAGACTATTTCATGCTCTAACTACACACTGTGTAAAGAAATGCCTTTTCACATCCATTTTAAAATGTTCTGCTAATTTTCACCTATGGCCACGAGTTCTAGTATTTAAACTAATACAGAAGTAACTCTTTGGCTGAACAGCATCCAGACCTGTTAGAATCTTATATACAAGAATCATGCCCCCCCCCCACCCCCACCAGTCTCCTTTGCCCGAGGCTGAACAGATTCAGCTCAGCTAACCTCTCCTCATAAGACATTCCTCTAAGACCAGGTATCATTCTCGTAGCCCTACATTGAACCCTCTATCTATCTATCTATCTATCTATCTATCCATCTATCCATGTCAGTATCTATGTGAACATAAATAACTTTACCAAGAGTTAAAACTAAAACTTCAAATCAAAGCTAGTTGTCCTTCGTATATATATTTTTTTGACAGTTTGACTAAGCCAGAAGTTTCTGGTTATTTTGAATTTAGGAATAATGGACATTTTTGGATATTTCACTGTGGCAGAGAAGGTTAGGAGTTTTTGTTATGGGTATGTTAGTAGCCTCTTGATTTCATTATAGGATGCTTTGGTCTTGAGTCCATTTTCTTGGCTGAGTGGCTTTGCCACTCTGATGACTAGCCAGTGGTTGGCTGGCCTTGGTGCATGGTTGGTAGTCATGGTCAGCTGTCTGTAGACTGACTGGTAGCAGTTCTTGGGCTCCATGATTCAAGCAGTACTTGAGACCACCTCCAACTGAACTCTGCTGTTCGCTTTGGACATATTCAGACTGCCCACACATGCTTGCTTGGGCTTCTTTGGTGCTGACTGAAGCGGCGTGCAGCTGGTGCTATAGTGATATAACTGTACTGCATACATTGATGTATAAGTGGGGTTCTGTTATATGGAGTGGCTGTTAACTTTGTGTTATGGCTGAAGTGGCAAGCAATTAACACAGTCAGCATAATTAGCATTAATTCATGACCAATGGTTTTTCTGAGAATGGCATGACTCTGTCACTTCAGCCTACGAAACACATTAAAGGAAGGGCTGATTGTCTGTTGCCTGGACACCCCCTTTGCCTCATTGTATCTCTGTGATTAGCTCCTGCCTGTCAGGGATGAGAGGAAGCCTGGCTGAGTGATTTGAAATCTACATTGAGAACTGTGAGAGCACTTCACTTGATCAGATGGCTTCCCTCCAAGGTTTTCTCAACATGTTTGCTATACTATCTTATCTGTCCGTTGCATATTTATTATTTCATCATGCTAGCTTGTTATGAAAATCAGCTTGCATTGTTTTACTCTTTTGTTCACCTGGATTAGTTTACAACTGCAGGGACCCTCTTGGAATAATCTTTAGTTAGCCTGCTACCTGTTCTATTTCTACAAGTTTCTTTTCTTCAGCTCCTCCCCTACCTGTTATTCATTCTGGCTCCATCTACTCATTTGTCTCTTTGAGTTGTATCCAATGTGAAACACCAGACCATCAATGTTGAGACATATAAAGTCTCCCACAAAGCTCTCCAGCATTAGGCTGGCTGCCTTGGTGCAGTTCATTTTGATAGAGTGTACAAGTCTAAAGCATTTTACTTTGTTAATTGACAGAATGGCAAGGATTGCATGTGTGCCCAAAACTCTTCACTGGAGGCCAACATTTGACTTGTGATAAGCTCTATAACCCCTATTTAATTATTTGAACTTGACCTGATTTGCCACAGTCCATGATCTATGTAGAGTTAACTTTTATGACTGTATTAATGAGCGGTTTAGCCCAGCACTGTGAAACACTGCTTCTCAGTAACTACATTGCTAAACATTATGTGGTATATTGTAAACTGCCTGCAATAATCTACATTTCTTACGTAATTATATTAAAGTCAGTACTGTTATGTTTATTCTTTCTTCATTCTTTATATATCCAAGTTATTATTCCCATACTTTTGTGGTGAGGTTTTGTAATTTGTTGTATTATTTGTTAACTTCTAGTTTGAGGTGGCCATTCTCAGTGAAGGAAGGTAAGATTTTCTCTCAGGCAGACATTTTACTCCACCAGTCACCAACATCTCTGGTTGTTTTCAGTTGCCCTTAGCAATAATGCGGTCCTGAATGCATTCTTAGGCTGTTCATGCGTTGTATAGTGTTCTACAAGGATCGCACACCTTCCTTGTTGTGTTTAGCCTAGTAATAAAAATTTTTTTAAAATGAATTTTATGGAATGCTTTGGCTTTCTGCTTTTCAGAGCTGCACTGCATGGTCAAGGAGACTTAACTTAAATAAAGATGGATAAAACGGAGCCAACTTATGTGCTTCTCAGTGTGGCTATTGAATGCAGTCCACAGAATTTCAAGAAAATGAGCCTTCAAGCTCTGAATAATTCAGTCCAGACAAACCAGTAGTTACAAAAATTTTAGTGGGCAGAATGAGAATCAGAGAAGGATTTAGATTTTGGAAATTCCTTCCTGGATGCCTTGGTTTACTGCTAGCTTGGTGCAGCTACCACCAGTGCTAATGTGAAGAGTGCATGAGGTTTTTGTTGCCTGAACTGGGAGGGGGGTGCTGGAATTCAGGCATCGTGTGGCTCCCGTTTCATCTAAAATAAGTACTGACCAACCACTGGCCACTGCATGGGCAGCAATGACTTTCACCATGCTCAAGATCTGTGAAATTTTTCATGAAAACGCATGTCCCATCCATAAAACTAGCCAGTGGTGTGACTTGAAATAGACTATTACAGAACGTTACTTTCATAGATAACCTTTTGGTTTTTTTGTTTTCAAGGAGACATTCCTGACACATTGATTTACATATGTTGTTTCTGTACATTTCTCCATACATTATGTTACTGATGAGGGAACACAATGTGAACACCAAAGCTGCAACTGTTCTTACATTTTTCAAAATGTCCTCTTATGTGACAGCTGATATGTGTTAGCTGTTATATGATGTGTAGTAACTGTTATGTGTAAGTGCCTTGTCATTGTTGTCTCCTGCCGACTAACTATATAACATTGGCAGTCTTCCAAAACCTTCTGTCTTCTGTAGGTTTTCCAGTGGCATGTTAATTGCTGAGATGATTGAGTCCTATTGTCTTATTGACGGTTGTCCTCTTCTTCTTTTTACCTCCAAGTTTTCTAAGCATCATGGCTTCTTGATTGCATTGGCTTTTCCCATAACATGCTCATTGTGAGTTCAGTATGGTAATTTGTGCTGAAGATTCCGGTTTGATTTAATTAAGTTTACTTGTTTGCATTCTTGTGGTTCATGAAATTCTGAAAATTTTTTGTCCTGCTTCTTCACTGTCCAGCTATCAGGGGAAAATCTGAACTATTCTGATATTGGTTTTTAGAGAGAAGTTGATGCTTTTTTTCTTGATTCTTAATTACAGCATTACTAGGTGCCAGTCTATGATTTTTTTGTCCATGATTGTTCCAAGGAGTCAAAAGCTGTTTATAACCTTTGTATCTTCACCAGGCACATTAAAATTGCCTGTTGTTCCATTGCCTGTTGTTCCACATGGTAATTGTGTGCAACCTTATCTAATTCCTTTACTAGTTTGGACGCAGTTTTTGTTTTCATATTCCTTGCTAACTTTGACTTCTTGTCCAGTGTAGAGATTCTTCATAAGGATAATGCTCGAGATGGCCTGGTACGTCAGTTTTTCATATTTTGACATAGTCATTATAATCAAATGCCTTGTTGCAGTCAGTAGAAAGCATGTTGACCTCCTGGTCTTTCCTGACAGTTTTCCCATCTAGACAGTTTTATGTAGGACTCTAATGTATGTTGAAGTACCATTGTCAGAGTCCTCTTGGAATGTAATAGAAAGTATATTGTAGGATAGCTTGCAGACTGTCTGTGCCAGGATTGGTGCCTGTCTGGTCCTGTCCCATGTGTCTTGTCCTGGTTTGACCAGCAGAAGTCCTTGGCCATCCTGATCCCTTTCTATCTTGTAGCCCTTAGTCCCTAGTTTGATTACCTGCTCCCAGGACTGCTGTGTGGCTTAATGGGCTAAGTGGTTGCCCATGGTTCCGAACTCCCCTTTTCTTGGGGGCTCGAGGCTGGCCAAACATCAGTCCTAGCTAGTTGTGGTTTTTTTTGTTTAACATCTGTTATTTTGTGATCTCTTGGTTTGCTTCCTGGTTGTATTATGTCAGTTTTCCTTGCTTTATTTTCCCTTGATGTTTGAACCTGCTGTATCTGTTAATTGACTTCACCTGCTCAACATTGCCTTTAGTTCTTTAAAGCCTACCCCTGTCCCTTGTTATTTTTTGTTATCTGTCTATTTAAGTGTTTGCCTTTGTTAATTTCCTCAGTCACTGTAGTTGTTGCTGTGTGTTCGTAGCTGTTTCCTGCCGTAACTATACCCTATACACTATACACTATACCCTGCCATAACAGAATGACTGACCCAAAATAACGATCCCATGGACTTTCTCAGGCTGGGACCTATATACCTTGCCCTTTCTTCTGTTCCTGAAGCTGTTCCTCCAGTTCCCGGCCCTGCAGAGGGAACCGCTCTGGTCCGGTTTTTGTCAAGTTGTCTCATAGGAACATAATTCCTGCAGCTGTCTCCTGCATCACCTATTGAGGATTAGCTCAAGAAAGTCCTCTGGAATGTGCAATCGAATATGACTCCACCACCCTGCCCACATCTCCAGTTCCCTGCCCATAGGAGGCAGCTGCAGCACCCAAGCCTCCAGAGCCCTATGGCAGTGTCTCCAGAGCCCTGCCCAGGGGAGGCCGTTATTTGTCCTGAGCCTCCAGAGCCCTGCCCGGGGGAGGCTGCCACTTGTCCCGAGCTTCCAGAGCCATGCTCAAGGGAGGATGCCGTTCGTTCCGAGCTTCCAGAGCTCTGTCCAGGGGAGGCCACCGCTCATCCAGAGCCCTGCCCAGGGGAGGCCACCGCTCATCCAGAGCCAGGACAGCGGGAGGCAACCGCGCAACCAGAGCCTCCAGAGCCAGGCACAGCGGAGGCGAGCGCGCATGCAG
>JABFEA020000110.1:9202463-9212791 GCA_019775915.2 Cyphomyrus plagiostoma | reverse complement strand
TACTGAAATTAATTTTAAGGAAATTTTGTATTTGCCCAGACATTGTCCTCCAACAGTTTTACATACATCATGAACTAAGAATAAATTTCCAAAAAAAAAAACAAGTCTCATACATCACATCACCTTGCCGTCACATCTGTAGTCGCAAAGTACTCATTACATAAAATAGGATTTATTCATCTATACACTAACTCCAGCTACACTCCCTGATGTTCAGTTGTACAGATCAATATTCGGTAACACTTTCTATGAATGCCATGTCTATAAGAATCTATGAACACATTCATGACACATTATAATGTATTCATAAAGCATTATAAATATGGCTATATATATATATATATAAAGGAATATCAAATTATGCATTATGACTGCCTTATGAAACTCTCATTTATAATGCACTATAGATACCTTCATAATGAAGTACAGAGCATCCTTAATTATTATACTGACCATTATATATTATGCAGGCATCTGTGCTGCATTATAGGTGAGAGCTTCACTTGAATCTTATGAAGTATTATAATCAACATTATAATGCCTTATGACTATCAAAGGAAGATTTTGTAATGCTTCATTATTTTTTATCCAAACATACTGAATTTTAGATGACAGCTTTAAGTAAAGAGTTATGCAGTATTGTTATATTGACCGCATTTGTCCAGTCAATGGGAAGAAAGACGGGCGATAATACTTCATGTTGCTGACCTTGCTTGTGGTTATTTGAGCCTCATGACTTTTAATTAAATGCCAGGCACTAATCAGCCACTTGGAAGTTTTAAAAAGGTCATCAAAGCCATGCAGGTTCACGTGTGTGTGTGTGTGTGTGTATGCATGTGTATGACCATTGCAATAACACAAAAATCACGTTATTCTCAAAAAGTATGTCCATGTACACATTTATTTATTGAATATTATTTATATCATATTCATATACACTGCCCAAAAATTAAAGGAACACTTTTTAGTCAGAGTATAGCATCATGTCAGTTAAACTTCTGGGATATGGATCTAGACAGTTAAGTAGCAGAGGGGGTTGTTAATCCGTTTCAGCTGCTTTACTGTTAATGTAATAAACAACAGGTGCACTTGAAGGGCAACAATGAGATGGCCCCTGAAACAGGAATGGTTTAACAGGTGGGGGCCACTGACATTTTTCCATCCTAGTCTTTTCTGATGGTTTTTTCACTAATTTTGCATTTGGATACGATCAGTGTCATTACTGATAGCATGAGGCGATAACCTGGACCCTATGGAGGTTGCACAAGTTGTCCAATTGCTCCAGGATGGTGCATCAATATGTGCCATTGCCAGAAGGTTTACTGTGTCTCCCAGCACATTCTCAAGGGTTTGGAGGAGACTTCAGGAGACAGGCAGTTACTCTAGGAGAGCTGGACCCATCAGCAGGGCCAATATCTGCTCTTCTGAGAGGATCAGGATGAGCACTGCCAGAGCCATACAGAATGACCTCCAGCAGGTCAGCGGTGTGACTGTCTCTGACCAAACAATCTGAAACAGACTTCATGAGGGTGGCCTGAGGGCCTGACATCCTCTGGTGGGCCCTGTGCTCGCTGCCTGGCATTGTGGAACTCGACTGGCATTTGCCACAGAATACCAGAATTGGCAGGTCTGCCACTGGCACACTGTGCTTTTCACAGATGAGAGCAGGTTCACCCTGAGCACATGTGACAGACTTGAAAGGGTCTGGAGAAACGGTGGAGAACGTTATGCTACCTGTGATATTGTTCAGAATGACTGGTTTGGTGGTGGGTCAGTGATGGTCTGGGGAGGCATATCCATGGAGGGACACACAGACTTCTACAAGCTAGTCAACGACACCTTGACTGCCCGTAGGTATCGGGATAAAATCCTTGGACCTATTGTCAGACCCTATGCTGGTGCAGTGGGTCCTCATTTTGCATGACAATGCCTGGTGAGACTATGCATTCAGTTCCTTGAGGTTGAAGGAGCTGATACCATTGACTGGTCCCCACACAAGCCTGACATAAATCCAATGGAACACCTCTGGGACATTATGTTTCAGTCTTTCCGAAGCCACCAGTTTACACTTCAGACTGTCCAGAAGCTCAGTGATGCCCTGGTCCAGATCTCAAAGGTAATCCCCCAAGACACCATCTGTTGTCTCATTAGGAGCATGCCCCAACATTATCAGGCATGCCTACAAGCACATGGGGGCCATACAAATTACTGAGTACGATTTTGAGTTGCTGTAATGAAATTTCAGCAAAATGGACTAGCCTACCACATCAGTTTTTCACTTTGATTTTCGAGGTGTTTTTGAATTCAGCCCTCTGTAGGTTGATCATTTTCATTTTCATCAAACAACGTGGCATCCTTTCATTCCTAACACATTACCCAGTCCATATTGGTATTGATATCCAGCATGATATTTTTCCCGTTGAGATCTGATATGTTTTCTAAGCGTTCCTTTAATTTTTTTGAGCAGTGTATATATGTCATACATGTTCTCATTCAGTTGTCTAGAAATAAATATATAGCAGATACTTAATTCTTCCTCATTTTTACAATCCTTTTTTTCAATAATAGATGCAAGCCACATTACTTCAAAAGAATAGCTTCAATAAAACAAACACTGCAATCACAAAAAAGCAAAATACAAATTCATCACAGTGGCAAAATGAGGATTCACCTTCACATGTAATAATGATGTAATCACACTTTGTTCACATAGCAGATGCTGTGAATACGGTTTTTGATATATGATTCATTAATGCTGAACAGATCATGTGTAATTATCAAAGGGGAGATAAAGACAAAAGTTTGCCTTTTTTAACCGCCTGAAATCACTTTATGTGTAAACGGTGGCAAGTGGAGTTACATACTGTTCTCATCTAGTTACAATTTTAAAATGAGTGTTTTCATGACAAATGCTCTTTTTGTCTTTCCCAGTAGAAATATGCTGAATGAAACAAAATTAAAAACAAATGTATGATTATTAAATCATTTTTATGTGTAAGAATTGGGAATGAAAACACTGTTTTCATTCTGTACTACTTATTCTATTCTCTAAGTGGACTGGATTTAAATGCTGTTTTTCAGTCGGTGTTATGACCATTTTGGTTAATTCACGAGGCTGGTTTGCTATAGCAATTTGAATAAGACAAGAAATGGGCACAGTCTTCTAATGTTTTAAACCACATATAGCAAAATGTAATGGGACATTCATTGCTATGATGTCTGTAAAAATAGAATTGAGAGACATTTGGATGATGCACTATCGCCAAGCTGGATGATGATGAAAAACATCCACAGCCTAGGATGGACGCGAACACACATGACTAGAAATATAACTGTCTTTAGAACTATCAACAGAGGAGTTTTAATGAAAAAAATCTCTTTATCTACTGGGCACAGTGTTTCTGTTTTGGAAAAAATGATTTTTCCTTTTGTACTGAAGGGTTTATGCTGAATGTCATTTAAAGGGTGAAGCACTTGTGAAGACAGACAAAGCTTCCTCTGCAACACAGTGATATATCCAACATGGCATCATGCTCCCTTTTGAACTAACAAGGAAATAATGTAGCTGTCATCCATGCTATTTCCTGCCGCTCTCAGACTCTCAGAGGTGACACGGTCTCTGTTTGAAGTCTAAGGTGCTGTTTAGTGTTCTCAGGATCCAGGTCTGTTATGCTGGTACTCTTTCAGCTCTGTGCATGCCAGAAATGATGAGTTACGCTAACGGACAGTGGAATCCAATTGCAACCTTCTACAATTTTAGGATTTTTTTTTAAAACGTCAATATTCCTTGGCCACAAAGAGAGTAGGACAATTATCCTTTTGGCATTCTAAATACAGAGACATATAGCATGTTGCTACGTTATTAAGCTAAAATATAGAACTGAATGGCTCAAGAAAATTCACAGGCCACTTGAACTGAAAATAATTAACAAGCCATGAAATTAATATTTTGATCACTGAGAATGCGTATAAATCTTAACGTTTTGGGCAATTATGAAAATGACTCTTACCTTCCCCTTTCCCTGAAGGCTGATGAAAAAAAAAAACAACGAATACCGTTATTGGCACATTCAGTCTGAGACTAATTCTGCTGCTTTGATTTTACTGTAGCCATGATCTTCCCTTGCTTGCCAGGTGATTTTAATTAGCATTAGCTAATCAGAGATCAGTACACAGTCTCCTTGATAACATTGGTAGAGCAGGTGTGGTTGCTGGAGGTACTATTGGAGTATCTGGTCAGGACCTGTCTCTGCTTCTTCTGGTGGCAGGGCAGGCAGAAGTAATTTACCATGGAGAAAAAGATCTGCCTGTAGTTTGCCGATACCAGGTTGTAGAGGATGGGGTTGATAACAGAGCTGACATAGAACAGCACGTTTGTCACCATGTAGAAGTAGTGGTAGAAGTCATATAGGCTGCTGTGGGAGAAAGGAGACAGGAAGGGAATGTTGCTTGATCTCATCAATCCATGCAGAAGGTATATACAGAGCCACTTGTCTAGTTAATTTTTTTACATAACAGTAGAAACATTAGCTGGCTTGCCACACAACATATACTGTAACTGCCAGAAAATGCATTTCCTAATTACTGATTAGTCTCTAACAGCTTTGTGATTTTTTTTAATAATACATTTTTTAAAAAAGCTATTTATTTATTTATTACAGTTCTAAGCCTTGCGTGTACAAAGATTTTGGCCAAATTGGCAATCCTGCAAAGATTGGCTACTTTCCCATATTTTCTCTGGTTGGACTGGATGTATTCCCAGGACCATCAAAGTAGCTCTGCAGTGTTTCCTAGACTTATTGGCATTTTTGATTGTGTCAACTGCCTTGCATCTACAAATACTGTATTGTACCATGGTCACATACCACAATCTCATTCCCATATGTGATGCTCATTATTTTATGTTTGCACTTTGTGTACTTGTCTTGTATATGATCTGTATATTGCATTGGTGTGCATTGTTCCTGGCTTGCTCCTGACCCCCTGTGACCCTCAATATAGCTTGAGGGACATCATTGACCATTGGAACTGAATTTAACATACTTGGCTAATAAATCTGATTCTGATGAAGTTCCTGTTTCTGATGACCTCTGTCCACAAACACAGCGATCCTTTTCTAACTCTTAAGATTAAGAGAATTAGAAAGATATACCGTCATTTATGCAGTAAAAGCAATATTTCCAGCCGAGTATATTAAACCAATGTAATCATTGTGTCAGCATAAGCACAATGAGGTGCTCTAATGGACAACAATAATACTGTATCCATTCAGTATTTCAATAACAGAAAAAACTGCTACAATGACATTGAGCTATATGGAACAAGATCTTAGTGCCAAAAGCATGGGAAGTTTATAACCCAAAGATGCTTGCCCATAGTACAATGGAGCTGCGATATCTGTAATGACTCCTGTTTGAAGGGCCCTCCATAGTACCCTTGAAAATGACACAACCTCAGTTGCTAAAGTAAAAACTTTCAGCTTTACTTTAGGGTTAAAAAAAGTCAAACAAGCAAGTGTAACTCAGCAGAATGGAAAAAGGCCATTCGTTATTGCGTTCCTTGCTAGTGCATTTGTGGAATCATGAACATGAACATGATGCACTTTTATGTAACTCTCCTCAGCAGCCTTTACCTGTATTATTATATTATTAAATGCTAAGTCAGTATACTTGAGGTAAAAACTAAAACATCTTATATAATTCATCTCAAGTGTCCCTCGGCCTTCACAAGCATGCATTCATTTAGTCCGAGTGAAGAACACTTTTTTTTCTGATCATCTGTAAGGCTGAATAAAATTTGAAAACCATGGCAACTGTAAAAGGAAATATATGCAGTCAACACTCTTAGTCAGGAGAATCTGACCAAATCTCATTGCTAACAGCCTTTTAAATTCTGCGCTCCTGTCAGATTGGAATATTGATTTAGTTAGGTACCAGACACATTATGACTGTGCTCAAAATACTTCTTTTCTGTTTTTTTTAGTTTGCTACTTGTGACTTTATCAATAAGTAACCTATGGATGATGATCTTTAAACATCATATACACACTAACCCGCAACCCTTTACCAAAAACTTAGGTGGATGGATAGATCGAAGGAATTTTATAGTATTTCATCTGACATCCACCACTAAAAATGAGAGTGCATTCCCTTCACTGAATTGCTTTCCATTTTGCCTTATTTGCACTGACCAGCTGCAGTGTATCATGTATTGGTGGCGTGTGACACAGTTCACTGTGTAGCAATCCCAATTCTGCTGGGCATTCTAACATGTGCGGTGTGTGGTTCCTACTCTCTTCGGAATACTGTCAAATTGGTACATATCGCTGCAATCTGCTCGGGAGCTGAAAAGGCAGTGTAATTACCTACAAGACTTCTGATTAAAATGGTAACTTTGCTTGACCTTTGGATTTGATCATTTTCTCAAAGGGTTCCTCCTAAACAGTGGAGCACATTATGATCTGCAGTGTCACTCTACTCCAAACATTCCTTGTGACATATGTGATTTGTTTATTTGTTTCTGACAACAATCCTGCAGAACGACTCCTTTTACCTAAAAGGCAGGACAGAAAACATCACAGGCCTAGAATATTTCATATGTAAAATAAGTCATTTATGAACAGGTATTCATGAATATCACCTTGACCGATTTTATCTGCGGCACTCACTCTGTCCACTCAGTGACATAGCAGAACATGAGCCGCCTCGTGTGGTAGGGCAGCCAGCACACCACAAACGCGATGACCACAGCGCCTGGCAAGGTACAGAGCCGCCCAGAGATGTCACCCAGGGAGAGAGGGAGGGAGGAAGAAGAGAGACAAACAGTACTATCACTGCAGGGGGCAAAAAAGAGTGAATGAAGAGCCGTATTCAGTCTTTTTGCTAAAACATTTTTAAATTAAAGCGTTAATTTGTTAGGAATGCTAGTTTAATCTATCCAGTATGTCTGCTTTATTTGCCCGAAGTGAATTTACAGTGATTGACTGTTTACAGTTTTTCCCAATCATTTTCACACCTGTCTCGATACCATGTCCACTTTTTCAAATATACCCAGCAGCCATTGCGGGAATGATGAAAGGCCACATTGTCTCACACAGTCACAAATACTGGTAAATTCTTCCTCTGCCTCCTCTGGGAGGTAAATGCTAAATCCTACAGTAGTGGGTTACAGTAAAGACAAACTTGCACCGATGCATCAGCTTTTTCCTGGAGACTTTCCTGAAATCACACCACTACAGTAATATACACATCAATCAAATGCCTTCAGTCAGAATGCTCTAAATAGTATATATCCTGACAATTGATGCCACTGTGGATCTAGGCAGGTGGGGCTGAACTCTTAGACATGCTTCCCTCAGGGACAGACCATGAGTTACAACATGGTCAATTACTGTGGCTCTGATTATATCAGTAACCATGGTTCTTCTACTTCCTCTTTGTTGATGTTTTCTTGCTCTTCCTCTGCCTCTTGCTGAATCCATTTTTCACTAGCTAAAGAAAAATGGCAATGGAAATGCCAATCCAAAGATGGCCCCTTTTGTACATATGGCAAATTGGCACTAACCGCATGAATTCCTAGATAGGTGCTTAGCTGAAATTACAGGCAGGTGGTGGTTTGGTGGGTAGGGATCTGGGCTTCCATTAGGAACGCCAGAAGATTGTGAGTTTACTCCCAGTGGGTGCCACCATTGTGCCACCATTTTGCCCCTGAGCAAGGCCCTTGACCCCAACTTGCTCCAGGGGGAGAGTCCCTGTAGATACAGTACTTCACCCTAAGTCGCTTAGAATAAAAGTGCCAGTTAAATGCCTGTCTGTCATAATGCAGCATATTTTAATTTACAGTGCTCTTAATTTCAGTAGGTTTTGACCTGAAAGTTGTTTTGAACAGATTACCTAAACATTTTAAAAAATTGGCTGTAGTTGTACAAAGTTTTGCTGGTGGCGAACACTGACTAAGAGAAGTATCCATGAAATTTGGGGGAAGTGATGATTGAATGCATATTGTGTCAAAGCAATGCAAACAAATAAATAGTTTAGCTCACATAGTCCAATGGTATGGCGGTTTTGAAAAAGTGGACACGTGCGTTACATGCAAGACACGCGTTAAATTGTAATATTCTGTAATATTCTATTCTTTACTGTTGGTGTCACTGATAATGCTCAGTACCTCAAAAAGCTCAGTACCTCTAAATCTCAGCTACCACATATCTGCCATAAGAAGCAGAACTAGAATTCATCACTTAGCTTATAAATATCAAACAAGGGCAAGAAGCTCTGTATATCTTAAAAGAAGGGACTTAAAATTTCAGTGACGTGTAAATTTAGGTTAGATAATTGATTAATGCCATGACCCTGTTTAGCACTTGCACACAAACATGAAAACATGGAAATTAAAGGAACAGCAATTCTGATACCAAAGGAGGAGTCCAAAATAAGAATAGCAGAATTTTGATGAAGCATTGTTTGTTCCTCCCTGACACCTTGGGTGGGGGGGGTCTACAGAGTGTAGAGTAGCAGATAGCGGTCATTGTGGGTCCTCACAACATAAGATATACCTGTACACACACACACACGCACGGTAAAAATACATTCATCCTTTATTGCAGTGTTTCCCAGTCTGGTCCTTGGGATGCACAGACAGTCCACATTTTCTCTCCCTTCCAGCTCCCTGGGGCAAAAATGTGTGTGACCGGTGATTGGCAGTTATGTCACCCACGGGTCCCCTGTTGGGTTCGAGGCACGAGCGGCTGGTTAGAGGGTAATCAGGGCATTTCGCAACTAAGGTTTTACCTTAATAGAAACAGCCATGCACGCAATTCTGTTTAGGATCGGCAAGGATAAAAGCGGTATAGGGGGCATGGTCCGATGTTTCCGTGATAATTCTGCGAGCAACTGGGATCGTGGTGAGCGACTGGTTGTCCTGTGTCGGGCTGCAGTGTAAGGTATTAAGCGATGGTGATTAAATGGCGTGGCAATGTGTGTTTTTTCTTTCTGGGTATGTAATGACCACCAATCTTTTCTTAGGCTGGGTGCCAGGTGACGGGGGCGTGTCTGAGTTTATGCAGGAAGCCCAGGTAGGATGCAGGTGGATATATGGTGCATATAATGAATGCCGAACTCATGTATTTCGTGGGTACGGTATAAATTGTGTGCATATACAGTACACTCACCTAAAGCATTATTAGGGACACCTGTTCAATTTCTCATTAATGCAATTATCTAATCAACCAATCACATGGCAGTTGCTTCAATGCATTTACGGGTGTGGTCCTGGTCAAGACAATCTCCTGAACTCCAAACTGAAATAAGGATTTCTCGCACTCTGCTGCTCTGTGTTTCACGGAGACCTGGCTGAACGACACGATAACGGACGGCGCGCTTCACCTGCCGGGCTATCAGCTGTTTAGAGCGGATCGCGACGCAGAATCAACGGGGAAATCGCGTGGCGGCGGGACGTGCTTTTACATCAATGAAAGGTGGTGTACAGATGTAACGGTGTTAAAAAAGATGTGCTGTTCCGATCTAGAAGCGCTTTTCATTGACTGTAAGCCATTCTATTCGCCACGAGAGTTTTGCTCGTTCATTCTCATAAGCGTCTACATTCCACCGCAAGCTCACGTGAGCCTGGCTCTACAGAAACTCGCCGATCAGATCGCAGACACGGAGCAAAAACACCCGGACTCTGTTTTAATCATTCTTGGGGATTTTAACAAAGCAAATCTCTCCCGTGAACTGCCTAAATACAGTCAGCATGTTACATGTCCCACCAGAGACAGTAATATATTGGATCACTGTTACACCACAATAAGGAATGCATATCACTCTGTCCCACGGGCAGCTTTGGGACTCTCTGATCACTGCCTGGTTCATCTTATACCAACCTACAGGCAAAAACTTAAATCTGCTAAACCAGTAGTTAAGACTGTAAAGAGATGGACCAACGAAACAGTGCAAGTTTTACAGGCCTGTTTTGAATTGACTGATTGGAATGTTTTTGAAGCTGCTGCAAACGATCTGGACGAGCTCACAGAGACTGTAACTTCATATATCAGTTTCTGTGAAGATATGTGCATTCCTACCAGGACTTATTTAACTTACAACAATGACAAACCATGGTTCACTGCAAAACTTAGACAGCTCCGTCAAACCAAAGAAGATGCTTACAGATATGGGGACAAAGTCTTGTACAAACAGGCCAAGTACACACTGGAAAAGGAGATTAAAGTGGCAAAGAGGAATTACTCCGAAAAGCTAAGGAAACAATTCTATTCCAGTGACTCTTCATCAGTGTGGAAAGGTCTGAAAGTCATTACCAACTACAAGACACCA
>JABFEA020000110.1:9181857-9202363 GCA_019775915.2 Cyphomyrus plagiostoma | reverse complement strand
CCTCCTCCCCCCACCCCTCCCCTCCCCTCCACACTCTCCCTCCCCCCGCGCTCGGGGTGGTGGGGGGGGGGGGGGCGCGGGGGGGGGGGCCCCCCCCCCGAGCCAGGTGTTTGAGGGAAGGCTCACATGCACGTGTGTTTGCGCGCGCGTGTGTATGTGTGTGTGCGTGTGTGTGCATGTGTCCCCCTGTGTGCATGCATACATGTTTGAGTACAGCACCTGCCGTCTGCCGTCCACTGGCAGAGGGTCCATATGCCGTTGAAAGAATGCAGGAAAGTCATCTTTTCTCCCTCAGGCAGCAGAAAAAAAGTTTTCCTGTTCCTACAAGTCGAGAAAACAAACCATTAGGCCAGAGACAAAGGCCAGGCCTGCACCTGCTGCAGTCTTTGTGGGTCCTGCAGGCGACTAAGCACTGGCCTCTACACATTAACCCAGAGTTGCTCCTTCAGAACACTGCATGTATGCCCTCTTAAAACTTGCCCCATATATATAACCCCTACCCAGCCTCAACCTTAATCAAAAGTGACCAAACAAAATACAAGACTTTTGGCATTTTTATAAAATTTTTACTGGATTTTTATAGAACTGATGTTATCCAAATGCGGACCTGAAAAATGTCCCCAAAAGTAAGAAAGTTTTGGGTTTTACTGCACTTTGGGAACATTTTTATGTATCTCTTTGTATATATAAACCATTATTGAAGTACAATCCAGAAAACACTGTGACCAATATATACGTTTTTAATGAATATTTTATCAGATTATTAAATAACTGTTTGAAATTTGTTTGAAATAGGAGAACTGCTATTATTGTTTATGGTTTATGGTTACCAATTCTTATGGAAATGTGTATTAAAGAATGACATTTTTCCAGTTTAATATTCTTGTTCTGGTCCTAAAGTACCTTATTCTTATCAGGCTTAGAGTGCGAAAAATGATTCCCGGTGACAACTCACACGGATTTCTTTAAAAAGTATAAAGGAAGGAAGCAGCATGTAACAGATGCATGTGCATTTAAGGAGATGGCGCTACTGTGAAAAATGGGAAAAATCCACAGTGGTACTTAGTATTCCAAGGCAAGCGGGCAGAATCTGTCAGGTATTTTCACTGTGATCTGAGCCGGCAATGCGGAAACTTCGGAACAGCTAGAAAATAAACAGACTGGGATCCCTGTGCAAACTGAGTTTGCTTTTTCCTGTTTGACTGACCACAATGTGGAAGAAAACGTGACAGAAGGCAAAAAAACAGACACAGACCTAGTAATCCAGAGCAAAGGGGGGAAATAGACATTGTTTAATATTTTATGAGAAAGGTTCATTACCCTGTGAATCGCAAAAATGGAAGTTGAAATAATCCATCAATGTACCTGAGCGACAGTTCAAATTAATCTATTATGGAATTTAATTTATAATAAACGAGAGTGGCAGAGTATTAATCTGATGTTTTATTAAAAGATTTCCTACACATGGCAAACAGTGTTTTAGTTTGATGATCTGCTTTAGTGAATAAAAAGGAAAAACAGCAAAAAAAACTTGATGAGGTAGAAGATGGAAACAGGATGAATACAGAACAATAACAATTTATCAAATTATTACATTATTATTTTACATAACAGTGACAACAATAATCATAATAAATAATGAGAAAATACTGACTGATGTGAATCCAAGAAAATTCACTACAACATTACAGTTGGATTGTAGTATTTAATGTTGCATTGTACTATTTAACTGGATTCTTAAAAAAATATAGCTTTTGGCCTAAACAAGTGGCTCAATAGCAATTAATAGCATATCAAAACCATTCAGTTATGTTTAGAGGTCATTTGTTGCTATGGTTTGCCAAATATCTCCAAACCTCATAGGCAGAGTGGTGCGTGACCCACTCTCTCACAGACAGCTAAATGTCAATTACATGTAAACAGAAACAATGCCTGGCTCCATCTGTCTTTGTCACGGATCCATAATTAATAACAAACATTTAGTTTACACCATAACAACAAGGGCGGCAGTGCTTCTGCTCTGGCATAACAGTGACAGTGCTGGCCTTTTGAAATAAGCCTCTTTGTGCTTTTCTGCATTATTTTGATGCATTCTCTTCTGTTCCATTATTGCATTACTGCACTCCCCATATAGCACAATGAACTGCTTCATATTTCCCCTTTAGTATTTCATAATATAATCATTGTAATTTTGGGGGCTGTGAAAATGACTCTGCAGTCAGTGTATTAATACCATAATAGGCCACCTTGGAGATGGACGGGTGAAATATTTAGTAGGCAATTACACTCATGGGTTATAGAAACCAAACCAAATGCATTTTTGCAGTAACACATCAAACACAGGTTAAAGAGAAAATTACATTAATTGTCAATTGCATTCTTCCTCATTTTTGACATGACATTAACATATTTTTGTGTTTCATTATATGCCCACAGCTCTGAATGTGCGTAACCTACTGGCTTCTGATCTTGTCTAGATCTTAGACCTTTCCTAATGCTCTGACAAGGCTGATCCAGCTAGATCTTCCCCCAACCCAGGCCAGACGCTGCAGCTTATTCAGTACCAGATCCAGCTAGATGTTCCCCTAACCCAGGCCAGACGCTGCAGCTTGTTCAGTACCAGATCCAGCTAGATGTTCCCCTAACCCAGGCCAGACACTGCAGCTTGTTCAGTACCAGATCCAGCTAGATGTTCCCCTAACCCAGGCCAGACGCTGCAGCTTATTCAGTACCAGATCCAGCTAGATGGTCCCCTAACCCAGGCCAGACGCTGCAGCTTATTCAGTACCAGATCCAGCTAGATGGTCCCCTAACCCGGGCCAGACAATGCAGCTTGTTCAGTACCTGATCCGGCTATATGTTTCCCTAGGCAATAGCCAGACACTATTGTTTTTATAGGCATTGAACAATGATTACCAGTTACCAGTGCAACTTCGAGCTCCCCTTTGAATCTCATGAACATAGCACTGTAGGACTAGCTATTTGTGGGCAAAAATGACTTTAAAACACATTGTGATGAACATAATTAGAATAATTTGCTTCCCTAAATATACCATGACTGAAATCTATTATATTTTAAATATGATAAATATTTATCATGTGTGACTTCTCCTTTTCAGTCTGTGAATTATTACCAATGTACCTGAAACAGCTGGAGACATGCATGCATCAGAAACCTGCAGAGAAATGCAGTTAGTTAGTGTAGAAGATACCTTTGCCTCAGCTGGCACAAGAACTCGCCCTTCTGGCGTAAACTCCATCACCTCCCCCCAGTACATCTGACAGGAGTATCTCCCTTACCACAGCTGACTATTCTCTACACTACTTATTAGAGTTTAGGTTTTAAAAGCTAGCAATCTGTACCTTGCATGCTTTAAGGAGAACAAGAGAGGGGCAGGCCGCAACAAAAGGGAGGGATTTTCCTGGGAGCTGCAGAGCAACAGAGGCAGAAGAGCTCAGAGGCCTAGAAGGTCCCGGAAAGGTGTCTGCCTGCACTGAGCTCCGCTCCTTTGTATACTAACACAGTCTCGGTCTATTATCCTGGGCAGCTGCTCAAAATGCTGCCTGCTGGTCAGAAAAGACCAAGAGAGCCGAGTGTAATTTATTTACTTCACACAATTGTCTGTTTGAACAGGCTCCAGGAAAGTATGTGGGAGGGGAGGCTGCTGGGGAGGTGTGTTAGATGGGGTCGGTGTGGGGGTTGGGGGTTTTGGGTGGTGGGGGACAGATGAATGAACATTAGTACAGTCACCATGCAAGGCTTGATCCTATAAACTATGTGCGCAGTCAGCCAGCAAGCACAAGCAAAAAAATAAACAGAAACTCTGCAACTCATTTTGCTGCTCTATATTACGTCTATGTGCTAATGACTTCCTTGATTAATTGCTCACAGGACAATATTCATTTGAATGCATGAATGCAAAGCGGAATTATTTAAACAGCAGCTACAATTTAAGAACAGCAAGGTTACAGTGACTTGCTTCCACTTTTGAAAGGTGAAATGCACAGAATTTCCAGGCCAAACTCTGACTCTCCAGGTAGGACCGAGGTTAGATGGTGACCGAGGGTCACTAACAATACTTAGTCTCTGACCCTAACAGCACACCGCATTTGTTTCCTTGTATTTATGTCCCACAGAGAGAACACTATGCGTCCTGGAGGCCAAGTGACCTCTGGTTGGGCTGTTAGGCTCTTCATTGTCCTATTCAGCTTCGTGTGGCTTCCTGGGTGACATTCTACAATGCTTTTACTGAATGGCACTTCTTGTTTTATCTTTAGAAGCAATTACTACTAAACAGGAGTATAGAAAACGCAAGAAAAACCTTCTGTTACACTAAAAACTTTATTTGGGTTGGTTGTAACATTTTTGAACAACTTAGCAATTTCAGAAATTCTTTGTTTGCTTTGTTGTTCCAGGTATTACTCAAGGAATTAAAGGAATTAAAAACACCTGCATGTGCATGTGAGCCTTCCCTCGAACACAGACATTTATGGTAAAATCACATTTTGGTGAGTCTCCAGTGAACTGCAATGCATGGCTACATAACCTTACAATTTTTGAATTTGTATTAGTTTCTTTATCAAGGTTTGTGGTGATCCTTCTCTACCAGCTCATAGCCATACCAGCAAAAAACAAATTTAATGATTTTGCCGTAGGTTTTCTTTTCTCAAGTTCTGTCTTGCTTTATCTATCCTAATAGATGTTTGTGTGTATGTGTGTGTGTCTCGGTGAGTGCTGGTTATTGTTTCTTGCTCTTTTGTTTCCTCCTCTCTTTGTAATTGGGCTCTGTGTGTTACGCACTTGGCCACCATGGAGACCACAATCAACTTGCATGTAAAATTCAATATATGGAATAATAATCATCTAAACACATTGGCTTCTCCACCAGGAAAACAGTTGATTGATAGTAATACCTTGTCACAGCGGTGAGGCATTGTTATTATTTTGACAAAGCCATAAAAATTGTGACAGCATACAAATTTTTTTTCCTTCCTATGTGCTCTTCGTTAAAATTGTGACAACAGGCAAAACGGCAGGAGTGACACTGAGGAAGACATGATAAATGTGGAGTAATAAAATAGCATTTTGACGGTATGATCAAGCATTTAAGGAATGTTGGTGAAAGGGGATCTTGATGCACACATGAACCAATTGCTTGCCACTCTTTGATCCACTGGTTTAATTCTCTGCCTTTTTTTTTGTATGCAGAGATTTCCGATTTCATACGACTGACATAGGTAAAGCTGGTTTTCCCACCCTCTTCCTGAAGATACCACCTGAAATATAAATTAACAAAAGCCAGCGTGCATCGCAAACAACCTTGGCTGTGTTTGCCGCCGTCGGCGAATGGGAAGCAACACAGCATTTATTTTGTCATTATTTAAGCTTCTAGTTTTGTATTGTGGCTGGATATTGACTGTTGGGTCACCAAAAGTAAGAATGCAAGAGATGTGTATCACCAAGCTACTCCTCTCCATGTCCGGACAGGCAGCAAATGGCATGGCAATTGCCTGACAGTGGTTCAGCGCGTCTCACCCACCCTTCTTACACTACAATTCACACATCCCCATATGATATACAGATAGGGCTGCACTGATCTTGGGGAGCGGTTCTGAGTGATTAATAGATCAGTGTGTTGTCTGAGAAGGATTTTTACAGAATAATTATATATTGATTTATTACTTATTCAAATTAGCCCTTGTGAGACAGCATCAAGGACAGCACCAAAGTTGCTATATTAAAGCCAACACCAGCACTCTCCAGTACTACCCCAATCCCCAGAACGAACTTTCCTAGACCCCCACACGTACCGAACAGCATTTTCAGATGTATTGTTTTCCGGATTCGGCTGGAGTGTGGGCGAGGCGAGGTATGCATGAATGGGCAGAATCAACCTTGCAAATTAATTTGGAGAGGTGTAATGAGAATCTGCGCTCTGCACAGGCCCAATTTCACAGCAACATTATCAGGGTAAAATAAAGCCCTGCTCTAATCGAGAAAGGCCCAAGGTCAGCCGCCACGCCTCCTAATGGAAGATGACAGGTGAGACGCGGCGCTCCACACTTTCCCATTAAAGTCACATTTTTTAGGATATGACTTTGAGAGGGACTGCAGGCTTGCGAAGGAATGCTGAAGTCTGTAAGCTGTGCTCCGTGTCATATAGGTGCTCTTATTGTACTATGGAAAAAGAACACATTTTAAGCTTTCTTCAGTCAGCGAATTTCTACACCTGGCAAACAACTGGAAGCTTCTGTGCATGCATATGCATTTGATATAAATATACAAACAAAAAATATATATGCATAGCAATGTGTGTGTATAAATACACACGCGCACAAACACACACACACACACACATAATTGATGCAAAAATATGCAAAGTGGAATAAAGAAAAGGTAATCCAAACATCATCTCATAATATAAAGAAGAATATTCCAGACATGGGATGACTTTTATTCATATGCATTTGACTAAATAATGAGCTAATTTATCTGAAGAAAATAGTCCTAGATGTGGAATGCATTATCTAATGAATCATAGACATTTAAATAGCCAGCCAATAAGCAGTATTTTACACTTAAGGGTTTGACTATGGCTGTGACAATAATGTTCTCTGGAAACAGGCAATTGACATGTTTTTTTTAACAGCATTTCTTTTGTGCATGAGTGCACCTGCAAATCATCTGACATTGGAGTTCCAAATGCGTATCTAGGATACTGATTCTTTTTTTTCTAGGGCACAATCACACACTAAGGGCAATTTGGAAACATCAGTTCACCTAAGCAACATATCTTTCAATTTGTGTATGGAAACATATTGTGCTGCTACTTCTTTTGTATAAGGTATGTTACTCATTTGAATGAATGAATGAATGAATGAATGAATTTAATGCATTTGTATTCACTTCTGTGAAGCAAACATATCTCCAGACTAACAGTAGACTTTGCACTCTCTCACTCAAACATATTTTCTGTAAGAATGAACAGCAACCAATAGGCTCCGGACCCCCTGCGACCCAGTAGGATAAGCGGTTTGGAAAATGGATGGATGGATGGATGGAACAGCAACCAATGATGACTTGTGGCACCCATGCCAAATGACCGTCTACAAACTGAGACAGATACTCAATAATGGGGAAAGTTAATATCAAATATTTTTCACATAAATTTTCTAGGAGTTTCACTGTTTTATCAGATTTTGTGGATTGTATCGTGCAACAAGCCATTTGATAAGGTTAGAAAGCAGGAGAAATGGTAGAAGTTGCATGGAATTGATAGAAATTCATTGGCAGGCAGATGACTGTGGCAAACCGTGTGTTGCTGGAGAGAAAGACCTGAAAAGACTTAGTAAACAGTAAATCTTTCCCAGAATAATTAGCAAAGATAGGACAACATACTCAAAAATAAACCTAAAAACAGATGCCATAGAAACCATGTGCTAACCCTCCCGGCCCCTTCTCCAAGCTCCAGTTATTCCTATGAGTTATGCTCCATCTGCAGCCTTGACATCTCTGTTCCTGGCACTCGCATCTCCATCCAGACCCATCAATGGGTCTTCTGGAGTTTCTTCAAACCACTGCTCATTCAGAAAAATGTAATGTCTGTGTGACTGCTTGACCGGTTGTGGCTACGTGATTTAACCTGGTGTCATTGTGCAGTAACTTACGCAATTATTTGTCAATTAAAATGACCCATTTAGTTGTTAATCTGGGTTTTATAAACTATGAAAAATAACATTTAATTTTAATGCATGGAGTATATAAGCCCTTTTTTTGTTCCAAAATCCAACATTTGTATTGTCTCTGTGTGTAAAAGGCTTTGAATTTATATCAAATATAAAGTAACTTCTACACAAACTTGCCAACATTTTGGTAATTAGTTTTTTTGTGTTTGGTTAAAACATACACAAATAGTCATTTGCACAGTTGAATGAACCTTGATTTTTACTATTATGTCTCATATTTGATTCTGTGTGCCTTTGAGATGGGTGAACGGTTTGTTTTCATAAATACATCAACTGATTAAATCCCTCAGTCAGTCAAATTTAGGTCTGCATCTATATATATATTGCAAAAGAATTTACTCAAAATTACAAAAGACTTTACTCAATAAATCAAATTAATAATACAATAATGGGACACATGATTATAGCATAATTTTGACAGCCTAACAATCATATTAAAAAGAGTTGATGTAATATGAAACAAAACTGTACATTCATTAAACTTTAATTTGGAGCATAAAATGAGATTCATCTCCCTAATTCAAAACAAATAGGTCAATATCGAGGTAGCAAGATAAATAAAGAAATTAAATTTCTTAGTTGGTCTGAGACATTAGAAGGTATTTTTCATCATAGACTTAAGCATGTACTCTAAGGCAGGGTTCCAGAATTATGGTCTTGGAGGGCCAGAATCCAACACAATTTGCAGATTTCTCTGTTCAAACAGCTAACATGGTTTGAACAAAGGTTGCGTAGGTGTATTTGAGCAAGGAAATCTACAAATTGTGTTGAATTCTGGCCGTCCAGGACTGTAATTGGGGAACCTTGCTCTAAGGGCATATATAGTTATCATCTAATACTGTATAGACTACAGCAAACATGAATTAGCTGAACAGCTATATTCTTACCTAGTTCCTCCCATTATGCATGCTGATAGTTACTTCTTTCCGTATAAGCTCAGTGCTGTTACCATTTGCTTAACGTTAACAGCATAACAGTCCTGCTGAAAAGATCAAGGGCCACATCATGAAACAACGGAGAGAACGCTAGGATTAGATTACTAGTTAATACTCTACAGTGCAGGACGTCAGAATTCAGCCTGGTCTTGTGCTGAAGGTAATGACAATGAGAGGCGTGCTTTGCTAATTCCTGCATGTCATCCACACCTACAACCAGTCCGCAGTCCAGTTGCAGTTGTATTGTCTGACTTATGACCGATGAAGTTTGGTGCAAGCAATCAGGTATTTACAATCAGTAATGGTTTTTCTGCCTTGGTGTTATGTTTCATCACACTTTTAAGTGCACATTTCTTTGACCAATGAGTGAACAATTTGAATATAAATTGTTATCTATAAAATAATATACTAAGACATGGTGTTTTACACCCATATGGAAAATGTATAAAATGTTCTTACATACAGGACTTTTTAGAGTGAACACAGGTGATCATCTTTGGATTAGTATCCCCTGGAGGTTTTGCAGCAGGCTTTTGAATAATATTGTTCATTGTAAGTTTTTTCTCTTGTGAAATCTTATAGTGGTTAATTGGTTGTCTTGGGAACATCTTAATAGAGAAATGCAGTGATGGAAATAACAATTACAGAATTATAGAAAGAATTATCTTTATATTTCAGTAGAATGTATTTTATAGTTGTAATTCATATTAAATTATTTTAATTCATTCATACTGAAATATGTATTTGTATTTGGTTAAGTTACACAACTTTTTTGTTTAGGAATTGAAATTGTTTATACACATAACAAATACAATTTATCTTTATTACTATGTGAAACAAGGAACTCACTCAGGATTTAACATTCTGTTACACAGCAAATAAATATTGGTAAATGTAAATAGGCTATGTATAGTATAATTGCACATATTTGCATTATCATTCCATGGGCTATGTATTCAGAAAGTTTATAAGTTTGCATTTTATACAATTTATTTGTGAACTCATAAGACTTCAATTTATCAAATGAATATACTTGTGCAATAGTATTAATCCTACATCATACGCTGAACCTTACATACTCTACTACAACTGTGATGTTGAGTGCTTTTAGAATAACAGTCTTCTGAACCAACATATATCAGATGGCAGAAGAATTCCCTAAAGACAGGCAGGCAGCACTGGTGAGCTCTGGCTGCTTTGTAAAGTTCTTGAAGTTTAGGGCTTTAAACTCCCATCTCCAGTGAGAATAAGTGACTTGTGTGTCATAGCAAAAACACTGAGGCAGCTGCCCAGTTTTGTTGCATTTTGTGCCTGTTTGCTACGGGGGAAAAAAAAAACTAAAAAAATGCCACATTTATTCTGCGTCTGGTCTTATTTAATGATCTAATTAGCAGTTATATGCTGCAGCTGTCGGTACGCTAATTGCATTTGTACACGCTCTCATTGGATGTCCCTGCTAAAGGAGACTCAGTCTGATAGAGTAAATTAAAACGACTGTAATAGAATCAAGAGAAAGTAGAAGGAGAACTGCAACCAAGGCCACAAACTCTTGTGCTTGGCAGATCCCTGGGGTGACTCCCTATTGACACCAGGGGACACATATCTTCCTCCAGTTCAGATTTTGACCCTGCTCATCAGAGACAGAAGGTAAAAGATAGAATAGCCAGCTCCCTAAACACACCCCCCTAATCAATACTCCTTCACCAGCTCCTTTGGTGGAGGACGTGGCTTCGACAGAGGATGTGAAAGAGATCTGATAAATCTTAACGACGCTGAGCTAAACCCATCAGAAGTCCTGAAAGATCTCCTGTTGGGATAATAGGAAGAACAGCAAAGTTTGCAACAATGGGCTTTCCTAATTAGCGGGTCACTTCCAAATGACATATGCTCAAGTAGGGACACAGCAACATAAAGCAGGGCAGCTTGAGCCCAAAGACAATGATATCTGTTTACCATAATGCCAAAGAGTAGTAACATGCAGATGGAGGACTATTCTGCAGGTGAGAGCAGCTGTACGGTGGACCAGGGCTGAAGTGCAGCTGATATCCAGTGCTGTAATGAGGACCACTGCTCTCGCTGATTATGATAGAGGAGCAAGATGAGAAACGAGAACATTTAATGGTTGATGAATGGGGGAGAAATATAAACCTTCTTCAAGCCTATTGTCCCTAGCTGTCATAATAATTGGCATTGTTGTATTCCTCTTGTATAGCTGTCATGGGGGATATAAATACATTTAAAGTTAGAAGTATGTCCGCAGACACCCAGGAGAAAGTAAGTGAAAGACAACTCCATTTGTTGGGTTTCTTCCTGTCCAGTCACCTAACACCAGCTTCCTGATGCTATTTTTTGTGAACGATAAGTGAAGTCTTGATCTAACTGAACACTTACTGTAGAACAGAAGCTGTATTAAATGAAAGATGCAAATAAATTTTAAAAATATAAAATCTATAGCTGATTGTGAGGTAGGCATATGTATGCATTTTCAAGCAATACCACATTAAGTCATATCAGGTTTAACATTAACAAGTCAACTAAGCAAATGGAATAGTGGACATGCCATTATTGGTGGACAGCCTTTATTGGTCCAGTGGAATAGTAGGCATACCTTTATTGGTTCAATGGAATAGTGGGCATGCCTTTATTGGTCCAGCGGAATAATGGACATGCCTTTATTGGTCCAGTGTTCTTGTGTTACCAGAGGGAACATGATGCCTCAAACCCTAGTATCTATTATATGTTTGAGATGGTCCATGTCCAGAATTACTCCAGTTTAATATCCAGCTACACAAATGAATAATGGAGGTAATCTTTATTATTATTATTATTCAATTATATAAGTACATTTTCACACATGTACATAAAATTCAGCTGCAAAATGTATATGACATTACAGGGCAACATGGTGGCTTATTGGGTAGCTTTGTTGTTGGGATTAAATATAGCTTTAGTATAATACATTATTTGTCGTTTTTTCGGTGCTACTGCGGTTTTCCTTTCAGAAACGTGATGATCTGGCAAGTTATTGACTAGCAATTGCCCTTTGTGAGGAGATCTGTGTTACTTAAGGTGACAACATTTGATGAAAGTAAAAGTTTTGTTTTTTTTTTAAACACAAATATGAAATGTATTTAAGGTGTGCTGCTCTTAAATTTAGGTACACACGTGATGCTAATGTTGTGTACAGTATAGGTGATTCAATATACATATAGTCAGCTGAAGAATTATTCAGACCCTCCATAAAAATAAGTAAAAATAATTGTACAAAAAACACACAATGATTCAAATGTTTTGCTTTTGTGTCTGGGGAAGTTGCCTACATTTCTTTCAGCAAAATAATTTTTCAGAAAACTTTGCTAGGCTTTGTTAAGAAATTCTATTCTTTTTAATTGATCTCCAAGAACTGCTCCAAAGAACAAGGAAAAGCACCACTGTGAATTATACTGCTGGATCATTGACGCACTGGGGCTGATTTGTTGCTATATGTCCGGAGGCTCAGTTTGATAATGAATTTCAAGAAGTACCAGGATATTTTAGCCCCAAACGCAGTTGCCTCTGCCAGAAAGTTGACACTTGACCATAGACCAGTAAGACAATGACCTCAGATATTCATAAAAATATATATATATATATATATAAAAGGATTACAGGAACACACAGCTTAAAGTTTTTCAATGGTTATATACAACCCCATTTCGAAAAATGTTGGGATGTTGTGTAAAATGTAAATAAAAACAAAATGTAACGATCTGCAAATCATGTAAACCCATATTTTAATTTAAATATTATTGTTTTATGACAAATATATATGCTCAATTTGAATTTCATGCAAGCAACACATTTCAAAATAGTTGGTACAGGGGCATGTTTACCATTGTGTTTCATAACCTCTTTAGCTCCAGCAACTCCACCAAGTTGCTGGAGTTTTGCAAGTTAAATGTTCCATTCTTGCCTGATATAGGATTTCAACTGCTCAACAGTTCAGGGTGTCCTTTGTCATATTTTTAATTTCATGATGCACCAAATGTTTTCAATGGGTGACAGGTCTGGACTGCAGGCAAGCCAATCTAGCACCCGGACTATAGAGCCAAGTTGTTTAATACACGCAGAATGTACTTTGGTATTGTCTTTCTGAGATATAAAAGGCCTTTTCTGAAAAAGAGGAGGACAGCATATGTTACTCCAAAACCTGTAGAGATATATTATTCAGCATTAATTGCGCCTTCCCAAATGTGCAAGCGGAGGATGCAGTGTCTATAACAAAGAGTTTGGAATTTTGATTCGTCAGACCACAGGACAATTTTCCATTTTGCCCCAGTCTTAAAGCAGTTTGGCTCCAGAGCAGTGGCATTTCTGGATCATGTTTAGATATGGTTTCTTCTTTGCATGGTAGAATTTCATCCTGCATTTGAAAGTTTCGAAAGTAAAATGTTCCATTCTTGCCTGACATATGATTTAAGCTGCTCAACAGTTCGGGTCCTCCTTTGTGCTCACAGACAGTGGTTATCGGAAGTGTTCCTGAGCCCACGCAGTAATTTCCACTATAAAATAATATCTTTCACAGCTATCTAATATAGGTTTTCAGCCTTGTCCTTTGCACACAGAGATTTGATGGGATGATGAAATTCCCAAATTCTTTGCAATATGAGTTTTTCACAGAGCGGAGAACCTCTCCCCATCTTCACTGCAAGGATTATCTTTTTATACCCATCTTACTGTCTATCTATCATCTCACTGACCTGTAGCTAATTAACCTAATTAGTTGTAAGATATTTAACCAGGTGTTTTGTTTTAGCATCACACAGCTTTTCTAGTCTTCTTTTGCCCCTGTCCCAAATTTTTTAAAATGTGTTGCTGGCACCAAATTTAAATTGAGCATATATTACAATATCTGATATGTTGTCTTTCTTCTATCTTCAATTAAATATCTGTTTTGTGATGTGCAAACCGCTCACGGAGTCCCAACTTTTTTGGAAACAGGGTTGTAATCTCTATACTTCACTTGGTCTGAGGAAGAGGCTTAGTTATTTACCCCAGGGGATACTTTAAAAATTATTATATCTGTGGTGCCAATAATTTTAAAAGTGATGTTTTACAAAAAAAAAGTATTAGCCAATAAAATGTTTGAAAAATCAGGTTAAATTTATGTTGTGTTATTGGGCTTCCTCAAATACATTTGAATGCATATTGTTACGCATATTGTTTGTTTTATCTATTAATTTTTACTGATTTTCATAAAGGGTGTCAATAATTCTTGAATTGACTATAGGTGCTTACATATGCACACACACTACAGACTGCAAATGCACTCAGTCCATTTTTTTGTTGCATAAACACATTTTAGACACATACACATGGAAAAAAAAAAAACCTTATAAACTCACAGGTCTGACATCCACTTAAATACAGCAATTTCTACTAAACAATATAGCTGAGTTCCTGGATAACAGTTGGCTATGGGAAAGAGGTCTAAACATAATAACATATAAGGTAAAAATATAAAAATCAGTGCATATTATATTTCTTTATGACACAGACTTGTTACCGAATACTAAATTTATGAAATATACATTCAGACCTATAGCATTTTTTATGAAGGTTGTATCAGACCTTCAGATCTCCATGACATACATATCTTCAGGCTCCTGTATTGTCATGGGCCTTGACTCAACACCAGTAAGACCGCTTTCCTTCATCTTTGCATGATCAACCATAACAGTCTGGGGCCTTGACTGGGTTATTGCAGCAGCACAGATGACATTACATCTTCTCTTGTCATACCCATGGTGCTTCTTACCTTCACTCATAATCACAGAGATATTGTTAAAAATATATTTAAGCACAGCCCAGAAACCTTATCACTGGACAACAAACGTGTGGCTAAAAAGAGCAACATCCTGTCAGGACTGCATCCAGCATCTATTTTCTTCGTATGGATGCTCCCAAAGTAAAGCTTTGCCTAAGGCACTGAAAAGGTAGGAATGGTTCTCCATCTAGTACCAAACACATAGACACAGTGCTTGAATAAATCTAGCAAATTGTTTCCAGCTTGTTTTGCTACAGAAATTACTGGGGACTTCTGAATCCTCTTTATAAGTGAGTCTTTGGAAGCAGAATACTTATAAGTCAACAAGCCAATTAGTTACTATAGATGCCAAAAATAACGAAAGGAATGCTGGTACAGAAATACAAAACATATTTGCAAAGCAGTAAATAAAGTTTTGTTTTTGAAACCGATTTGTTTTTAATTTTTAATTCTATTGTGTCCAAATGATGAACCAAGAGTCACAGTGAATCCGAGGAGGTGCACTCTTTATGCTTGGTGTATCAGAGGATAACAAGCGAGCCGATGAAATTACCCACTGTGAGGTAAACATTACATCATGCACAGGGTCTCATCAGAAAAAAAGGCCGTACAAGGCCTTCAAACCACCTCGCATTCTGCATGGCTGCAAGAGCTGCAGCTCCCACCTCAGACCTTCTGACCTCAAGCGCTGGAGTCTCTCAGAGCTGAGCGCCTTACAGTTCATAGGCCAGAAGGCAGCCCTCAATTCTGTTCCCTTAGGGTCCTTATAATCTGATCTAATTACAGAAGTTAGCCTTCTCCCAATCAGCAGGAAGGACCAGATTATCTCTGCACCATATGGTGTGTCAGTGAAACCCACTGTTAGTTAGAGTGCAAACACAATGCTTGGAAAGTTGATAAAAAGATTTTTTTTCCTTTTCTACTTAATTTTTAAGACATTTTTTTTTTGGGGGGGGGGTGTGGGGGTGTGCCAGTATTGTGGTGGATAGCACTTATTCCCTGAAAGGAATGAAGGCTCCTCCTTTTCTTTATTATGGTTTTATGGAGTAATAAAATAATGATGAAAAAATGATATTACTATATAGAAATGAATAGGGTAAATGATTATGGTAAATAAAGTATTTTGCTAAGAAATCTTGGGTAAATAAACTATTACAGGCCGCGATGTAGAATCCTTCCCTGCCCTACACTGGGGCTCACACAAACACATACGCAGGTCCAGGCACAAGCACGTGCGCTCACATCCACAAACCCTGAAAAACAAGGCCCTCATGCCACTAAACCTTCAGATTGGATCTGAATTCCAAATTATGAGCACTGCCATGGGGGCCTAGCCGTGGGCCAGAACACGCCTCATTATCAGACAGAGACTCTCTGGTGCTATCCGGCTCCCTGAGCCAGATGGAATGATGCGTGCATTCTGCGCGGAGACTGGATGGCAATTCTAAGGGGGAAGTCATTTACCGGAAACTCATCGCGCCTCTGTTTTTGGAATGTGCGGCTCGCCATTCCGAGCATGAATGTGAGCATGCTAGCCTGCCCTTTCTGTTAGCATCACCAGCTCATTTGTTGCTGGAGGGTGGTAGCATGTTTTAAATCACGTGGGTGGTTTTAGAGCACTCGGGGGAAACCGCAAAACCGCAAAGGGGAATGCGTGACACTCTCCGGCAGCAGAAACGCACGCATCTCTCCCTGGCCCTCCCCACACCATACTCAGGCAACTCGATTTGACTCGGGCCACTGACGCCCAAAAAGGTAGGCCGTCTGATGCTGTAACTTTCCGTCTTCGTGGCCAGGAAAAAACTCTTGCGGATACAATTTCTATTTATGAGGTATTACACAGCTATTTTAAATATTGTGCTTTCTATTTTATAGCTTTTGGGAGGCTAGCTATTGCTGTGGAAGCCACAAGGTGTGATATTAGGGAATGGGAGAGCAGAGGACTGTGGAAAGAAAGCATTTAAATCCAACGTGTTTTGCCCCATTGTTGGGAATAACAGCAATCCCAAGAGTTCTTTGTCATCCAGCAGCAGACTGGTGTGCGGCTATTTACATGCTAATGTCCACTCCACTCCCTTTGTCCCGAGCTGCGGCCACTTTATCACACATGCGTTTTCCGTGCTAATGAAGCAGAGCCTTCCTTCTGCTCGTATTTCAGATAAACGGGCCATGCGGTGAACGATGAGGGCCTGTGATCCTCCCTGGGCTTCCATCAGTGGATTTTTGCACCATGCTGCCATTTTCAACCCCCCTACCCCCCAAACCACTTCACCAGCCGGGGTGGGAGGTATAACAAGCAGAGCAGGGGAGTCAGGATGGCATCAAGTACTGCAACTCAATGAGATGTCATCATTTTCTGATAATAGGCAGACGATATTTGGCATTTTAGCACCTCTAGCCTAAAACGATGGTTTCATCATTTTGAGCGATTAGGATCTCTGGTTGGTGCCACTTCAAAGAGTTAATGCCATGACTGATTATCATCAGTGCACAAAAACCAAAGAAAGCAGACGCACTTATACCACTAAAATCCATCCATCTCCCAAGCACTTATCTCAGACAATATTGCAAGGGGGCCTGGAGCCAAACCCAGGTATCTCATTCGCAAAGCATTGATACTAAAATGAGGATTAAAATTATGCTGTGATCATTTAAGAGAAAACTGCATTAATAAATTCCTCAAATGATCATTCCAAATATATAACAGATTCAAAAATAAGATTAATGCTTTGCTGTTTCTCAGTTGCATGTGCAAGAATCATTCTTAAGTTTTTATCACATTGAGACTAGACCAATCCTTTTGTTATTATTTATATTCCCTATATGTTTGGGTCAACTCAGAACTCAATGGCAGCTTTTTTCAGTTTTTCCAGTGTTTTTACCAGTGGGTGGGGGGATATTCACATGCCACCCGCTCGTTCCTAAAATCTTCGGTTCCTCACTGCTCCCGGACTCTGGCAGCGGGGACAGAGAGGAGGATGAGCTAAGCCATTGACAGCTGCCACCTCAGTGTCGTCCCCAGGAAGGGGACCAGGGACCTCCGGCCGGGGGAGCACAGACACCCTTCTGTGTGCTGGGGGGCCCCTCTGCACTGCTGCTGTCTAAATGCTGGGTCAGGAGGATAAGCACGCATTATTCCTGGGCACTAAATAACTTTTTATACCAGCATCTGATGAAAAGTAGAAAGGGGTGAGAGGGGACGAGCCGGAAGATTAGGCTAACCCCCCCCCCCCACTCCACCCCAGCCCCAGCTGCTGTTAACGCTACTGCAAGTAAAACTGGCGATAAAGGAGCTGATAAACAAAGTAAATGAGTGTGGCTGTTTACAATCTAGCACTGTTGTAATTTAAAAGAAAACATTTGGATATTGATATGTACTATCAATATCCAAATGTTTTCTTTTAAATTACAACAGTGCTAAATTGTAAACAGCCACACTCATTTACTCGTTTACTTCATCTCCTTGGTGCCATTAGTGCATTTCGCTTGACAAACTGCTTAACAGAACGTCACCTTTATCCACAAGGGATTGAGAGTTACTGCCTGAAGAAGCATTAAAGCATAGTCACTTGCTTATAGAAAAAAGGTAACACTGTCACCATTTAGGCTGGCCATGCTTTTGCAAAATAACACAGTTATAGAAGTTCAATAATTTCATGTTCTCTAGTGTTTATTATTTATTAACAGAGGTCATGTTTCTTTTTGACGAACAGTTTAGGGAAGAAATGAAAATCATTAAAATCATCATTCACTGTTTCTTCAGGCCCTGCATATCTTAATTCAAGTGTAGCTCTGCTATTCATTCAAATTTATTTCAGCTGTCACGCTTATTCGGAGTGACTTCTGTGGTCCCCAAGGAAGGACACCAGAAGTGCTAATAAACTGCAAAAATACTGCAAAAAGCACTATGACACAATAAAATCAGAGTATAAAATGAAGAACCCCCCAAACCAGTAGTACTAGTTCTATTTAAGGACAGTAACCTCTTAATCTTTAAGATTTCAATTAACGAGCTGAAGACTATTACCTGCTGCTTCTTGGCATTCCACGTCATGTGTTTCACGAAATAATCCAAAAGTTATAGCATAAAAATCCTTCTTTGTCATATATTTATTAGAATCATCATTACCTTTCTGAACATAGTTAAAGACTGTGTGTTGAATTGAATCTGCCTCAGGAGTTTAGAAATGAAATGTAGCAAAAAAAATCTCTGAGGGCAGCTGTCATCTTGGTCTTGCTGGATAAGCAACATTGTGCAGGATGTGGTGGGCACCCGGGTCAGTGCTGTGTCTGTGCTACGCTGCAGATAGGCCAGTCACTTCCTGGGGGCTCAAAAACAGTATCTAGGTCACCATCAGCTACTTCTGCCCCAGTCATTTCCAAAAGTCGGCTGAGTCTGAGATTCAAGCCCAAGTGTGGACCCTCTGTGTCTTAGATTATTTTGCTCTTTTCTATACATAAAATAAACTTGTACACTTTCTATGAATGTCATGTCTATAAGAACACATTCATTGCACATTAAAATGCACTCATGAAGCAAATATGACTACAAATAGGCATAACACATTGCAGCAATGTTGCTGCACCTATAATACATTATAGATACCTTCATAATGCAGTACAAAGCATCTGTAATGCTTATACTGTATCTGTAGTGCATTAAAGATGGGAGCTTAATTGGAGCTTATGAAGTAGTATAATAAACATTATAATACCTTATGACTTTCAGTAGAAGATGCTATAATGCTTTATTAATTCTTATTATGACCAGTATAATGCATTATGAAGGCATCTATGATGCATGACAGCTTCAAGTAAAGTTATCAAACTTATCACCAGAGAATTGTATTATATTGTAATCAATGCATTTAGGGGCACATTGTCTTCCTCCTTGACATCCATGTCAGTCCAGCGGTGAGCTTCACATATTTCACATATGGGTTGGGGAAGGGAGGTGTTTAGGAGATAAAGAAAGCAAGAGATCACACAAACACCACTGTGCGCTCTTTAGAAAAACACTTCTGTTGGCTGTAGGCCTGCGTACCTTCGGTTTGACTGCTCAGTTATATCTCAGCACATTGTGACAATGTTCTTTTTGTCAAGTTTAAAAAATTCTTTTTGCTGGCCCATACCTGACACATCCCGCTGACAATTCCACACTTCCTTTCACATCCAATGCTCCCTCCACCCCCTGTGAGTTTCCAGTGCATCTCCTTCCCCCCCAGTTTGAAAGTCATCTGCTTTCAAAGCGGTAAGCAATATTAAGACCTGCTTGACAAAATGAAAGTATACAAATGATTTGTGGCAACTTGGCCCTGGCGGCGGAGGGAGATAATGTCAGTTTCACCTTGTACTTCTGCACCAGTCCGTAATGATAATTTTTTCCCATTTTCACAGCAAATTTGTTTCAACGGTGCTGTCACAGAAACGCTCACAGAAACGCTCACCTCGCAGAGAAAACCCATTTGCACGGTGACCTTTTTCTGATCCAATCTCGTTGATGAATCCTAATGAAGGATTTAATAAAATCACAGTTTACAATCTGTCTCCGTGTTAAAGCGTGCAATCCAATTCAAAACAACCCAGATCTACATTTCCAATATCCTTGTGTGCCCCCCCCCCCACCCCCCCATTTTAAAATAAACAACTCGCTTCACAAAGCTGAGGACCTTAAAAATTGGCCCAATTGGATTGGATATGTCTGGGTCATTTCTTCCAGCAGTGCTCTAATACCATCATTTGTCACATTTATTTGATCTTTAATGAATGTTCAGTCAACTAATATAAATTTTGGCGCTAGTAGGCCGCCCCACCTCTGCCTTGGGCACCATCCCCCAACACTTTCTATCTTAAATTATGCTTGGAAATCTTTTGTTTCATCCTGGCCTACACCATATTGAATGACCTTTTATTGTAGAGCTCTTTGTCAACCTTTTATTGTTCTCCCCTCTATTTGAGGCAGGTTCTATGACCTGGGGGAAGGCGGTGGGGGGGGGGGGGGGGGGCCAAAATAAAGGGA
>JABFEA020000110.1:9153562-9168860 GCA_019775915.2 Cyphomyrus plagiostoma | reverse complement strand
TAGCATCAACAAGGCATTTTCACCCACAGGACTGCCGCATACTGGATGTTTTTCCCTTTTCACACCATTCTTTGTAAACCCTAGAGTAGTGATAATACATGCAAACACTTTGTATATAACATAAAATGTCTCTGTCCAATCACACTATTATTGTATGTAATTGCATGATTGATGAAGTTTCAAATATTTACACATACGAAGAGTTTATTGACAGGGGGTGTTAAGCAGTGCTCCTGCTGTCACCTTAAGTCTCCATTATGCTGCCAACTGTCACAAGAACTTGACATGCCAAAGTAAACATCTCATTGTTCAATTAATCTATTGACTGCCTCTTATTATGTAGAACTAGATTGCATCTGAGAGGGACTGACAAACAATCAGCAGCTGCCATGACCCACACAGCCACCTTGCTAACCATCCTGCCTTGTAACATTGAGCAGATTCCGGTCTATTTGTTCTAGGATTCCTACTGGGATTTCATGGGATTTTGCATGTTTCAGGGTATAAATGCAGTTGGGCAACAAACCACTCAAATCACCTATACAGCAATGTTGAAGAACTCAAATCTGGTTTTGGGCTGCAGTAGAGTAGTTTTTTTTGCTTAGGAAGATTCCTAACTCAGTGAAATGACTTGGAGGTGTCTAAATGAGAGCCAGAATTCTTTAAAATGCTAAGTAAAGTTGCTTCAGTGCTTCCTTTCTTATCTTCTTTAGCACAGGGTCTAGTGGACTAGTGATGGCGAAAACGACGCCTCATTTGACCCCACCAGATGGTGCTCTTGGGGTATGCTTTGAGCCCTTTTCTGAACATAGAGCAGCATCTAGTGGGGTCAAAAAATACAGCAAATGGTTAATGAATCGTTATTTCGGCCATCACTGGACCATTCTTTACGGAGGTAATGCCATCCCACAACTCCTTGCAGCAGCAAAATTTAGAGCAGATCTTGTATAGTTTAACATTCATTGTATCCCAAGTTCATTCTAGAAGGGTAAATTAGCGAGACTGCTCTTGCCCAGAACACAAGTACGATATTTGCATTCTTGGTGTTGAGAAACGCCCCTTGTGTACATGGCAAGAGTGGTCTGGCTAACTTGCCCCCCATGAATGATCTTGACACAATGAATCTTGGGATTGTTATTCTTTGACATCCATGGTATTTAGGGCAGAGCAAGAATGAGATCTGGAGATTTTTGCTATATCTGTATTTCTGTTCTTAGGCTGTACCCAAATTCAGGGCCTGCATCCATCTAAGGCTGCATTTGAAGACAGAGTTTGTCACAGTGGTGTGACAAGGCCATCCTATTTCGAAGGCTCCTTTAAATACAGCCTAGAAATGCATTGTTCTTCAGCCGAGAGTCCAAGATTCATCCTTTGAAGGTTACAGCCTATAAAAGCTACGTAGGCTGCTTAAGTTGAAGTACCCAACCACCAAATTCGGATACAGGCACTATTATACAGTCTTGGAACTGGTCTGGCAATGAAAGATGACGTAAAATGGGTAGCCTAGAACACAAGTGCAGTGAAATATGCATATTGAGAAACACCCATCATCCTCTCCTATCGAGACCAATCCCATAATTCATTGTGCATAGTTCTTGGGAGGCAAGTTAACAGGACTGGTCTTGCTAAGACCACAGGTATGATCTTCGTGTTCTTGGTATCACGAAACACACATTGTTTGATAGCACACATCACAGTAGTGAGCACACTTCGTACTAATCATATGAAAGTCTGACAACCTATGGCCAGCAAAAGCACAGCAAGGTCAACTGGGTTGGCGTGATACGCTATAAACTACTGTTTAGTGCTGGGCAAAATGAATCTTTTGGGACACAGTTCTTTTGATTCAGTTCACCCAGATTCATTAGCCTATTATCTTGGATAAATAGTACTGAGTAAGCTAAATACCACCAATAATCATGTCGAAAAAAATATTTGTTATATCACTGAAATCTAAGTCTCCCAATATACTTTAGCTATTCATGTTTGTCAGAAAAGAAAACTTAACAGGTCATCACATAGTCAGCTAATAAGTCCAAATGCTAACAAACCTTGGTTAAAATCACTTAAAATCAAGAAACTGTTGCATCGCTAATATCCAATTGCATGTAGGCTATATACTTCACCAGTAGATGGTGTATTTCAGTCACAATCAAGGTACGGCTCTCACGTTCAGTAACCTGAGTCTCTCACCATCTTGTTCACACCTTCGGTCTCTTGTTCAGAACTAGAATGAGAAACCTGAAGGAATGAAGAGACTCTTGTTCATTGACTCACTCATCAACTAACCAGTCCTGTCTCTCGTTCTCATTCTTGGGCGTCTCCTCTAGCGACTTACATAGTTCGACCCATTTAATTGCATTTTTAAAATACATTATAAATATATAAAATAATTTATGTGTTACATGTGGACACATACCAATCATATTGCAAAATTTTACTGAATTAGAATTGATAGAAGTAGTATTAAATGGAGAGCCATTTGGGAGCCGGACCTTACTTCTGAGCTGAGCCAAATGACCTGACTCACTACAATGAGCAAGAATTCCCATCACTAAACAAGAGACCATCGGTCCACAGTATTCAGTTGCAGGTTTAGTTTCCAGCTAATCACAAGCTTGATTACTGCATCTGCTTACATGCATCACTGGCTCCCACTGACCATAGTTGAGGAGGGAAGCAGCATTCACATCATATTTCTGAGGACAAGCGGAAGAACAAAAAGAACGAGGGTATTTCCCAATATCAAGAACGCAAAGATTATACTTGTGGTCCTGGCAAGACCGGTCTTGCTAAGTTGTCTTCCAAGAACAAACTTGGGGCACCGTGAATCAGATCAGCTGCTATAACAAAAAATGAGATATTGAAGATGAATAAGGTGAAAAGATGGGGGCGCTTTGGTGATACTTCGGCAATTTAAAGTACAACAAGCAACAGACTGGTACTCTGCACTGTTAAATCCTATTCCAGCTGAAACTGAAAATACTATGAATTTATTTCACCACATGAAGCATTGCAGGATACCTTGTTCTTTCTTTGTTTTTTGGTAGCACATCCCTGGAGGGGTGGGAGAAGTGCATTGGCCGAAGTTGGGGACACTAGAGCAAACAATTAGGTGAGTGCAATATGTAGGCTCCAGTATTTAGCCCTATTATATCATAAGTAGGAGGGAGAGGCAAGTGGGAGCACAGTCATGGGGAGTCCCTGAACAGTAGCACTCTAATTCCACAAGGGGGTGTGAAGCAAGAGTGACAACGCTGACAGTACAGTTCATCCATCCATCCATCCATTTTATGCCACTTACCTAGTAGCATGGGCAGCAGTCTAAGATCTCCCTCTCACCAGCCACTTCCTCTAGCTCCACTGGGGAAACACCGAGGCGTTCCCAGACCAGCTGAGAGATATAATGCCTCCAATGTATCCTAGGTCTGCCCCAGGATCTGCTCCTGGTTGGACACTTACTGTCCAATTTACTATTATGTGTAAAATACATGGATACAGTATTTTAAATTATATTTGCATTTATTTTCATTTAGCAGACACTTTTGTCCAAAACAATGTACAAGTGAGGCACACAGCACATTACAATCACACTTGATGTAGACTAGGCCTTAATACAGCTAGGCCGAGCTTCCAATGGATGCCTAAGTACCAATGTAAGCAAATTTCCAGCAGGAGCTATGGGATGTCTTCCAGTAAGCAAGAATCTAATAAAACTACTCAGTGACCAGTAACGCAACATAAATAATGCTCAGGGAATGCTCGAGAGACATCAAGCTACCACAGTATTCCTGGAGCATATAGGTCCTGAGGTGTTTCTTGAAGGTGGAAAGGGAATCTAATGACCAGACATAGTTTGGCAGCTCATTACACCTTTGGGGAACCACACATGAGAAACACCTGGAGTGACACTGTGGTGGATTGATCTCCAAGTGGTGCTGGCTTGCTGACTGAAGTGGACAAGATGGTCTTAAAGAGGCTCTTGATATAGACATGTTACTATCTATGAATGGCTTTGAAGGCCAGCACCAAGGACTTGAAGTTGATGTGAGTGCCTATAGGCAGTTGAGGAGTGGAACACAAAGATGTTTAGCCTGACAGAAAACCAGATGTGCTGCTGCATGTTGAATCATCTGCAGTGGTGTGATAGCACAGGCTGGTAAACCAGCTAATAAAGAGCTATACTAGTCTAGACATGAATGAACAAGAAAGAAAGAAAGAAAGAAAGAAAGAAAGATAGATAGTCTTTATCGTCATCTTATCCTGCACTTCTGTACAATCAAGTATGAAATGCCATTCCTCCTAGACCAACAGCATAAATAAATTACAAAATAATAACTATGGGAGCATTAAGAAGTAACATACACAATGCACACAGTACACAAACAACCCGTATCCATGGTGATCCATGGTGCATATCTGAGGGATTAGCAGCATGAAGAAACCTTTTTAGCAACATGTCTCTTTTATAGTGTGTTTTTAAGGGTATAGCAGCATGCATTGTTAAATAATAAGCAAATAAATAACAGATCGTCTTTTTATCTGTGCAAAGGGGCAAAGGCAAAAGAAAAGTGCAAATGAAAGATTGCACTTGTGGACAGAAGTGTCTGGTACAGTGGGAAGGTCAGTGATTCAGTGGAGGTTGGTCATTGCCCTCACAGCCTGGGAATGAAGCTGTTTCAAACCTTGTGGGCCTGGTTTGGATACTCCTGTACCTCCTCTCCAATGGCAGAAGGGGAAAAGGCTGTGGGAAGGGTGGTCAGGGTCCATAATGATGAAGGAGACAAACACCTGCACTAGAAGCAGAGCTGCATGCTCAGCCAGAAACGGCCTGATCTTTCTGATGTTACACAGGGATAATCTATAAGTGCAGGAGATCGCTGTTGTGTGCTCAGCAAAGGAGAGCTGGTTGCCTATAATTACTTGTAGGTTCCAGGCAAACCGTGATGGAGACAACATTAATGATCCAGGCTGAACATTGATGACATGATGGAGAAGAGAGGGAGAGATATCGAGCAATAATACACTTCTTGTGGCTTTATTAGTTAACTAATGTAAGTTAGCATGGAGTGCCAAGTGTGAAGTGCTCATTTTCTTTAATAATGCTTTTTGTGGCACAGATTGTATTTTGTACATGAAAATAAGTGCTTGACATTTGGTGGCCCATAAGTTAAACCGTTGTTCTGTAAGGTGTTTGGTTTGCCTTCCCTGCATGCAGAAACGCACAGGTCCTGTTCCCTCTCCCAGTCTGATTAATACCCATATGTCTTTATTCCTTAGTATAAAGAGATAACATTATAAAATCCACCCCCTCCAATTGAATATTATTTTTTTTCTGAAAGAAATGTACTTGCCACAGTAACCAATTTCATGAAATACAGACAAATATTTAACATTAATATTTATATTAATTTCCACTTAATATTATTTTTTATGACATCAGTGTATCTACATTATTGTTTAATACATTATTAAATAATGTTTAATACATTATTAAAACAAATTATTTCTAATAAACACGATTGATGTTTTATTCAAGATTTAATCAGTGTCACGTGACATGGATGTGTGCCATTTGGAATAATGAAAAGAGTACAGAGTTAGCTGCACAAAAATTAAGGTCATTATAGACAAATGTTTAATTGATGCAATGGGAGGCCCAATGGGCTCTGTACCCGTGATGGGAAGGTCACTAGTTCAGGCCCAGCCTCAGCACATCTGTCGCTCTTGAGCAAGGCCCTTAACCCCCCGCCCCCTCAGTGCTGCTATGGGTAGTTGCCCTTGGCTTCCAGCTTGCTCTCACATTCAGAGAGTAAAAATGGGTAGGCAAAAAGAGAATTTTGCCATGGACATCAATAAGTACTAATACTTTTTGGGGCTTCAGACTGATATTAGTGTGATTGTGGTTACTGAAGGCAAGTAAACCAGAACAAAGTAGAGCGATGGAGTTAACGACGTTGCGGGGCATCTGTGGAAGCGGAGGTGACACCATCGAGCAGGATGATACAACACAGTGCATTCTGGGTCTGGATGTATTGAGTGACTGGGGGGAGGCCCGGGGAGTAGCCAGGACCATGCGAACACTCCCTGGGGTGGACCTTGGATGAGTGGTGTGGGCTGGTGTTGATTATTTTTGGGGGCCACGCTGGGTAGCTGTGGCCCGGAACTGATTTTCTTTTTTCTTTAAATATCTAGTCTGTGGGGTCCAGTCTCAGCTGACCACTTACCCCTAAAGGAAAATACCCTCCCACTAGTGCCTTAAGGTCACTTAGCGTGTAGAAGGTTTGTGGTGCCGAGTGGGGTGTTTACCAGCTGTGTGGTGGACCTGTTGTGGTGAAGTATATTGGTGTAGAGGTTGAAATTAAGACACGTGTGCTTGCTTTTTCATGCCTGGTGGGTGGGAAGTTGTCTCTGGGGGGAGGGAGAGTCGGTGAGAGTCCAGGAATGAGCTGCAATTCCCCAAATAAAGTTACTTATTTAGCAAAATTGTGATGGGTCTTCTCTGTCGTGGCAACGGAGGTCCTAAAGGGTGTGGTATAAGTAAAGAAAATCTGTTAACAGCAAAAATAATAAAAGGTGGAGTTGCGGAGGGGTCTTTCACTCTAGGCCACCACATATACAGGGAAAGTAGTTTTGCTCAGGCGACCTGGTTCATGGTTGTCATGTTGGGAATGATCAATATATTTTTTTTTTTTACCCCTCCATCATTCTCCCAACATGAAATTGTGTCATTTATTTATAGGTCTCCCCTTTAACAGACAATACCCTTGCCAACATGAGAGGGTTGAAGACTTGCGCCATAGTATATGCTAATGTGGAAACATATGGCTTCTTCGCAGCCTGAAGATCATGGAAGGTATCATGTGGAAGATAGTACACCCCTCTCGTTTCCCCCACTAAAGCTATAGGAACCCCATTTGCTACCCACAGTCAGGCATGGGAAGAGATGCACCCTGAGTCCTCCCTTTAAGCCGCACCTTGCTTTGAGTGGCACACTGCCAGACTTCCTCCGATTATTATGATTGTCAGTCCTGGTTGTAATTCTTAGGCTGATCGTCCCCAATTTCTGAAGAGACCTTTAAGGACTGAGGGAATAAAGAGAAGGCTCAGAGCTGCTGATTGTTCTGTGAAAAGCTTTTTATGGTAGTTTGAGACTCAAGCGACTGTAAAATACCAAGCTTAGTTTGTTTGGGTCTCCGGTTGTGAGAACTGTGTCTGTCCATTACTCAGTCATAAATAGGTGCCATTTTACGTCTTAATTGCAGATTTCTCAAGTGTCAGTCCATATATCCACAACTTTCAGACCATTTGGTTATTTATAGAATTAGACAAAATAACATGCATAATAAAATGCAGTCAATTTATATTTCTGGATAAAAAAATGTGGGAAAATTATAAATTGTAAGGTATCAGTGAAAAGGGTAAATTGTGGCCATTTATAAATGCATTAATAATTTTAAGTCTAATTTTACATGATGCGGCATGGTGGTGCAGTGGTTAGCACTGTTGCCTCACACCTCTGGGACCTGGATTCTGGTCTCATGTGTGTGGAGTTTGCATGTTCTCCCTGTGTCGTCGTGGGGTTTCCTCCGGGTACACCGGTTTCCCCCCACAGTCCAAAAACATGCTGAGGCTGATTGGGGTTGCTAAATTGCCCGTAGGTGTGCAGGTGTGCATGACTGGTGTATGAGTGTGCCCTGCGATGGGCTGGCCCCCCATCCAGGGTTGTTCCCTGCCTCGTGCCCGTGGCTTCCGGGATAGGCTCCGGACCCCCCGCGACCCAGTTGGATAAGCGGTTTAGAAAATGGATGGATGGATTTTACATGATGTTTATTTCAGATTTAAATAAAGGCGTTAGGATTAACACGATCTCTGCTAAAGTGGGGGAGTCACAAATAATCAGATCTCATAGCAGCTGGGTTCCTGAGGATGCCTGCCTTTTGCACAAATATGACACATACCACCTACTGAACCAAAATTGCCAATCTATTTGAGGTGCTGAGATAATGTGTGAATTGTGTGGTGGGGGCAGGCGGGTCCCTTGGTGCCAGACCAGGTGAAATGTCTGGCTGCCCTGCTGCAGTTATATGGTGACGTCAAAATGAACCTCAGTGGGAGAGGGAGAGCTAAGAACAATTTCGAGGGGGCTGGGAGACCAAGTGTCTGTATTCAGTAATATACAGTAGCAACTATTTGTCAGCTGTCTCTATCCACAAAGATGTTTGACATTACAGGGACACGTCAGCTATTTTTATGTATTCAGGATATCACTCCTGTTTGTAGTTTCATTAATAATACAGCAAAATGTCGTATTTTAAAAATGAAACAGAAAAAGTAGCTACCAAAGTATAAAAATGTAATTCTGCTTAAGAATAAAATACTGAATAATATGGATAATTATGTAGGCTTCTGAAGTCTTGTGTAAGTCATTGGTTATGTACATGCAGAAGCAAACCATATGAACAAAATACATGCAATCACTTTTAGAAATATATCGCAAACACAGTCACAACATAATTCATCCATCCTCATACTCATCTCCTATCGCTTTTTTAGGTCTGGACATGGGGGCAGCAGTCTAAGCAGGGAAACTCAGACTTCCCTCTCTCCAGGCACTTCGTCCAGCTCCTCTGGGGAATCCCGAGGTGTTCCCAGTCCAGCTGAGAGATATAGGCTCTCCAGCATGTCCTGGGTCTTCCCTGGGGCCGCCTCGTAGTGGGACATGCCTGAAACACCTCACCAAGGAGGCATCGCGACCTCGTTCTTTCGGTCACTACCCACAGCCATGACCATAGGTGAGGGTAGGAACATAGATCAACTGGTAAATCGAGAGCTTTGCCTTTTGGCTCAGCTCCTTCTTCACTATGACAGACCCATGCATCACTGTTGACACCGCACCGATCCACCTGTAGATCTCCCATTCCATCCTTCACACACTCGTGAACAAGAAGATACTTAAATTCCTCCACTTGGGGAAGGACACCCTCCCCGACCCAGAGAGAGCACTCCACCCTTTTCCAGCCCTCTTTGTCTTGGATTTGGAGGTTGATTTTCATCCCTTCACACTCAGCTGCAAACTGTCCCAGTGTGGGCCGAAGGTCATGGTCCAATGAAACCAAAAGAACCACATCATCTGCATCCTGAGGTCACCAATCCGGCTGCGCCTAGAAATTCTGTCCATAAAAGTTTTGAACAGAATTGGTGGCAAAGGGCAGCCCTGACGGAGTCCAACCCTCATTGGAAACGAGTCCGACTTACTGCCGACAATGCGGACTAAGCTCTGACACTGGTCGTACAGGGACCAAACAGCCCTTATAAAGAAGCCCGGCACCCCGTACTCCCGAAGTACTCCCCACAGGACTCCCCAAGGGACAGGGTTGAATGCCTTCTCCAAGTCCACAAAGCACATGTAGACTGGTTGGGCAAACTCCCACGCCCCCTCCAGAAACCCTGCCGAAAGGATAGAGCTCGTGCACTGTTCCATGGCCAGGGCGAAAACCATATTGCTTCCAGGGAGGCTGAGGAGTGTGATCCCCCTATAGTTGGACCAGCACCCCGGTCTCTCAGTCCAGAGGCACTGCACCTGATGTCTACGTGATGTTGGTCCCCACACTCTGCTTCCTCATTGGAAGGCGTTTCGGTAGGATTGAGGAGGTCTTCGAAGTATTCCTTCCACCGACCCACAACATCCCGAGCTGAGGTCAGCAGCGCCACATCCCCACCATATACAATGTTGATGCTACACTGCTTTCCCGTCCTGAGCCGCCGGATGGTGGACCATAATTTCCTCAAAGCCATAAGGACGTCATTCTCCATGTCCTTGCCAAACTCCTCTCACACCCAATTTTTGCCTCAGCGACCGCCAAAGCTGCATTCCGCTTGGCTCGCTGATACTCATCAGCTGTCTCTGGAGTCCCACAGGCTAAAAAGGCCCAATAGGACTCCTTTTTCAGCCTGACGGCAGGTCCACCGGTGGGTTTGGGTATTGCTGCCGCAAAAGGCACCAGCTCTGGTTGGCTGCCTCCACAATGGAGGCACAGAACATGGCCCAATCGGACTCAGCCTTCCCCTGGGACATGGTTGAAGTTCTGCCGGAGGTAGGAGCTGAAGCTCCTTCTGACAGGGGATTCTGCCAGACAGGGGATTCATCTTCCCAGCAGACCCTCACTATACACTTGGGCCTGCCAGGCCTGACCGGCTTTCTTCCCCACCCGTGGAGCCAACCTACTACCAGGTGGTAATCAGTTGACAGCTCCACCCCTCTCCTCACCCAAGTGTCCAAAACATGCGACTGCAAGCCCACGTTAGCATTGAAGTCCCCCAGAAGGGGTTCTCCAACACCCCTTCCAAGGACCCTTCAAAAGGTGGGTATTCTGAACTGTTGTTTGGTGCATAAGCACAAATGACAATCAGGACCTGTCCCCCCACCTGAAGGCAAAGGGAGGCTACCCTCGAAGCTGTGCATCGAGGTCAGCCCGACTATATCTAGTCGATACCTCACAATCTCGTGCACCAGCTCAGGTTCCTTCCTCACCAGAGAGGTGACATTCCATGTCCCTAGAGCTAGCTTCTGCAGCCAAGCATCGGACCACCAAGGTCCCCGCCTTCGGCCACCGCCCAACTCACATGGCACCTGAACCCTTTGGCCCCTCCTACAGGTGGTGAGCCCATTGGAAGGGGGACCCACGTGCCTTCTTTGGGCTGTGCCTGACCAGGCCCCATGGGGGGGTGACCCGCGTCCGGGCGAGGGAAATCGTGAATCTATGTTTGTATTCATCATAAGGGGTCTGATGAGCCGCACTTTGCCTGGTTCCTCATCCCGGACCTGTTTGCCTTGGGTGACCCTATCAGGGGCATAAAGCCCCGGGCAACTTAGCTCCTGGGATCATTGGAACACGCAAACCCCTCCACCACAATAAGGTGTCGGCTCCAGGAGAGGGTCACAATATAATATCTCAGGAATTTATCAACTTATGCTGCTAATGTGTTTGGATTTATAAATAAATATTACCTATCCATATTTCATTAAATACACAAATAATATGATTATGCCACACTGCATGGCGTTTTAAGTTGATAAAACACTTTATTTGCATGTTGTGCATACTTTTTAATGAATAATTATTACAGATTGTGTTTTATGCTTGTTTAAGATTCTCTTTTCCTTAGTTCAAAAATAAAAAGAGCAAGTACTCTTGACTTCAGTCCAGACCTATTCAGAAAGTCACCATAAAGGTGCAGATTACCGAAGGGGAGACATGGAGGATGTACCCACTGTAGTGTCACATCTGTCTGTTTGTGTGGACATGTTATAGTAGACATGTTAGGACTTCGATAAAACACATTTTATATCTATGAACAAAACTGGAAATTACTGGAGATGATCCATTTCAGGCTTGAAAGCTCCTATTTTCTGAACGCAGCGTCCCCAGGAACTTCCCAGAACATATTGATCGTGAAGAATTGTGCTGCTCTATCAGTGTCTGCGCGTGTCCATAGGCACATATAATATGTGCACTGTTATTTCCTCGCACTTTAATTTTATCCCTTGCTCTGCTTCATACCGGTTATGAAGACCACAGAAAGCAATACACCTGCTCAGTTTCGATATTACTGAGAGCCAAAGAAATATGGAAGTTTTTACTGATTTTACCAGTATGTCTGTTATGGATGTACGTAAGTGGAGAAGAATTATTTTTTTACTTTTTTTTTTATTGCAGTGTGTGAGTCTTTCCAAACACCCGACAATTCTAGTAACAACTGAAGAAAAATAGGTATTACAAAATCTGGGAAAAAATCTTTTGGCTTCATCAGGAATATATTATATATTCCATAACTGCTTATCTAATCGAGGGTCAAGGTGAGCCTGAATGTGCTGTAATGGGCTATTACTGTAGTGATTTGTTACTGGGAATTCATACTCCTGCTGTTTCCAGATATTACTCTGCCACACTTCGGCTGTGATCAGATAGCGCTTGTTATAGCGGGACAGCTTCATTTGCTTGTAATATATAAGATTAATGTAGTAAGTAACCAATAGAGGAAGCTCGGATACCAGGTTGTAGATGCACAGAGAAATGAAATTCAAGTACACAAAACACTATGTTGGCTTGGCTCCGCGGGGGAGAGCAACCTGGACTTTTATTATTTCAAATATTTGGGAAGCTTGGGTTTTTCTTAGACTTCTTGAAGTCTTACACACCCGGTGGCGCTCTCTACAACATAAAACTGAGGAAGATAAAATATAGATGAAAGCAGTTTGGTTATATACACCATGTAGTAGTTTTATAAATACACAGATATTAACAGAGTGACAGTTTGTAAAAGAGATAAATCTCTGCTACCCAATTTACCCCCATCTGTGGGGTGCAAGTTAAGATTATTTGCTACTAGCTAACTCGGCTAGTTCAGTTTTTTAAAAAAAACAAAAACAGTCTGATATGCAATTTCTTTTTTTTCACTAGCCAGTGAGCTACTGTTCATTTTTTGTACTCACTCTTCATTTACATTACTCACCTCAGGTGAGTGGGCGAGCTTAATTTCCAGTACTACCCATAAATCCTTCTAATTGCCATGACACCCTTTCTCTATATATATCTTTTAAACAAGGAAAAACACATTTTATAATGTGGCTGGGTACAGGGAATACAAAATTTTGTAATTGGTATCATTCATATGTCAACATCAGAGAGCATCCCTCTATGTAAACTGCTTTCCTCCTCAATGCACTCTGATGGACTAACAGTGACTGCTGTTGCGCTGAAATATAAATTTCACATAGTAAAGAAATAGCACAATTTTTAAACTGTTTGCAAGCCTGGAAGCACACAAAGCCATCTGCTCATCTGCAGTCTCCTGAGAATTATTACTGGGTCATGAGAGCCTTCATATTTGTTAATTTGATTTTAGAACTTGCCTGAGTTCATTGTAAGATAATTTGAGATCTCCAAAGAGGAAATGGAGGACATACTCCAAATACTTAGTGGGGAAGAAGACTCAAGCTCACCCAAACGCCGTGCCTCCCATGAAAGAAGCCATGTATTTAAAACTTATTCTTCCCACGTTTCTTACAACTTTTCACCATTCATCAGCGATGTGTTTCTCTGACCTCATCATCAGCAGTGATTCTTCTATATGTCTGAAAAGAGAAGTCATGGCCCCACTGCCTTCCAACCGTTGGGGATGAAGGAAATGAATTGGATATCTGGGAAAGGTAGCAGACTAAACACCAGCAGGCATTATGGTAACAGAGACCTCGTCCATGAACTGACCGCGACAGGAAAGTCAGCCACCTGTTCAGTTATTCTATCTGACAGTTATTGCTCCCTCTTTACTCTGGAAAAGGTGAAAAGTGAATGAAAAGATCATTGGCCACAAGTTCTCAATGATACATGTATTTCTGGTCCTCCTCCAGTCTTTCATTTCTCTGTGAGGTTCTTAATGAAATTTTAAACGGTCTATCACCATGTTTGGTAGGCTTCTTTTCTGAGCTAGCCATTCATGGGCAGTAAAAAGGTAGCAAATATGACCTGAGGAAAGAGCATCAAATTTCCATTTCCATATATCACTGCCCCCCCCCCCGAATGACCTCTTTTCAATCATCTTTTCATCACTGTGATGTCAGCCACCAGAACATCTAAATTACACTAGCAATTAAAGTTCATGTGAGATGATGACATACCCTGTGTGTCTGGAAGCAAAACTGCCATCTTGACTCTTTTATACTCTTTACCACTTGTATAGATTCAATCCCAGATGCCTTTACATTGAGTAAACACCTTGCCAAGCACAACTGAAAACTGATGAAGCAGCAAATTAATTTACTGACAAAGTGAGCAATGTGGCAATGACAATAAAGACAATACATTTGACAACAAAATTAAGATAAAATACAACACTCAAACTCTGTTTCCAAGCTTCCACTAAGCCAGTACGTTTGTGACGTATCTAGTATTGATGTTTCTCCTATAGACATATTGACCATCTTGAGTAATCTACACCCATTTCACAGAATGATATGCCTCAATAATTACAAGGAGAATATAATCCATAACACTAATCAAGTGTCCACCTGAAGTTGCCAATGCTACAAAATGCAAATGAGTCTTTTTATTCTTAATCTCTGTGGGCCAAATGCTCTGATTTTTATCTACACAAAACTGGTATTTAAACTTGTTGCAGACTAACCCCATACAACATTAGAAATATTTAGCTTGTTATCTTGTAGAAAGCAAAACTTCCCTTTGCTCTGATATGACAAATGGGAATAGTGACATAGGGTTTGCTGATGTTGAGGAAAAAACACCTGCATTTGGCAGTTAAATGGGACTTTAAACTCATGCTCACAGGAGAAATATTTCAATGGTGTCCTTTTGTCAGTGGATTATAGACATGGTAACCCCATATGCAGAAAAGTAATCATAATTTTATTGCAGTGTAATTACAAATATCATCTTCAGTATGTAAGCTTATTCAACTCTTGCAAAGTCTCTCTCTGCTACACAGTGTGTGAAACACTAACATAATTTCTCCCTCATACATATAATATCGGCGCTCATTCATTCATTCATTCATTCATTCATTCATTCATTTTCTATACCTACTTGTCCTCTGGGGAGTCAAGGGGGTCCGGATCCTACCCTGGAAACAATGGGCACAAAGCAGGGATTAACTCTGGACTAGACGCCAATCCATCACAGCGTTATCCTTATTTTTCAGGCTAAGTTAAAAACATACATGTTCCATTTGTTCCTCAGTTATATATGCAAGCATGCATTAGGATGTCGTGATATTGACTGACTTGTAATTAACTCCTGCTGTGGTTCAAAATGAGGTACTAATTCAGTCATGTGCCAAATATTAATAATGCCATCCTGTTCAATATGGTGCTTGTGCTTCCATTGTACATATTAGTTTGCTTCGCAAATTTTTAAATACACAATATTATGCTGTATTAATGCCCAGTGTGAATGTTTTAGCCGTTTCATGGAGTTGTCCCTTTAAATTTCAGTATTATTACCGTATTTAGAGGTTGGAACCATATAAGTTGGTCACCCGACTTCCGCGATGGTCACAGGTCTGCGTAAAATGGACTTCTTGGAAGCTACTGTCTTGTAGGTGGCAACTGGAAATGCAGAATTCTGATGGTGTTTATCAGTTTGGCTGGAGGAAAACCACGAAACACCATTAGTTATTGCTGAATTGCACGCTTTACTACTACAGCTGCTGCTTTGCCTGCTCCCCTACGGCTGCTGCTTTGCCTGCTCCGCTACGGCTGCTGCTTTGCCTGCTCCCCTAC
>JABFEA020000110.1:9134570-9148054 GCA_019775915.2 Cyphomyrus plagiostoma | reverse complement strand
ACGTGGTACTATATCGTTTTGCGGAAGGATAAAAATGTTAATTTAAAACAAATATGCCAATAAAATGTTTCAAATTCGCGTCGGGTCCTGATCACACTGTCGGGGATTATTTCTGCGATAGCTACCAGCTACCTGTACATTATCCCTTACATAAACCTCTTATGTCTAAAGACTCACAAAATGAAACAACAGCTTTGTATCTAATTAAACCACAAGCAGCCATTTTGTGTTAAATAACTAATAAATCAGCAGAGAAATCACTAGCCGTGTCAGAAAGACAAAAAGTCACTCTCGAAACTAGACCATAAATTATAAACCTCGAACATATATACCACGATTTAAAGCAAAGCCCAGGAGAAATATATTCACTAGGGGCACTTTAGAAACACCATTTTCTAAATAACACTCCACAAAGGCCTTTGAATGGCTTTTAAGTTTAATTTCTATCAAAATTTTTATAATTATAATTGAGACAATAAAAGTTTAGAAACCATGAATGAAAGGTTCTCTTCCATAACATAGAGATTCCAGATACACTTATTTGTATTAATAGTTCCAAGGTATTGATGCAATATGTTATAAGCACAATATGTACCATATTTTGAGATTAGGAGTAAGTATAAAGATCACCATAACTGTTCTCAAGAAATCTAATACAGTAGGATATGGAAGGAATTGAGGAATCGAAGCATTACGTACATCTAAATCTGATCCTTGGAGACATGCAGTCAGGGCGGGTGAAGGAACGGTCTTTACGGATGGTATTGCGGTTGTGACCCTCTGGGCTGGCTCTACTAAGAGCATTTGTTCTAAAGCTGATCCTTCGGCTAGGATGTTGGACACCTCTGGGTTCACGGTTCTTGAAGCTGATCCTCCTATGAACCACCCAATCTCACAGATATTGCACAGGTTGTGAAAGCAGCTGGGGGTAGGGAAGGCCACAGGGATCTGTGGCATCCGGGGTGAACTTCTCCAGGCTGGTGGTAAGGCTGTCCTCCTGGCACTGCAGGCAATCTTTGCTTCCATTTGGGAGTCAGGCGACATCCCCACTACCTGGAAAACAGGAAGGGTGATCATCTGGATTGTGGCAACTACAGGGGGATAACTACAGGTAAGGTCCTTGCTAGGGTCATCCTTAAGGGGATCTGTGATCACTTGCTTGTCTGTCAGTGACCGGAGCAGTCTGGTTTTATGCATAAGTTGTCTACCATTGACCACATCCTGGCACTTACAGTGCAAGTACAGATATCAGCAGAAGTTCTTTGCGTTTGGTGATTTTTGTAAAGTGTTTGACTCTGTCTAGTTGCTCTGTGGGACATCCTGAGACTTCAAGTCCTGATGCTCACAACACTTGTGCAATGTCTTGCTGTATAGCTGTAAAACATGGACACTATTCAGTGACCTGAGGCGAAGACTGGACTCCTTTGGTACTGTGTCTCTTTGGAGAATCTTTGAGTACCACTAGTTTGACTTTGTGTCCATTGAACGGTTGCTAGAGGAGTCCTGAGGCTCATTACCTGCATTGTGAGGAAGCGTCAGTTACGGCACTATGGCCATGTGGTGTGATTCCCTGAGGGTGATCCGGCTCGCAGGATCCTCATTGCTGGGGACCCAAGCAGCTGGAACAGCCCAAGGAGACACCATGTAACACCTGGCTGTGGCAGATGGATGGCCATTTGCAGAGGGTGGGACTGGAACATGTGTCGGCCTGGGGGGGTCGCTGGCCGGGATCCCGAGGAGTTTCACCGTGTGGTGGATGAAGCAACGCGCTGCATCAGCTCATGCTCCCCAACCTGACCTGACCTGACCTGGAGTGTTACATATGTGTTCATAGTCATAAATCTTCTCTCTACTTAATAAAGCAAGCATTAGGGGGCAGTGTGTGGCTCAGTGGGCTAAGCCTATGTGCCTGTGATCATGAGGTTGCAGGTTTAAATCCAGCCTCAGCACGTCTGCGGTTCCTTGAGCAAGACCCTTAATCCCCTGCTCCCTGGGCACCCCAACAGGTAGCTGCCCTTTACGGACAACTTACTCCACAAAAGAGCAAGTTAAGGGAGGTGTAAAAAAGACAATTTCCCAACAGGGATCAATAAGGTGCCTACTGTTATTATTTACATTACTAATAAAAATAAGATCAGAGTGCAGTCATTATAAATGTACAGTGGTACCTCAGTTCTCGAACTTAATCTGTTCCGGACTCTGGATCGAATCCCAAACAGTTTGAGTTCTGATCGAAATAAGAAATAATGGATAACCAATTAATTGGTTCCTGGCCCCCCAAAATTAAACCAATTTTTTTTTAGTATTTAAACACAAAATGAACAAGATAAAACAAGAAGAGCATTTTTTTCTTTATGGCTTCCAAAATGATAAAGATCTTATCCCAACATTACCCCTGTCCTGCCCCGATCATCCACTCCTTCTGTGTGCCACGCCCCCTCGTTAACCTTGTATGGGATCTCCATGTGATCAGCTGTTTCTGGTTGTTATCATTAGTCCTCTGTATTAAGTCCGCGTTTCAGTTTGTTTCCCCAGTCCGGTCATTGGTTGCGTTCAACTTGCATACAGTGCTGGCTTAAAGCAACGCATTCTGATCCTGACGCAATACATTACGGTTAGATGCATCGCGACCTCTCACCCGGCTGCACAAACTGGAACCACCTCCGTGACGACACACCTTTGCCCTTATTGGCTAAAGAGTTTAGTTACACGCATGACGTTTGTATCCCAGGCAGTTCCGATGAGTAATCTATTTCTCCCAAATATCACATAAAGCAGTGAGAACTGGTTTTCAGTTAATTCACCTGGTAAAATAAAGTTTAAACAAATGACATAAATGCTGTAATAGTACACGTCAGTTACTGGTTTATTTATTGTTAGTTACTGTAATGTTGCACTGCTTTATTTGGTTAATTGTCCATTCTATGAAGAAGGCATTCAAGTAAGAATTGCATTGTAGTATGACTCATTTCCTGCCACGTACAATTTATATTAGGTCAGCGTTCACGGTTTGACGACTTTCAAGATATTCGAGTTCTAGTGAGTTTGAGAACCGAGGTACCACTGCATGTAGTATAACATTTCGTCTAAATTCTCCCTAATGTTATCCCCTCACAGTCACTAAACAGTTGGAGCAGATACCAGTCTGTTAATTACTAGTAATTACATGGCACCTTCCAGGTTCCTTACATAGATATCAAATCCCCACTGGCAGAATTGCAAAGTTACATCTCTCCTAATCACGATAAAAAATATCCTTAAAGATGTTACTCACTTAATTTATTCTGCCTCAAGGTTTGGCATATCTATTAACTAGTTCATTAGTCCTAATGAATTTGAACCTTAATGCACAGACATTAATTTTCCTTTCTTTGGAGCTAAAAATAACAGAATGATAATTACTGCTGCAACTGAAGCTCGATATACTGTTATACCTGCCACCATAGATTGTTTCATTAAATGATTTGTACATGGAAAGGATTTCTTTCCCAAAACAAGATATTTTCCAGTATTCTGTCCGTGGCCCTCAAACAATTGCTTTTGTTGAGTTTGCTTTCATAGCCATTATCGATATTTTCGAATGGGAATGTAATGCTACTTTCATGCTTTAATTCTTTGTACACATTTCTCTTTGCTGATGGATAAAGTTGAAGGTAGGGATAATATTTTATGTTCAGGCTACACCATTCAGTTGTAAGTGATTTTGAAATGAAAGGCATAGAGACCACAACTGACCGTCTGATGTTTGGCCTGCTTTTTTCATCTCAGCAGCGTCTTACTTGTGATTAATGCATAGCACAGCACAACAAATAATCATCTATTTGAGTTGTATGCAATGTTTTGTCATATAAAGCTGGAATTCAACTTCTATTATTTTGCTTACATTACAAAAATTCTTGTAGCACATAGGATAAAAGGAATTTTCAAAAATGTATTATTATTTGCAATGTATTAAGTTGTCATAGTTATAAAACTTTATTGATCTTGTTTAATATAATGTTATATACATTAGCTTTACTTCATTACCTAACATAACCTTCAAATTTCATTTTAAACATTAATATATCCATCCATCCATCCATCCATTTTCTTTAACCGCTGATCCTATTCTGGGTACCGGGGGTTATGGGTGCAAGGCAGGGAACAACCCAGGATGGGGCGCCAACCCATCACAGGGCACAACATGAAGATACATGAATATTATTCCTTGAAATCAGAGGATGTTTTGCCTTGAGCAGAGTCTCCCAATCTGTTCCCTGAGGACCTCCTGACAGTCCATGTTTTTGCTCCCTCTCAGCTCCCAGAATGGAATATAACGGGGATGGTCCGGGGAACACTGGCACAGAGAGACTGATGGATAAATATGACTGAGGAGTAAAGCTGGACCATCATACAAGCAGATTCTTAACTTACCGAGAAATGATAAACAGTGTTCTGGAAATGATACTACTGAGCTCAGTTGGGGTACTTGGTGGAGACACACAGAGCCACGTGAACATGGAGAATGGCCTCTACTACAAGGCCTCTACTAACTTATGACTCATTATGTTAACAGCAGAATGTTTGCTGTTACAAAACAATAAGACTAGTGTTCTAGCCTGTGTGGCTATATGAATGAGTCATGTAAGGTAGAGAGCTAAGCAGTGTTATATACTGTTTGGGCCACCTGTCCAAACTTGTGACACTGGTAAGATCATTCTATCTCATAAACCAATCTGCAGGTCCTGTGGGTCTGTTTGCTGTCCAGAGGATCCGGATTTTTGGCAGGGCAGTGCAGTGGGGGGGAAATAGTGAGATTTAAAAAAAAATGCACATTTCTACATTGATGGAGTAAAACACCCCCCCCCCCCCAGAGTCAAAGGGGCAAGATATGTATGACAATGCAGAAGGTTAGGAAGAGCAGCTGTATCATTTGGGTTATCATGTTTTTATGTGGTCGGAAAGCAAAGAGTGCCATTGGCCAGGACATGGTCTGTTTTCTTCACCTGACAGACTGGCACTTCCAGAAACCTATCAGGGGGGTGGGATTAAGGCCAGGGACCCAGCACCAACCTGGCAAGGTGGTGCTGCCATGGATACCTGCAGTGTTAGATTTACCGTATGAGAAGGATTTATGAGAACAGGACAAAGATGCTATTCAAGATGACTTACACAAGTAAACTTTCTTGAAAAATTCAGTGCAAAATGATTCTTTAACACCCTTTAATGTAGCAATATTAGCCTATTTCAATAATTATATGCATTTTGCTCTTAAGATGTGACATTTTCACTTAAGTTATAATTCTCAGCAATTAATGGATAAAAATGGCTTTATTTGAATGGTCTTACCATTTACTTACCATTCCTTATATAGGAAAATCTATGTAGTTCACTATATAGGGAATTTGTTAGTGAAACATAATTATGGTTTTGGACATTGCAATTCAAGAAGCTCTGTGTTGGTATCCTAGCAACATTTGACAGCTGACATTTGAGATTAGCAAAAAATAGTGACAATATAAATGGGATGATATGGTGAGTATGGATGCTTAAGCCTGTATTTTATTTCAAATAATTATTTGAAATTATTTTATTTTTATTTTATAGTTATTAAATTACTATTTAAAATTGAATTTAAGTCTTTACAGAGATTTCTAGTGTCATAAGTGACTCTTATACTTCTATATACAAAAATATATGCAGAAATATACATTTGTATTGAAAATTGCCCCTTTGGTCCATCACTTGACATGAGGGGTCACTTGTACATTGCATTATGATATATAGGGAGTATTATCATGTACATTGTCTATTTTGCAATGTGAGTATTTTATTACTACATTGTACAGTGATTATTTGCTCTATTATATAGTTTTGCTGTAGAGAATTGCAGATTCACTATATAATGCACTATTTAGAGAATAGGGAACAATTTCAAAAACAGTCAAAAACCCTGAAGTTGAAATTTTTACTGATCATTTTCCTGTATGCTTGACTTGATTATATTACTTAGCAATGTTTCATTTGTTTATTTAGACTGAATTTAAAGGTATTTCTAATGAATACACACATCACCTACTTATCTAATAACATCAATGTTAAGTTGGGTAGGCTTTCAGAGAGGGAGGTGAAGGGGCATTCACCTGTAGGTAATTGTATACATTTCATGGTATGCGGTGGTATGGTGGCACAGTGATTGGCACTGTTGCCTCACACCTTTCAGATTCCAGTTTCTGCCATGGCTCCATGTGTGCAGGTTGCCTGTTTTCCTCATGTCATCATGGAGTTTCCTCCCCCCCAGTACCGAACTGTGGAACTTCCGCACTTGGTGCTTTTAGCTTAATGAATGTATGAGGTCTATTGTATTCCCTGCAGTAACACTTTGTGATAGCATAGACAAAGGGCAGTTTCAGTCATTTGACCCTATCAGCACAAAAGTTTTTTAACGTATTTGACAGATCTTTTTCAAACTTTGCAGGCACATTCTCTGGGGAATGAACTGGAACTGATTACATTGCTAATGAGATCACCCCCAAACTGAAACAGCATTGCATACTGATAGAAAAGAAAAGTTTTGACACTTGATCTTGTTTCAGTGACAAGATAAAACGTATTTGAAGTATTTTTTTCAAACTTTGTAGACATATTGCTGTGAGTAACTGGATAATTTTTTTTTAAAATGTGCACCAAAACTGAAGCAAAGGGAAGGGTGGAAGCTGATAATATAACTTCGCAAATATGATAAGTCAAAAGGCATCTGATGTATCTTTTAACTGCTGCAAAAACATTATATGGAAAATCTACAGCTGATTTCCTTTTGAGACAAATTTCTCAAAAGAATGAAGCAGTAGTACTATGTGGTAGCAAAGGAAGGAAAAGGCAGCTGTGGAAAACTTGTTCTTTTGGACTCAGTAACTCTAATAGTATTTTATGGATCATTTTCAAATTTTGTAAACACCGCCCATGGGTGACAAACTGGAAGTGATAAAATTTTTGACTGATCTCCTCTTAACTCAAGCAGTGTTGCATAGTGATAGGAAGAAAATACATCAGTTCAGACGCTTGCTGTGCGATAACACAAAAAGTATTAGAGAGAACTTTTTCAGCCTTTACAGACATATTATAATGGAAGATCTGAACCTAATCAAAATTTGAGAGAAATCAAGCTAAATTAAGATGTGCCACATAGTAATATCTAAAAGAAGGGCAGCCTCAGACACTGGATCTTGTCAGCATGATAACTCAAAAATGTTTTATCTGATCTTTTTTAACCTTTGCAGACACATTATACAGGTGAAGATCTGGGATTGTTCAAATTTTGCGATAAATTGCACCAAAACTAAATCAACAGCACTCAGTGTGAGCAAAGGGAATGGTAACTTAGGTAAGACCCTTGACCTTGTGAACAGGTTAACTCTATTTGATATTTTTACTCAATGTAATTTAATGGATATTATTACCACTTTACAAAAACATTTTATGAATGAAAATCTGGAATAGATAGCCCTAAGACAAATTGCCCCAAAAATTAAATAGCAGTGATAGGCGGCAGCAGAGGACAGAAAGCAAGGCTTGCAGACATCATCTTGTGAACAGACCAATTTAAAAATCTGAACTTATCTTTGTCAAACCTCCCAGGATAATTACACTGACAGGGATTCTCAAATGTGGGGATGATTTTCTTAATATTTTCAAATGAAGTTTTTTTTTTTTTTTTAAATCACCAGCCCCCCCGCTTGCCATATTTTATTGGTAGCAGTCTGGTAGCCAGTCTGCAGAGAAATTTACTGTAGGGGGATTTAATTAGATTTTAAGTGGAGCTTCATTAAGTGGTAGTTAGGTAAGAACCTGTGTGCTGAACGTATTAAATCGTGCCCACGAAATACTGAATTGAGCTCATGAAATCCCTAAAATGTGTGCACGATATACTCGTTCCGTGCTTTCAATTTCGTTTGGTTGCACAAAGAAGTGCATGCTCCCTCCCAGGAAAGAAATGATTAATCAGTTATTTACAATTTCCTGTTGTATAACCTAACCAGTTGACTTAGAACATCTGCATAGTTACTGTATGTGTCTTTTCCTTGTGCAATATTGAAACCTAATACCTTGTACTCTATGTCCTTTCCCTCTTGGATCCAGTGGTAGTGATGGTGCCGCTTGTGTGGTCTTTGTCAGGACAGCATTTGTGGCCGATGAAGATTGACGAGCCTCTTCTCAGGCATTACACATGCAACATTACTGTTTTTATACGGAACACAGATGCACAAATGGAAAATAGGGGTCATTGGGTGAGCACCCCAATAGAGGTAAGGTTTATCAGAAACCAGTCTTACGACTCAAATATAAAGAGGGAAAGTGGGGAATTAACAAGAGTGACCAACAGTCAGGGGCCCTGCAGGTACAGCCAGGGTTTAGACAGTAGCCCTCTATTTGCCTCTGGATGTTCTGTCTGAGCTGCTAGCATTTCACAAGTGTTCACTACCCAGCACCGTGGCCCTTCAATCCCAGCTGGAGCACCGGAGAGCCATGGGTGGGTGGAAGGAAGGAAGTGTGTGTGTGTGTGTGTGTGTATATATATATATATATATATATATATGGCTGCGTCTATCAGACCATATATATATGGGTATGCTTCTGTGTAAAATATACAATTTTTGCAAGCTCCAATCTGGCTTTTCCCTGCTTCTCATTAATGAAGGGCTTCTTCCGTGCTTTATGGGACTTCAATCCTGCTTCTAGGAGCCTGTTACTCTTACTTGTCGTGGCAGTGCACTTCACACCACTTAACATTTTCGATTCTTTCTGAAAGTCACTTGATATCACCCTCCGATTCATGAGGCACTATTGGATAAGTTGACCTTCATTTCCGGCATTAGAAAGCACTCAAATCACTTGACACTCTTCTCTTTGTGAGTAGTGTGTGCCTCAGCAGGCTAACCCTCTGTGTCCGTGCCTAGAAGGTCCCCGGTTTGAACCTGGCCTTGGCAGAATTGTCACATGTCTGTGGGCCCTTGAAAAAGGCCCTCAAGCTCCAGCTCAGGTACTGCAAGGTGGTTCCCTCCTCACAGTGACCCCAGCTTGCTGTCACCTGCATATCTGTCTCTTGGAGTAAAGTTAAAAAAGGACTTCCCCATGGGGATTAATAAGATATTATCATTCTATTCCATTTCAGTCCGTGCTGAAATTCATTCTTCTACAACAGGTTGTTTTGAATGTTTTTATGAATTAAGTAACAATGGATCCAGTGGTATCCAGTGGATAATGGGCTGTTTTAATCTCACCTTTACAGAAAAAGAATATTCTGGAGCTGAATTAAAATTTCTCCTTAGTTTATTAGCACATTCAGTCATAATCAACACAAAGTATGGAGATGACCCTGGGTGGGGAAAGACACGAAGCAGGGATCTAGGGCAGATGATTGAGGACTAGAACATGGAAGACAGGTCGGAACAAGGCTGCAGGGAAGAGAAGGAGAGAAGGCCCAGAGAGTACCCACATGGATCAACAACATCTCTCAGGTGGCTCAGGATTATAAAGACACCATCTTCTTCATCCAACTGAGCTGGCATTCTCACGAGGGGGGAGTGTAACATGTATCTTCACATACATCTCCATGGTTATTTTGTGAGATATATTTTTTGAAGGAATATCATACACAGTCATGGCGGCATGAGTGTCTCTCACTAAGAATGATAACTCTGTCTATCAGGCCATTCATTTTGATGAAAATTGGAGCTTTATGGCAGCAGCAGCTTCGTCACTCAACTTTGGAGAAAGGAAACAAACAAAAAATTCAGAGATCCTGAGACGTCTCTTCAGGAGGTGGGCGATATATTGAATGTTATATAGAACACAAGCTATCAAACAAGACTGGGTGATTACCAGTTGTCATACTGATACAAAGATGCTTGCTTTGTGTGGTGAAAAGGAACTGTATTATTCTACTATCTTTCTGTATTATTCTATGTATTGTATTATTACTTTTCTCCCACCCCCTCTGAAATATGTGTTGGAGACATGAAAACACAGATCTCTCTTCGGGTGTCCAGCCCTTTGTAGTGAGAGCGATTCCATTTAATTGGATAACAGGATTCCATACAGTCATGAGTCGTTACATTAAACCTCAATGTAGATAAACAACAGGTGCATACAAAAAGCATTCATCTTAAATGAACTAAATTAAGCAAATTTGAACTGCAAATTTGAAATTGTGAGGGATGGAGGCTGTCATTCTAAACACGTGTGTTCCTCATTACAGATATGTTAAGGTCCTCTGGTATTACAGATAACATTGCTGTTAATGCCAGCCTCTGTCAGATGCACCAACCATTCAGAAGCAAACTTCTGGGAATGCAACGTTGCCCTATTCTGCTTCAGTGAACAACTAAAAACAAAGTTACTCACGCGTCTTCTCTGGCACAGGAATCTGGTGTCCTTTGTGAGTGTGCCGAAGAGCTCTCTGGACACCTGGCAGCCTACCGATTCAGCCTTCTGAGCAGAACTTGGATCAGACAAGGACTAAACAACAGAATGAGTGACAGTGGTCAGCTGCCTATCTGCAGCTCCTGGTCACCTCAGGTCTGGGTGGGGGCAGTAGAGGTGTAGCACCATTTGGACTCTTTGGACACCAACGGTGTTTTCCATTTGAACTGGCATGTCGAAATCAGCAAGTTCCTAGTCAGAAATGTAAATAATGTTAACAATAACTTCTCAGTAAGGAAAGTAGGAGGAACCTCTGTACCCCCAACCTCAGAATTCAAGATGGCTGCACCCTTGATCAACAGAATCTCTTTAAATCAGCCATAAACACAGTACTATGCAACCTCTATCAGTAGATGTGTTGCTATGATTTTCGTATGTGCAAAATACTGTGTAATGCTTGTTATTCATTGGTATTACTAACAATGGTGAACGATGAATCTGGCTAGAACTAGTATTGTTAAATGGCTTTCTGACTTGTACTGGAACATTGTTCACTTTGTTAAGGAACGCTCCCAGTTCTGACTTCTGACCTCCGAGGTGAATGGAACACAACATATAACTAGGTGGATGATTTGCAAAGGAGTGAAACACTAATACTAATCTCATGTTTGGTCTTCATTAATGTATTGTGGCATATTTTGTATCCCAAGCAATTACTATATTTGTTGCTACATCTGTTACCTCTGTACAATTTTGTGATCTACTGAAGGGACTACTAAAGAACCACTGAAAGAATAAGTAATGAATAACGCAAATGAAATACTGATCTCATTAATTAATCATATGAATCTTTTATCTTAAGTAGATACTATATTTGTTCATAATTTGTACTTCAGTAGTAACTGAGTTTGAACTAAGTATTTGTGCCCCTTCAAGTAACGGGTTACTGTAATTCCTTCAGCCACTGAGCAATAGCATTATTAGTCCCAGTTAGAGCATCGAGAAGCGCAAAGGTAGAACAATTCATTAATTAATCACCAATATGGTGTTTAAAAGTTACCAGTTTAATAATTATGTTAATTAAATTGGAATTAAGGTGCCTGAACCAAACAGACAGATGCTTCACCTCCAGTCCATATACGGACACGTCAGTATTAGTGATGAGACCTATTAGAGTGGTGTCATTAGCATAGCTGGACAGAAAACAGCCCTCTGGTATAGCAGAACTGATGATTAAAGGGTCAAACATGTAATATATATGAGAAGTCAGTTATTGAAGGAAGCGTGCTACTTTTCAGTATGCTGTTGTTCTTTTCTCTGAGGCAATTACAATTATTATTTATAACCTAGACAGCAAGAACTTCTGTGTCTCTTGCTGAGTGTGATGACAGATACAATGTCTTATCTGGAAAGGGTTTGTCTACTGAGGCTGAGCAGGATCTACTGAAACAAGAGCTCTGTTGTATACTGTCTGTAACACTGTTATACCAGCAGCTGTAGTGACATAAAATAATGCACTTGCAATACGTCTTACGGTAGTCCACTCATATCAGTGGATTCAGTTTTCCATGGTCACTTAAATCCGAAAAAAAAATAACAGTATGTTTTTTCATTGATCCTTCATCCTTTGAGGGGTACAGAAACACGATTTGTTCCCTTAATGAATGACATTTATTTAATTGCTCTATTGTCACTTGAGAATTATTCTAAAATGTCAGAATTCCTTTCATTTGAGAGACTGTACAATAATGTACAATGTACTTTATTATTACTGTATTTAATATTGGTTATGTCTTACTGTGCGTAATTTATCACTTGCAATATGCAAGTACACCAAAGTCATGTTCTAAATGGGATCTGCGGATGGTTCTTCATTACTGTAGTTTGAGCTAATCCAAAGTAGGTCTGTGAACTAGCCATGGATTTGGGGGAGCTGCTTTATTTTTATAAAGTTATATAACTATATATAAAGTTAAACCTTTAAATTCCTTTAAGTATTCACTTTTTAATTAACACAAATGAAAGTGATTTCAGAAGGTTTTGTTTCTCAGAGCTCTTAAGTTGACTTTTTTAGTCACATGGAGGGCATTTGCCATAAAAGCTAGCAGAACAATATGTGTGAAGTAACATGCCTGTGTAGAGGACAGAATTATGGCTCTAGGGCAGGGGTGTCAAACTCCAGTCCTGGGGGGCCGGAGCCCTGTGTAGCTTAGTTATTTCCCTGTTCCACCACAAATAATTCAGCTCAAGAGCTGTGTGGTAATTAGCGCAAGGAGTTGCATGGAGTTCAATCAGATATGTGAAATGAGGGGAAACCCAAACATGTGCAGGGCTCCAGCCCTCCAGAACTAGAGTTTGACACCCCTGCATTAGGGCATTAGTTAGTGAAAACCGAAAGCATGGATGGACATTATAGAAACATAGGAGTCTGTCAGCTGAACCATCATTTGGATAATTTGTGATTCTTGAATCAATCAGGTGCTGCCTAGGAGAACAAAAGAGGAACTTCAATTATAGCATTGAATTTACTACAAATGAAGAGATAAACAGTCTATAACTTAATTCACATTTAAACTAAAATAATTTCAAATGATTAAGCCATGTCTTTCTGTAAATACCAAATTATCTTTGAATAGTAAAGTTACTAATGCTTTATGAGGAATGTGCAGAATATTGAAATGTGATTAATGAAGTAAATTAGGACATCACATGGTGAATTATGTAGGGTAAAAAGATGAAATATGAGGGAATAATTATTTTGGCATTTGTGAGTAAAGGGCAGTGTGAGCGTTTAAGGTGTCTGTTAGGGACTCTGCCCTTGGAAATCCTTTTGTGGGTTGATCATTACTTTGCTCCCCGCTGCTGGCATTTCAAAATCAACACCAGCCTCCCTGTGTAGCGCACATAAGGCACATATCAATCAGGCACATCTGACGCTAAAGAGCGGTGGGTAAGAGAGAAGCCTGAGGAACAGGGAAAAAGATTTTGGATGGCCAATCATCTACAGGCAAGAGGTAGGAACAGGGCTTGAAGTTCCAATAATATATATATATATTGTGTGTGTGTGTGTGTGTATATATATA
>JABFEA020000110.1:9102189-9113310 GCA_019775915.2 Cyphomyrus plagiostoma | reverse complement strand
GCCACGTAGAATTAAGGCAGTTCTGAAGGCGAAAGGGGGTCAAACACTGTATTAGTATGGTGTTCCTAATAATCCTTCAGGTGAGTGTATACATATATACCATGCTATATGTATACTATATATACTATATAGACCATCACTTGTCAGTTGAACTAATTTGATTATGAGGGTTCCACTAAATGTGTCCCAATGGTAAGATTATGGCATGTTATGACTACAATCTCTGTATCAAGGGTGTCTAATTTTTATACTTAACATTTTGTGGAATGTTATTTGTGCGGTTAACGCATCACCTAAACTGTTATTATAGCCTTGAGTTATATGTTTATGTTTTATAATGTTTGGGGTTATCTAATTCATATCATATTTATGCAGAATTATTTTTTGTAGACTTAGCATGTGAATAATATATGTACCTTACACAAACATTTTGCTGGATGTGAACTGAAACTGTAGGTATAATATACTATATCAGTGAAGTCAGTATATATGGCCTGGTTGAATGAAACCTTCACCATCTAACTGTAAAGGGACCAGTTTTCTTGCACTGCAGGAAGCTCTTGGTCAATGACATTAAAACTAATTGGTAAATGGAAACCCTGGTTTCAACTGTAAGTCTGGGCTGTAGAACAACATTTTACTTAAATATAGCTTGTAGATTTTCAAAATACTGAGGTGGAAAAAAAAGATTCTGTAACACTTTCTATGAAATGCACTATAGATGCCTTCATAATGCAGTTTCACAAAGCATTCTTAATTATTATACTGACTATTATAATGCATTATGAAGTATCTACAGGGTTCATAAAGCATATTCATAAAGATTCATAAAGCATCCATAATGCATAATAAACATGGGTATATTGTTTTATGCATTTTTATAAATATTTATAGACACGTAAAGTATTAATTACGAATGTATTATAATGTGTTATAAATGTCTTCATAGATTCTTACAGGCATGGCATTCATAATAAGTATTACCAACCATTCTTTAGGCTGATTATTTGTGGTTCACCTTAGAATTTCGACACATGGTGGAAAAGTGAGAATAATCCAGTAGGCAGAAAGTACAGTCATGCTCCATTGGACCATATACTGTAAGTATCATAGATTTCGAGAAGTTCTGTATTAATTCAATTTTGATACTCAGCATACTATGATATATATGTACATACTGTCATAGTCATTCCTGGTATGACATACATGTATGCTGTATACAGAATATACTAAATTAAATACAGACCCATGCCTTCTGTTCTTTCCTTTTTTTTGTTTAATTCCCCCAGTTCTTGAGAAGTTTGGCTTTGTAACAAGCTTGCTATTTTCAACCCGTATAATAAAATACCCTGCCATTCTTCCAGCTTCCTGTATCCTGTATGCGCATTTGCAAAGCAGGCCGATCTTTTCCCAGCGTGTTTCATCTCTGACAGGTTTGCACCAAAAGATACACTTCTTAAAGAGAATCAGCAAATAGTTACATACAGTATAAGAAAGGAAAGATCAGGTCAGTGGATCCGCTAAGATCCAGCACCTCTGCAGTAGTTATGGTTACAGGCCTTGCTCAAGGGTGCAGGAGTGATTTGATTACTCTGTCAGCCAGAGATTGGATCCCACCACCTTCCAGTAATCTCCCATTAAAATGTTCACCTCCTGAAGGCCATTATTACAGAACATCTTAACTGTAACTATATACAATATTTACTTATGTGAGGGAGAAAAAAACTTACGACGATTTGAAATTTGAAATACTGAAGAAGGTCAAGTTGTTCTATTCTTTTCATTCCATTTTCTCTTCTAACATTCAGAAGATAAGCAAAGCTGCTCGCATTAACATGTCTCTCCTCCCATTTCGCTTATGGTCTCATCGATGCAAATCTAGCAGGAGCAGGCGGTTTTAAAAGTGCTGCAATTCGGGGAGCGGGTGAAAAATAAACAACAGGCCCAGGGATTTATCTAACGTTAGCCACAAGGACACAGCGCTCTCTGTGCCGGGGAAGGGGTTAGCCTGGTTAACAAAGGGGTGCATTTTTCTTTAATAAATTTTGCTAACATTGGAGATGGTTTCTCCCCCACCCCCCTCAAATCACCTACTGGGTAGAATGTTTATTTTTAAGTTTATCTTTCACTAACTGGTGGGTTATGTCCATCTGTTTTTATGAGAAATGCATGTTCCGTTTATTTTGTCTTTTTTCTTTTAATGAAAGCACTTTATTAAAATGTCCTTTATTTAAGTAGCAGGAGAGTCCTTTGCTTATAATGGTTTGATAAATTATCTATTGAATGCAAATGGTTGGAGAAGCAGGATGTAATCTGTTTTCATATAATTACTTTATTTTTATGTGATCCTTCTAGCCAAAAGTACAAAAGTACAGATCTTAAAAACATTTTCACTTAGGCAAAAATGTAGCAGAGCAAGGAATATTTTTGCCTTAAGCTTCTGGGACGGTGAGACCTATGGATGACATTCAAATATCCTTCATTTGTTCATATGTGTTTCCTTTGACCTACTGTTGCAATCCATCAATCCATCCATCTTCCAATTCAAATCCAGTACAATGTCACAGTAAGCCTGGGGATCATCCCTAGAGTCATGGTGAATCTGTATATATACTGTACAGTGTTTGTGATACAAATGTCTACACATTTAAAAAAATAAACGATTAATTAATGAAATCTCTGTCATTTTCACTAGGACTTATTATAACCAAGATTGATATCACCAGGATTTGACATAATGAAACAATAAATATGGATAAATGGCTGACAAAAGACACTGCAGATAAAATAAAATAGTTTATCAATATGTAGATTTTTTTTTATTACATGTAATATATATGTGACAGACCCCATTGTGCGGCCTCTAGGCTGACTTGATTTGGATGGTGGGGGGGGGGACCAGCAGGCCACTTGAGTTATTTTTTTATTCCTTCGGACCTGAAAGACAAACGAGAGAATACAAAATAATGTAACAATCAATAATCCACTAATCAGCAGGCCTCGGGTAACCTCAGGTAACCTTGCAGATAAAAATTACCATTTCATTTTTCCCAGAGGTGGGGTGGAGCCTTGGTTGCTGGTCTACAATAACATTAGTCTGCCAATGCATGGCTGCCAGTCTTCTGATCCCAACTTCGCTCAGTGACCATCGGCTTTCCCATATTTGGGAACCTCAGTATCCTGGTCTCTTCTTGCAGTTTAGAGACAAATCGTTAAGATAATGTCATCCCTAACCAGGGTTAGATCCTGGATCCCACTGTACCTCCTACCAGGTTGAGAGATTTAAAGATGAATGCATAATTAGTTTGCCTGTCATAACCAGCATAAAAAGACTAAAATACAATATAAGGCCTAGTCTAGCCCATAGAAAATATATAATTCTATCAGGAGGTATGACTGTACTCTGTCCACACCATTTTGAGGGCAAAGACGAGAAGTTTCACTGCAAAACTATGTGAACATTTTCAACAATGGTTCTATGACTGTATGAAGCAGTCATGACTTTAAGGCCATGGCAGTAATTATGAGGATGTACAATGCATTAATAAGACCTCACCTGGTTTGTTGCGGAAAAAAAAACCTTTTTAGCTGAAAACATATTCAGTTTTGGAAATGACTTTTAATTTGCTGTATCTATAATGAACTCATACTTCGGAAAATTATAATGAAGTAACCTATGCTGGGTTTATTTATTTAATACAATTTAGAATTTAGTTTTACAAAGCAATCTCTACAGTATTCAATCTCTACAGTAGACTTAGGGTTGCAGACAAGTGCATTTCAAACATATTCTGTAATGGACTCTATCAAAACGAAGGCCAGCCAAGTTCCTATCAACTGCAGCTGCAGTATTATGATCAACTCATGAACTTAATTCACTCCTAATATGACATTTTATGAAGATTTTTTCCCTAGAAAATTCCCTTCCATTCCTTCATATCTAACAACAGGAAAACACACTAGAATCTAGTGCTATGGTGCAAAAGTATCTTATTAATGTCACGGTTTATGAATGATGGAGGCAAAGGCAAGCTTCGGGGAAAACGAAAGGGATTTTATTGAACAAAACACAATTCAAAAGGGCAAAGAAACCAGAATGTGAGGGGTCAAAACAAGGCAGGGAAAGCAGGAGGGAAACACAGGGCACTGGGTAACTAAAGGGGTGGCGAAGGCAGCAGGATCACAACCACAACAATACAATGACTGAACTGAGGAGCTCAGGACGAGGAGGCACTATATACACCATAGATAAGGAGCAGACGAGAGGCGCCTGGGGATCATCCACACGAGAGCTGAAACGAGAGGCATCTGGGTATCATCCACACGAGGGCTGAATCGAGAGGCACCTGGGGATCATCCACACGAGGGCTGAAATGAGAGGCATCTGGGTATCATCCACAAGAGGGCTGAAGCGAGAGGCAATTGGGTATCATCCACACAAGGGCAGAAATGAGAGGCATCTGGGGATCATCCACACGAGGACTGAAACGAGAGGCACCTGGATATCATCCACATGAGGGCCAAAACAAGAGGCATCTGGGTATCATCCACACGAGGGCTGAAACGAGAGGCATCTGGGTATCATCCACACGAGGGTGGAAACGAGAGGCAGGGTTAAATGAGAAACAGATGTGGCTCATTAGCGCCATATCACAGAGAACACAAGAGGAAAAGGCATGTGAGGCGTGACAATTAAGACATTACGTAGCTATGTTATATGACAGAGACACACTAATGGAGTCAGGACATGCGGTCATATTGAAGATAACTTTGCTTTTAATGAGCAAGTATTTAAACATAACACGACCCAAAGTTTTCATTATCCTATGTCTGTATATGATTTTCAGTTTCGCATTCTCTATAGCCAGGAGGAAAATGTCTATGTCACAAGTATCCTGCTTGGAATATTAAAGGCAGCAGGCCTGCAGTGAGTGGCATTAAAGAGACTTTCAGAGAACAGATTAAACATTAGTTTAATGAGGTGGGGAACACTTACAATAAAGTTCGATAAAGCGTCAGATTGTAGCTTCCAGTAGTTAAAAAGCTTTGTGCATGTACAGAAATGGTGTCATTGTGTGCCATCAGTAGGTTTACATCTATTCAATACAAAGAAGATATAAATGATACGATTTATTCATATTCTCTTGATAATAGCCTGGAGCTGAATTTGCTGGAATGAGGCTTTGAAGAAACAAGCATATTGTACACAGAGTGTCCTGCTACAATTCTGCAGTGATTTCTGTGCTCATCCATTGGCTGTGTGAATATGTAAGATGACTGAAGAGACTACATTTTTAAAACGAGACCCAAGCTAGGCCAGTAGACATGAGATGAGTTCAACGGGTATTAATGATCATGCCAGAAGAGGTTCAGAAAGGCTTCGTTGGATGAGATACCAAGCTGTTCAAATGAAGGGAAGGAACCACCAATACACAAATCTTTCAGTAGACAAACTTCCAAACAATAACAACAAAAAAAAACTAATATATAAAACAGCTAGTACTGGGTGACATGTGTACTTCTAAGATTAGGCACTAAGTTCCTTAGTGGATTAACAGTCTATTTCATTTCATGAGACGTCCATGGACATTGTAGCACAGTCCTTGCAGCTGATGTTATTGGGAGAGGGTGCAGCACTGACAGTGATGTTCAAATCATCCAAAAGTGAATGTTTAGATCGGCAACATGAGAGAGATTGGCAACAGTCTCGTGTCACTGAAAACAGGATAGGTCCAAAACCTATATATATGTATAAACCTACATAAGAAAATAATACAACTTTGAAATGTATCAGTAAAAATGTTGTTAAAATAATAAAAAATGTTAAAGTTTTAACATTCAAGCTTTGCTATTTGCACAAGATATATTAAAAGAGCAAAACTCGTATGACATAAAAATGTTAAAAGTAAAATATTAAAACAGTTTATTTATTTATCAATGTTCTATAACAGATTTTAAATTGAAGTGCCATTATGTTTAATGTTAACTTTTTTTGTTTTATATATTTTTATATTTGTTGCAGTGCAGATAGAGCTCATTGCTGCAATCGATTGTTGCTTGGTTTGCATTGAATACAGGTTATGATGCCTCAGTATCTAGGCTTATAACATGTTTATAACACACTTTTTGCAGTTTGCTCCTTTCTTTGATTCCTACCAGGATTCCTTTTCCAGTTCCATTTTTGAGGATCAAATAAGTAATTGCCAGTTGACCCACATGTCTCCTCAGAAACACATATTTAAAGCAGGTCACACTTGTACGGAACTGATAACTAAAAGTAGCAAAAATAACTCACAACTCTTGAAAAGATAGTATAGCTAAAAGGTAATAAGATGACTCGTAGCTGTTAGAGGAGTTAATAAGCTAACATTTTCTGTTAGAGCTGTTTGGAAAGTAATAAGGGAAATTCATTCAAGTGGACAAATAATGACCTGACAGGGATTCGATGTACATTAGGCATCATTCCCAAGGGGCAGGTTACGATTAATGCCGAGGCACATTTACTGGATGTTCCTCGAGGCTCTTTCTCTATTCATCTCTATGAATTTGGTTTATTATTTTGATTATAAACAGAAGCAAATATATTTCTTACGAATATGTAATTTTCTTTTTTGTAAAGAGGTATTGCTATAAATATACAGTACAGTAGTAGCTGTAGATATGCAGGGGCATCATTCTCTGACTAACACATATAGCTTATCGATATGAGGAGGATCCGTGTTTTAAGTGGTTTTGCTTTTCCACGCTTTCAGCATCAGATCTTGTATTAAAAGCACTAATGTGACTTACAGATCACCGTAGAAAACTTCATTTTATGATTATTCAATGTCATAATGTTCTTTGCACTCACATTTTCGTTACATCAAACTAAGAAGACCAAAGTTGTCTTTTACGAGCTTTCCGATCCAGACAGTGCTGCTTTTTGGGAATTTTAAAATGAGTAACCAAAATGTCTTTCATGTTTGTTTGGAAAAGCCATGTTCTCATTAATTTATAAGAATATAAGAGTTTGGAGAAATGATTCCCTTAAAAACATCCCCAATGTTGTTTATGAGTGTAATTAGAGTAATTAACCCAATAACTGCGATATCAGCGATGACAACATTCCTTTTGTGTCATATCAGACTTTAGATGAAACATTTAAATTATATAAAAAAAATAATGCACTAAGCAATGGAGTTATATGACCTAAAGTATTTTTTTTTTTTTATTTTATATTTTAAGATTCTAATTTTCAGCAACAAAATTATGCATGGAATTGTGCAAATTCAGCAGGCTATGATTCACAATTCCTTGTAATATTACAAACATTCATAAAAACCAGGATTCTATCACTTTACCTAGAAACGTGCATTTTTGCTGGTCTAACAACTGCAAAATACTATTTTAGGTACCTGGTTAACCCCGATTTACATATAGTCTCGCTTGAACAAAGGACTATGGTAATAAATTAAGCTAAACCAGCTATAGTAATTGCACTCAGCCCTTAAAGATCTATTACTGGCCCATTAAACAGTCTCTAATAGCCCGATTCTTGTAAACTTCTACTATTCCAGTCATCCTCAGGTGGTCCATCCTTCCATACTAATTCCTATTTTTTTATTCTTTGGATTATTATATTCCTGTGTATTGGTCTCATTTGTACTTATGTGCTGTATATTACTGTAAATATGATAATTAATAGAGAGCTGATCACAAAAAGCAGGATATCTGGCCATGAAGGTAAGCATATTACATAGCAGTGAATTCTATAAGAGACATGCTTGAGGTTTTTAATTTGAGATTGTACCAATGTGTTCCATAAAATGCTGTGAGACTAATGTAATAGAAGGTAAATGAAAAGTACGGCAATCAATTAACTCAAATACAGAAGCCTACAGAGGGGCCCCATGTAGATATGAAAGGGGGTGGAACCAGCTGCATATTTGATGAAGTTTGCTTGAGTAATTCTAAACAGCATGACATTTCAAGATAAATGCCTTGATGTATTAAATGTATGAATTACTAAATAGTATGTAAGATCGATGTAGGTAGTTCTATTTGTATTTTAAAATATACAGTATAAGTTGTCAGCATTTAAATCAATGAAGGACATCCAAAATTAAATATCGATACATAAAATGGACAACAATCAACAAAGGAGGCTACATATAAAGGATCTACCATTATTTGAGGAATATGTAAAATACAGACAGATATGTAAGCAAATTCTCAAAACAGTCAACCAATAAAATAATCAAACAATGAAACAAAATAAATGTATATATACACCATACATAAGACAGAACAAATTATCTTACACCATAAGCCATTATTCATGTTTCATTATACACATAATGATAAACCTGTTCACATATGTATACATAACTGAAATATATAGTTGACTAGTGTATGTATATTACACAAGCCCGCCTAAGATAGACAAAGGATGGATGAATAGTGTGTACATATATATATATATAAATATATATATATATAACATTTTCACATACATACATACATACAGGAACAATTAAATAGTTTTAAACTGTAAACTGTAATAGTGATAAGCAGTACCTCAGGCATTAAATGTAATTCAAAAAATACAAGTCTGAGTTACAGATGGAATACAGTTTAAATACACAGTAATAATTTATATAAATTACCAAACTATGCGCATAATACTGTATATATGCATTTGTATGATACGACACAATTCTTATTTTGAATTTTAAATATTTCTGCCTGAAGCATAATATAAAACAATATAATGCAACATATCTTTACTGTTTAACAAAATTACAGGAGCATAGAATTCTCTACTTTGCACTATTTTGCCACTCTAAAAGCTTAGTTAGACACTCAGTCCATTTTTATCTTTAGATAGCAAAAAGAAATCTATTTATGCACTAAAAGGGACAATAATACCTGTCAAAAGTAAAATATAAGCAATTATATAGAATTTAAGGCAATGGAAAGCAATTTATTTTTTTTCTTTTTATCTGAGAGCAATCATAAGGAAACAGGTAAATAATTAAACAAATAACCAAACAAACAAAGAGGTAAATAAGACAAGTACACAAACCAAAGGCATTTGGTAAAAAGCCCCTTAGTCCCAAAAATGTGTCAGCATAAATATCTGGTGCCCAGTTAGGCATGTGTGGGGACACCTATAACGCTACAGAGCTGTTATCTGGGTAAGTTCAGTGTTAGAGTTGCCTGGCTTGGAGAACTCCGTGCTGACCAGCGGCAGCTCCACGCCTAGTCAGGCAGGGTTGCTGTTACCGTCTACAGCCTTGCTATTGTACGGCACGTCCCGGGCGATGCTCCGCATGCGACCCGACTGTTGCCCGTCAAGCCGGAAGGCAGAGGGGTAGCAGAATTCACGGAAGCAGCGCTTGAAGTTCTCGTCGAGGAAGGCGTACAGGACCGGGTTGAGGCTGCTGTTGACGTACCCCAGGGCGATGCTGAAGTGCATGAGGACCACAGTGAGCATGCTCCCCAGGTTGACCCCCAGCGACTGAGCGAGCGCCATGATCTGGACAGGGGTCCAGCATACCACAAAGACAACGACCACCACCAAAACCATTCGTGTGATGCGTCGCAGGTTGCGGTCCTTCTCCTTGGAACCCGACAGGATGCGTACGCTGCGAAGCCGCTTAACCATCAGGCTGTAGCAGATGCTGATGATGGCCACAGGAATGAGGAAAGAAAAGAGAAACACACAAGTCCCAAACACAAGATCCCAGTAGCTGCGTGGGTCGGGAAGTACGACGATGCACTCAATACCTGCATGATGGAAAACAATAGTATTAAGTTAGTTATGAAGCAAATTATTGTGTGTATATGAGTTTACTAACACAAGACATAATGCACATACACAACTGGACAACAGAGTGCATCATGGTCAAACAACACATCTAGGTTAAAAGCTTATTATTATTATTGATACTAATGATTTTTTATCTGCAATCCTGACTCAGGTAAATGGTAGTTAGATGGATGGATTATTATTATGAAGGACTGGGAAATTAAGTCAAGACCTGCAAATAATTTGTTTGACAGAGGTAACTATCTGACATAAAGAAAAGCAGACCACTGAATTCAATACTGCAGGCATTGTTGTAAGGTGAATCTTTCTGGGGAAAGTAAGAGTGAGAGCTACAATCTGTCATTGACTGAATGAAGTAGCTTTTAAGGAATATATGGGACCAACTGAGTGGTGCAGGTTAGTACATCAGACAGGGGAGCTGCAGCAATGCACAGGAAATAAGACTATGATAAACAACTCACAAATTATGCTTCCAATTACTGGTCTCAAAAATTGGTGCCAGCTTTGAACCTATTGTGAAAGGTAAGAATTTCATGCAGTGGATGATCATTCAGATCAAAGCACCCTTGTGACAAACAGAGTGATGCAAAAATCTGCATATGGAATGAAGAGAGGAACCAAAATATGAGCTGTCGAGTTTCACAGTGCTGTGAAATTGCATAGCATTACAACACAGTCTGGGGAACGAGTTTGAACAAAGAATAACAGGTATCTAAGAATTAAGCCTGGAATTATTCGAAGGTCATCCCATTGGGAAACGGGTGGAAACAAAGCCTTTGAATGAAGCCTCTGACAGGTAGGATTACACGTGGCTTCAAGCAGCTCTGGAGTTAGGTCACACGACGGCTTATTGTTTTTTCGGAAAATAGAGAGAGTGGGAGGCTGCTCCCACACAGGGGGGAAAATATCGCTAAAACCAGGGCAGTATTCACTGGACAATAACCAGACCGATCATGTACAATATCCCGAAAGAGATGTCACAACAGCAGGGCTTTCTCTACTAAAGTATTTATATTCTAATGATGTTCCTCTAACACATTAATTATATTCATTAAGGTTATCAGTTGGAAGGTCATTTTGATCTCTCTCTCTCTCTCTCTCTCTCTCTCTCTCTATATATATATATATATATATATATATATACACACATATATATATATATATACATATATATATACATATACACTCACCTAAAGGATTATTAGGAACACTATACTAATACGGTGTTTGACTCCCTTTCGCCTTCAGAACTGCCTTAATTCTACGTGGCATTGATTCAACAAGATGCTGAAAGCATTCTTTAGAAATGT
>JABFEA020000110.1:9070871-9085030 GCA_019775915.2 Cyphomyrus plagiostoma | reverse complement strand
ATTAATGAGAAATTGAACAGGTGTTCCTAATAATCCTTTAGGTGAGTGTATATATATATATATATATATATATATATGTGTGTGTGTGTGTGTGTAACACTAATGAGCTTGGGAAAATGAATATATTTTAAATCTGTATCGCACTAGGAAATCTTGACCACAAAAACATCTTGCAGAAGTCAATTTATCCATTGCTTAATTTTTCTAGCATCCCCAGAAGCTCACAGATATAGTCATTTTTCCTCATCCCCAAATGGAGTCCAAAAACGGTCACAAGATCAAAAAAAAAAAAACTTCACAAATTGCACAAATTGGCAACACAGGCTTTCGCTCATTAGCACAAGGCAATCTCCCAGCAGCACAAGGAAGATTCTGTCATGGGGCCCAGTATGGAGCCCAGGCTGAACATGTACCTATAATGTACTGTCTGACAGTGGCACACTGAGGGGAGCGTCTGGGGAAATCTGTATCTCACTAGGAAATTATTTCATAGGAGAATGCAGCACAGACTATAACCTTCCCCATTCTCAAGGAGGGAAATAGCGCCGCATGCTTTTATGAGGTTGGGGAGACTAAAATGATGCTTTTATGTGCTTTTGTTTGTTCTTTGGCTTGCATTTCAGTTATTCTTTTTTGGAGGATTCAAATTCCCACTGCAAGCAGCTTGGATTGGATCACTCCAGTTATTATGGCAGCATTATAAGACCTTAACCAGAACTATATCACTGAGTAAACAACTGACTTTGGTTGTGCAGAGACCCAGTTGTACCGGAGTTTGTGGATCTATGATTCATTATTACCCAGGAGTCCCCTAATACTACAGTGGAGTGGATTACAGGTTGCAAATAGTGCAAAGAAACTATCTTGCACAGCGAATGGATCTTACGGCTTCTGAGTATTTAAGGAGAACGGTAGAGTAAGGGAGAATCAGTGGCAGAAAGAAACGTGTCATTTAGTCAGAAAAAAGGAGAGAATCCTTAGGCAGGCATGAATGCAATGGCGCAGCTTACTATGCTGGTGTAGCAGCGATAGCAGTCGACCGGTTCAGCCTTGCACATAGATTAACCAATGAAACTTCATCTGAGTATCAATATTCAATATAATAACTTTGATCATTTATGTGGTCCATAAACAATTATATGAAGAAAAATCACAATGTATGCCAACAATGTATGCCATTTGTATGTATAGGAATCTTGAAAAAATAGCTGATCACTAAAAATATCAGCTAACAAAAATAACTTTTCACAAATGTAATGGATTATTGACTGATATTTCCTAATTAGCAGGGTACAAACTGCCACTTAATTATATATTTAAAAAGCCAGCACTGACAGATGGATGGTTCAGGCACAGAAAAATAGACTAATCATGTTGTTCCTGTGATTCTGGGTGAGACTTGCTAAGGCTGCACAATGGCTCTTTTGAACACTATGTATTGGGTAAAAGTGCTATTATGCATCAGCATCAGGATGGAAATCAACTGGTTATTCATCACATCTGATGAGTGGGCAAATGGGTCAGGACACTGACAAATGCATGGGTTGGACTGTCACTGATGATGCTTGCCTGCTTTGTCTATCTATCTATCTATCTATCTATCTATCTATCTATCTATCTATCTATCTATCCTATGTAGCTACAACTACCCTATAATTACTATGTTATTGTATTAATATATTGCAAATTATTCATTAATGCATGCAGGAAACTTCACATTTTTTATATAAATGAACACTTTAAGGTGTAAGGACATCACACTGGCTGCTTGTACAAGCAACTCAAATCCTTATAGAGTATTATTATTATTATTATTATTAATGTTGTTGTTTTTGTTCTTGTTATTGTTGTTATTTTTGTTGTTGTTGATGATTATGTGATTGGAAAAATGTTCAGTTACTTGGGCAGTGGTATCATCACCCAGAAACCACTATTTTAAAATGGCACGTTCCACTTTTACCAGAATTTTTTACAGGATCACGGAAATTGTGTGGTGGTAATAAGAATCTGTAACACGTAATGGGGAATGGTGAGTGAGACCTATTGTCTGTAATGAAATTACATACATACACATACACACATGATTACAGATCATGATTAGAGATCTATTGACATAACCCTTGCACAGACCGGAAGTGTGTTGATGTGTGGGGATCTACCTTGTGAAAGAGCAATGTGTTTGATTCATCTTAAATGACTATGTGAGTTAAGCATATGATGTCATTCCACATAACAAGGGGATTGACTAAATAACATGGTAATTACAAGAGACCATAAATACACCCTGCTTAACATTACATAGATCATAACTATTTGATTATTTGTTCCAAGCTACTGCCAAGTATTCACCATGACTATTTTTTATTTATGTGTATGTGTGTAGGGTAAAAGCATATATAACGTACTAAGAGCAATAATTGCTTATCCATCCCTGAGCAATTTACATCTACTAAATAAAAATTGAGTTTTACCTGATGATGACGTACATGACCAGACAGTTTCCAATGAGCCCCACCATGCAAACAATCATGTAGACCACAACAATAGTGATCTTCACGCTTGTTGGCAGAAAGGCGTCTGACGTGTCGTTATATATACTGAAGTTGGTCTGCAGGAGAGTCTCGTTGTACCATCGCATTTGCTTCGAATCTCTGAGACCAACTGGCGCATCTGAGATCTCCATCAGGAAGCGTATTTTACCTAAACCGTATAGGATAACAATAATACAGTCCAAATGAACCCATTTAAAGAATATATATATATATATATATATGTATATATATATATATATATGAAATACAGCTTAAATGCATGTAAATGCATATTCAAAGATTTACACTTTCTACACAACCACTTTCTACAGAAAGGAGAATGCAGACGCATTAAGTATCTCTGCTGCGCTGTATTTTTCCACAACCACAGCTGGAAGTATTATTCGGAGAATTATATTTAAAAGTACCCTGATATGTCATCTGTACACATGCAAGATATTTTAAACACACTACAGTCGCCTAAAAACATTGGAATTAACACTGAAGTACACTTAAGGAAAAGCAAGATTTGATATATGTATACATACCGTTATCTAAGTAGCACTGCACCTGTTTAAATGGCTCCAACGTGTGTCCTTTTATCCCTGAAATGCGCAAACGATTTACGTTTATTTAATTTTTTTGTCCGTCTTCTTGGTCCTACTTTCCCCTGTGGGCTCTGTTTGACACACTCAACTGGTATACTTTACTGCAGATCTGGAATCGGACGAAACATTTTCTTTTTTCTCTTTACGGACGAGAGAATATAGAGAGAGGGAGGAGGAGGTGTGGTTGAACGCCGGCGGAGTCCGATTCTTTTCTATCAGTTTGCTGCTGTGATTAAACGGACCGCAACTTTCTGCTTCCTTCTTCGTTTGCTTCTGTTCCTTCCCCGATATCTGTTAGCTTTCCGTTCCGATTACGCACAAACTGTGCAGTGTTTAAAGCAAAAGATTCATTTTCTCTCAGTGATGTATTTCAAAGCACCTCAGGCTTCAGCCGAAGGGAAGTAATCTCCCCTCCCAGCAATGTGTCCTTGGGTAACTATTTTTTCCCTTAATTATGTCATCTGGTGCATGAGGAGACTAAAAGTCGAAATGGTTATATTTAAACCGCGCACAGAAACCTATTCTTTAAACAGATGATATCTTTACAATGATAACAAAACGACTGTGGCAAAGGTATATATTTTTTTCAACTTTAAAGAATGGGCTGTTCATGCATCACAACCTCTATTCTTCTAGTCTGATGAGTGTTATAATGTCTTTTTAATTGTATGTACTGCAGTACTCGAAGTAGCTGACACACCATAGAATATTGCTGGACTTTTATTTTGCATTCCACCACTGCTATTGTTACCCATGAGGACACCAATGCGAAAGAAAGCAATATTCTTGGCCTCACTGTGGCAAAGAACAGGAATGTCAAGCAAGCCTCGTAATTCGAGACAATAGGGGAACAAATAAGATATGGTATACTGTGTGGATCCGTAGATGTATAAGATACAGAGGTAAGGAGTGCACGCTGATTACAGCACGTTGCTGCACTCACCACATGACAAAGCACCTCAGGGATGAGACCCGAGAGCAGCCGTTCAATGGGTGATACCTCAGCACCACACTAGTCTGAATGGAACAGTGTGAGTATTCTTCCATTGGCTAGAGAGTCAATTCTGCCACCAACTCCCAAATTTTACTGTAAGTCAGAGAACCTCCTTGCAGGGCTGGATGTAGGTTAACATCATGCACAGAACAAAGCAACTGCAAAGCAAAGGATCACCTTCACCAAACACTGCAGTAAGTGGTGTCCTCGATGCTAAAACTCAGTCGAAGCTGTCTTTATCCCAACCACACTGTTTGCAGCTTGTGGCTTTTTAATTACCTTTTCATCGTCCTCCTGTCTCATCCATCTAGAAAACAGTTAATACTTTTTCAGTGCAGTTGAGTCCATATATCAGTTCGTATACAGTAGGTTATGTTGTCAATCGATTTAATGTTTTAATGTCTAAACTATATTATAAGTATACTGACATGAAATTACAAGGTAATACAGTGTGATACTGCAACTAATCATATGTTTAACTACAGAGAGCTGGCGGTGAATTTTTACAAAATACCAGCTTTCTCAATAAATGTTAGCAAATGTTTATTGATTTCTGGCCACCTGCAGTATCATATAGCAGTAAGGAATGAAGTGCATCAGTGTTTAGACATACAGTATATAGGTTAAAAAAGGCAAGAATTAGTAAGGTACTTAGTGGAAGGGACTTTCAGATTTTCAATCAGTCCCCTCATTCCCTGTTTGAATCAAAGCCTTGTTTGTTTTTATTTTTCATAATGACCCATATATGTAACACAACAGTGACAAAGCCAACATAATAAATACATGAAAGTATTGTGTTTTTGTGGTAAGAACTCTGTCTACTTATTAATCTGTCACAAAGAACCAAAAAACCTTAGTGAAATTACAGCAAGACATTAGTCTAAACCAATAACAATGAACTCTGCCATCTCCAAAGACTTCACTGTCGACCTGCATATCTTAGGGATAGGGCTAGGGCTATTCTTGGTCTTTATTAATTCTCGGGTACCCACAGAGGTAAAATGCAATGATGTAGTCGAGACCACCTAAACCGAGACCAAGTCATTACCAAGACCATAGTGTATGGAGACTGAGACAAGACCAAGGCAGAGCGGGATCAAAATGAGACAAAGGCCAAGGCAGAGCTAGACCAAGTCAAGAAACAGACTTATGTTTGAGTCTACATAACACAACACACTATAAAATGTGGAGAATAGACCGAACTACGCCCATGCAGTAGCACATCATTGTGTTTACATGTAGGAGGTGTTCCAGTTATACATTTGGCGTGTTGTATTTCACTGTTTTGACGGAGCTCAACATCAAACATACATATACAAACTTTTGGGATTAAATATAGTAAAGTATTTAGATAGAATTCTGTTTCTTGTTATTTCTAGTAGAACTCCAGCCCCCTTTTCAATCTTTTTTTCTATCTCTTTATTTTTAGGCTTATAATAAATTAATAAAAATATTTATAAAAAGGCGTAACACATTTTAGTCATGTGTATCATGCATTATGAATGCTCTATGAAGCTCTCATCTACCTCCGGTCATTCTATAGCACCTAGGGAAAAAATGAGTGGAAAGTGGTTTAAACTAGTCTGTGATATATGGTAGGCCTGTACCCCTTGTGTTGGAGGCCCCTGTTTCTCTCATCTCTTGCAGTCTAGTCAGGCTGTAACATATAGACACTTCACACTGATCAGATGGCCAAATTCCATCAGCGACACTGATCAGAGGGCCAAATTCCATCAGCGACACCAATCAGAGGGCCAAATTCCATCCACGGCACTGATCAGAGGGCCAAATTCTATCCACGGCACTGATCAGAGAGCCAAATCCCATCCGCGACACTGATCAGATGGCCAAATTCCATCAGCGACACCAATCAGAGGGCCAAATTCCATCCATGGCACTGATCAGAGAGCCAAATTCCATCCGCGACACTGATCAGAGGGCCAAATTCCGTCAGCGACACTGATCAGAGGTCCAAATTCCATCAGCGACACCAATCAGAGGGCCAAATTCCATCCATGACACTGATCAGAGGGCCAAATCCCATCCGCGACACTGATCAGACAGCCAAATTCCATCCGCGACACCAATCAGAGGGCCAAATTCCATCCACGGCACTGATCGGAGGGTCAAATTCCATCCGCTGCACTGATCAGAGGGTCAAATTCCATCAATGACACTGATCGGAGGGCCAAATTCCATCAGCAACATTGATTTGAGGGTCAAATTCCATAAGGATGAATGCATCTGAAAAAACAAACAATGTAGACAGGAGGCCCCTGAAGATACAGACATATTATACATCACAGGGTGCATTCATGCTACTGTATGTTTATGAATTGTGAGGGAAAACGTGCAAAATATGGGAAGAACACAGAAATACCACATAGAGAATGGGGGTAGGATTCAAACCCCTTTCTCAGGAGGTGTGAAGTCAAATGCTACATGTCTGCTCGATTAGCAATACAGAGGTTGTCTGATTACAGCCTCTGTTTGTTTTGTCAAAGGTTGCACTTCCTCCCCTATAACTGTATTTGACTAACCAAAATTAAACTTCGTTTTGGATGTCTTATATTTGTCAGCCAACACTAACAAGATTAATGTCTCAATAGAGTAATTAAGTTAATTTGCACGTTTAATTGACAACGTTGACTTCATAATACGGTTTATTGGATGACAACAGAACAGGAGTTCACACATTAATGTTAATTTTTTAATAAATTCTTGTTTAGTAAAAGTTTTGAAACAGTTTTTTGCATTTACTGTATATACTATATACTATTTCTATAGTACAGTGGTACCTTGGAACACAAACTTAAATTGTCCCAGAAGGCTAGTCGATTTGCGATTTCAATTTCTCCATAAGAAATAATATAAATGAATTTAATCCACACCGCCAAATTATTGCCTATTTATACTTATGTACATACTTAACCAATGATAAAAAGCTTTAACAATCAATCTAAAACTAATACATAAACAGTACACATACAAAAGCACTACACATGAAATAAATGACAATCCCACATTTTGAAGCGAAAGCAGACATATGGGCACCATCTTCAAGTCTCGCTATAATTAAATTTTTAAGTTCTACAGTTACTCTCACTACTTTCCTTTTTGCTTTCCTGCCATTTCTGCTAACTTTCTTAGGGGCCATGATCTACTGTATCACTAGATGTACTGTAGATAAAGCATGAAAAAATTCACACCGAACACAGGAACTGCCTTTCTGCCAGCCCATTAGAGAAGCATCACGATTCGTAAAAGTTTTAGTTGGTCTGTTTTGTTCTGCCGTGTTCTGAATTTTTGTTCCAGTTGCAGCTAGGTTTTTCTCAACCGACTTCTTGTCTGAATTGTTGGAGTTGAAAGCGTCTTGACCCGTACAAGTTTTAGCAGGAACGGTCAAGTTCTAAGATTTTGGACGAGGTACAAGTGAAAAAAAAGTTAAGACTCCTTCCTGAGTTGCGTTGAGGTGATAGAGTTCCAAGGTTCCACTGTACCTGTTTTTATTCCCCTTTATCCTTTGTATACATCAGCACTCAGTGTTGAGACATAGATGGGAAAGATGCAATTGTGTGATATTTGCACAAACTAATTTGATCCTAGGAAGAGTTTTGGGAAACATGAAGAACTCTAACCGTGTAGTTATAGTGCATTATAAAATGTAATAATGCTGTCAGAATTAATAGAATCCTAGATTGACAAGAAGAGAAAATTTTATTTATAAAATATAAAGCTTGTTAAGTCACTCACTTTTTGGAAATTCTTACACTTTGAATGGTGTGTGCTCTGCAATGGGTTGGTGCCCCATCCTGAGTTTTTGCTTGCCTTGTGCATGTTCTGCAATTATGACAAAAATTGTGTTAATTAATAAAAACATATTGTAGCCAGGTCAATGTGGTGTCTTATGCTTTTAAATAATTCAGCCAAGCATGTCTATAAAATCAAGAGGTTTGCCATTATTTTTTATGTTAGAGATAAAAAGCATTGGCATAGACAAGAAAAACTGGCATTTTACACATTACATTATATTTACAGCACAACACAACAATACTTAATATATACAACATAAATATGCCTTTGTATACATTCATTTACAAGTTATTTACAATGACAGTCAGCACAGGCATGCTGGTATGTGAATAATGTAAGTCTGTATTGCCCAGCCCAGCATCACCTTGTCCCCACCTGAGGGGTCAGCCATCCCTGGCGACCCCCAGATCAAACACAAAGTCTTGCATATTGCTGTGCAGGTTAACACTGCTGCCATGGCCGGCATGTCATAGTTGCCAGCATACCTTTGTCTCCCTCTGCATCCTCATCCTAGGGTGTTGTAGGGTGGTTAGACCAGGCAATCCCGATATAGAACCACAGCATTTTGTTGCTTGGGCCGGTGCAGGTGGTTCACAACATCGGAGTGGCATCTAAGATTCTCCCCTAACCTTCTACAGTGACTGTCCAGCTTGGGTGACCATATACATACATACAACATCAGGTCTCTGATGTTAAAGTCCTGGCGGCGGTTGCGTGCATCATAGGGGCACGTTTGTCAGGTTAGTTGCTACGTTCTGGTGTTGCCGAGGCAGTTCACACACACCCCCCAGATTCCCTCTGGAGGCACCGCAGCTACTCCTTGCCTGGCTTTTTTGGTACCTCCAGCTCTTGTGGCGGCTCAAACACAAAGTCCACTGGTGTGCACACCTCCCACCCAAATACTGGTGCACCCAGCATGCACTGAGTGCTCTCCTGCACTGCCACTCAGTAAGCCCACAGGACCAGGGGCAGGTGGCAGTGCCAATTGCACTGTTGCTGGTCGACCAGGATGGCACGCTGAGCAGCGGGCATCACATTAAACTTCTCCACTAGCCCATCACTTTGAGGGTGTAGTGGGGTGTTGCTGTTTGGCAAATTCATATCTCGGCGTGTGTGATGTGCAGAAATGCATCCAGTTCATCCCTGCCTTGACCTGTGTACTTGCTGGGATAGACTTTCAACTCTCTACTGGACTGTGTGTTGGATAAACAGTTGGAGGATGATGATGAATGGATAGTTGAACTGGAATTTAGAAAAATGTATATTCATAAAAACTGACACAATGTATCTGTTTGGCAGTTTAATTTGTCAGGAGATGGATTTCATTTAAATCACTGAGTTCTTGCTATGTGCTGATTGGTCCGTCTGCTATAATCATGCATGTGTCACTAATGTTAATGTGTAACAACAGGATGAGTCTTTCAATCAAAGGAACAAACCAGCCAAAAGCACAAGAAAAACTGAACTATTTAGCCAAGCATAGGAGCCTTTCACTTTTAAAATACTTTGGAAAACCTGAAGTATCTCACAGTGCCCCTCCCCTACATGGATTTTCTGGTCACTCAATAAATTAAGTAACGATAAACAAAAATTCAACAGACAAGAGAACCAAAACTTTCACATGGTCTCATTGCACGCAAGGCTTTTGGGCACAAAAACTAAAAGTGTGGTCCAGTTTGCTGAATATAGTCCAAAACAGGAGCGACTGATTTGTACTGAACGTTATTAGCAAGAAACAGGTGGAAAAAATAAATACAGATTAATGCAGTCACCCGCCTTTCCCTCTGAGGTGGACATCATCCTGACCTTGCTTCTTGCGTCTAGGTAAACAATGCCATCTGCTACCAAATGTGGAAGGGCAAAGGTTAAAGGCAAGTCGCATGTGGCCAGCATTTAATGCAAACGTTGTTCATTGGTTATACAGTGTTCTGTCACATTAGTGAAGAATCTCAGCAATCCCAGGAGTTTGAGGCCATACCTATTAGTGCAGCAGATGCTCAGCAGCTATCTATTAATCCATGGTACCCATCCTATTTTTATCTATTGTGACATTTTGCTAAACACAGTATGAAGTAACAGTAGGATCAACTGTGTTGATAATTGTACGGTTAAGTAATATAAAAAGAAAATACATAACAGCTGCCAGGGTATGATCTATGGATTTTCAGATGTATTGGAAGGCAACGGCAACACTTAGTCCCTCTAAATACATGTAGGATGTAACCTCAATTTGCACATTAAATATGACAGATGAGCCACTGAACAAACTATGGAGCAAGATAATAAATTAAGCGAGTAATTGGTAACCCTTAGATTACTCACCGTGCTCACAGAAGATCAACTTCTTGGTAGAATGGCCCACAAAACCACCCATCTGTCTCACTCAGATGACTGCTGCACAGAGGCTGGTCTTGACAGCTGCATGTGCAGCTAAATAGCATTTTCTTTGCTTTCCATCCTGAGATGGATAGTGAGCCTTTTAAGCCAGAGCAAAACTCTTTATATTAATATTTGTTCACTGTCACTGATTACATAAAATTTTTATATAATCTAAATAAACACAAATGATAGACACTGATTGTACTCAAGGAAAATGTATAGAAAGCAGTTGTAGATAAAAGCACAATGCTGTCAAGGGCAGCATTCATTTGTAGCAATATCACAAGGATTTTAGAATTACCAAATGTACTGTAAGTTCGTCACAGCATCAATCTCTGTCCAGTTCCTGCACACACAATGTAAAAGGATGAATCTTGTATTTTCCTGTTTGAAATCAATACTAACAGTAAAAGAAAAAATATCAATATGGATTTATAAGAAATGAGTGTTCATAAAGTTAGGAAATTAACTGAAATGACTATTTCTGAACTGTAGGAAGGAGAACCTTACATGTGCATTTACATTTATAAATAACACAGCATGAAGTTTGAGTATCTGTAAAGTTACATATGTTAATGCTTTTTTTAATAAGATCTTTTTCATCTATCACTATTAAATCAACAATGTGTACTGTGAAATGTCACCTTTTCTGAGTGATTTTGAGACTACCTCCTTTTAATGCTATTCATTTAACAAATAAGCACAATACATAGGGCAGGGACACATTATTAATGAAGCAAAACCAAATACTTGCCAACGTTTGCATTATTTGTTCACTGTTTTCCAGTTAAATCCATTTCTACTTACTGCAGGTAAAAGTAACACTCACGTTTCTCTCAAGAGGTCCGCACTAGCGAATTTATCTTTGTTATCTGTTTAACTGTAGCTTTCATGGAATGAAAATGAAACATCTTGAACAAACTATGTTCATCTTTTAAAGGGGCTTTTGTACAAAACTGAACCTCTGCTGTTTAGTAAAAATATGTAAACATGACATATAGCCAACAATCATATACCCTGTACATTAAAACAACTGCCTTATTTACTATTTTTAGTATTATTATCAGTAAAAAGTACATGAGCTTAATCACTTTAATAACAATATTAGCGTCAGTAACATCATGCATATAGATTTGCATGCAGTTCACTTGCTAATTTTCCTTAATATGTGACTGCGTGTAAGTGTACCCCGCAATGGACTAGTGTGCTGTCCAGGATACTTCTACACCTTGAGGCTCCAGACTAACTGCAACCCTGCACTGGATAAACCATTGGAAGATGAATGGTTTCGTGTTGTCTCTTCTTGAGAAATTTTAGACACTAACATACAAAGCATTTTCATATTTATAATTATCTATGCAGCAGTGTCTTTTTTATATACAGTATGATTCTAAAAGACATAACCAGGTATGTCAGTCTTCAGGTATGTGTTCAGTCGCAACAACGATCTGTTTGTATTTATAATATTATGAAACATAAAGTCCTTTCTGTGTAAGCCAGATAGCTGAACACATCTATGATAAGTTTTTGCCATAAATGTGGTAATTAAACCAAACTGCTTTGAACGGCACTAGCTTCATATGTGTATGATTAGTATAATTCCATATACCTCATTACAGCTAATAACAGGGTCTGCTACACAAATAAAGATGTGAATTTAATAAAGAATTTAATAATGTTCACTTGAACCTTCTAGTTGGACTGTATCTGTGGGTTGTGGCTCTGGTTCTTTGATGATGGAGGGAGATACAATTTTCTGAGCACATGGCAGCTCCAGAAGGACGGAAAAGCAAAACACTCTTCATTTTGCACCTCGGTGACTCATACGCTGCTCATCCCAAGAGATAGCTGATGCTGTACTGGCGACGTGGCTGTTTCTCCACTCCAGGCTGCAGGCGACATAAGGGCAGAGATTGGGTTCAGAAACTATAACATTATAAACAAGTCAAAGTCAATAGCAGCACTTTATCCTTACAACATTTCCTGTCTGATAAACACTGCTGGCAAATGATGTGCAGATTCGACAGAGCTAATCAGGCATCACAAAAAACAGGAAGGGAATAGAGTTAAAGATAAATATGATGACAGAATTGTCAGGGAAAATGTGAACGTCTAACTGAAGGGAGAAAGCCAACAGTAGGGTAAAATTTTTAAATGACGTTTTTTAAGAAAGGAGATTTGTAGTCTGAAATGCTCAAATGTCAACATGATGATGATCGATATACATGATGGATCTTTGTTTATAACTATCATAAAGATGAACAAGGCTGTGTGATGTTATAACAAGGCTGTGTGATGTTAGAACAAGGCTGTGTGATGTTATAACAAGGCTGGGTGATGTTAGAACAAGGCTGGGTGATGTTAGAACAAGGCTGTGTGATGTTAGTGTCCCTGTAATGTATTCAGAGCTTCCCCATCTTCCCAACAGCGCTAGGCAACTGACACTAACTATGCAAAGGACAAGATCTTAACCAACCCTGCCACCTATGGGCAGTGAAAGAGCATAGACTCAATCTGTGGATGTCCACTGGCTGATGTATATAAAGTGGATGACAGGATAAAAGGGAGGACAGTGATTGCACATTAGAAACATTAGATTAGCAGACCCCACAATGGAATCACGAAGGATTTTATTATAATGTAATAATATAGCATTGCTTATCTTAATCTACGTAATCTTTTGGTTGGTACTCAGAAGACTGAGCTTGGCTAGGCAACAATGCAGCATGTAACTATACACCAGTCAAAGGTATGTTATTTTAGCAGAGTTAATGTAAACCTAGATGTTAAAAACATTACAAAATAGCTTTTCGTAAGTAACTCGAACATAAAGGGAAGAAGTATCATTAGATTGCTAATGGCCCACTTATGGAAGATTTCTATCTTGTCAGTCAGATGCGGACTGTGTACTTCAGTCCAGAATAAATTACTGCTTATTTTGCTCTACTGAAAATCTAGTTATAACATGCTCCTATAACATGCTTGTGCCTTAAACTGAGGAGGGTGCCCAATCACAAGAAAGAACAGACTGAATAATTCAGCAAATATGCCAATGCACCTCAACCTACAGCCATAGAAAAAATAAGAGATCACGATATATTTTTAAATCCAGGTTTAACTGTGGTTTTGCTGGCAGGAGGTTATGCTGAGCAACAGGTTGCTTCCAGGTTCAAAATTTCTAAGACAGCAGTACACAAGAATAGGAGACACTGGGAACGGCAAGAAACCAGCCAGGTAAAGGGCAGAAATGACTTTCTAATGCCAGTGGTGACCAGTAACTTATCCAAGAGTTTCTCATGAATCATAGGATGACATTAAGTGACCTTCAGAAGGAACTGGAAACATTAAGTGCAGGTGTGAAGTGCACTGCTAGGACAGTTTGTGTCAGGCTTCTAGAAATATATGTGATTCACAGACGCACACCCATAAATTGAGAAATGAGTGAAACAAAAAATTGTGGTGTGATTTCTTAATTTTTATTCATCTTCTGTTTAGAGTTAAGAGTTAGAGCTATGTACAATATAATCCATGCATACATTATGTGTGTGTGTGTGTGTGTGTGTGTGTGTGTGTGTGTGTAAGGACCAATGTTGTCAATATTGGGGTTATGGTTTTGCCCATAGAAATGACTGTTCCCACAAAGATATGAATACAAATGCGTGTGTCTATGTGTGTGCATGCTTGTGTTGGCCAGGCATGCATTACCTTGTGAGGACCAAACGTCCCCACTGTCACATCCCGCTCCGAACGATCCTCATGTGTGCCACGCCCACCTCGTTACCCAGTGTTTTTTCCTGATTGGTCTCACCTGTCGCTTGTTCCTGCCTGCCTGTC
>JABFEA020000110.1:9025918-9042554 GCA_019775915.2 Cyphomyrus plagiostoma | reverse complement strand
TCGCGTCGGGTCCTGATCACACTGTCTGGGCTTATTTCTGCGATAACTACCGGCTGCCTGTACATTATCCCTTACATGTCCCTGTGTCACATGGTTCTGATAACCATCCCTGCACAAGACGCTCATGAATAGAATCATTACTAATCCATGCTGGTCTGCTTCAACAGAAATTCATAGGGGCCCTATTACAGCACACTTGGTTAAACAGAGTATGTTTAGAATTTGCAATAGTGAAGCACAGATGAAAGACTGATGTCTCATCCAAAGGGATACTTCTTAAATCCGTTGAGTCCAGAAATCAAAACATAACATAAAGACAGGGTTCAATCTACATATGTAATGATCAAAGTTTTATTTCAATATATATTCACAGAAATGAAAAGATCTTTTATAATCTTTTATCACAGTCATGATCTTTTATAATACCCCAGTAGGAGTAGTTCTTTTATCAAAGCTCACAGAAAACCCAAGGGTCATACATCATAATACTTTATGTATGGAAAATCCATCCATCCATCCATCCATCCATGATCTTCATTACAAGTAGTGCCTATAAGCCACTGGTGTTGAATAATGTAAAGTAATTATAAATAAAGTTATTATAAGTTAATGTGTTACAACAGCTTGATAGTTTGTAAAAATAATGGGAAGAACAAAACATGCAGCTTCAAAGGACCATTGATGTCTCCAGGCAGTTATTCCATTGATGAGATGTTGATACACGTGTTCATTTTTTAAATGAAATTGACCAGTTACCCTTAGCGACTTACCCTTGACAAGGTCTCAGCCCTATCAGAGGCAGCATAGCAAACAAGGCTGGAGGCTGGTTGAGATGCAAATCCTTCACAGTGCTTTCACACTACAAGCAAATACGGCCCGATGAGCCTAACTTGATACACAGCAGGGGCAAGATTCAATCCTCCAACTCTGAACATGGAAATACATATTAACATAATAAATTTAAAATTAATTTAGATAATTTAAAGAAAATAAAGTAGTGGCTTTGCTTTTTATACAAGGCAATGTATGTATGTCTTTGCTTAAACAGTTTTATGTTAAATGGATAAGAAAAGACTCCAGGTTGAGATGTAAAGAAATCATTACTTTATTCCTTTGCAGTGCAGCTTGATCCTCACTGGCTTCTCCGCATTGCGCCTCTCTCCAAGCCCTATGAATTATTCAGGAGGGCGGAACGCGATGGATTGTATGCCTATGTGTGTGGTTGGGGGCAGGGTGATTTATAGGAATGAAGGCAGCTCGCCACAGACCTCACAAATACATGCCAATAGTTGATTTTCAGCATGGAAATCGCACATCATTCACTGAGAAACATTCAGATATTTTATATTGCCCTGATTCAATAGCCCACAGTTATAATGTGATTAAACATATTTGGTTAGATGGATTTGTAATGGTTTTAATAATTTCTGAGCCCTGTGCACTAAATATATGCTGGCGATGGGGGGATAGTGGAGTTTGAAGCTCGTGCACATGTACTCAGGCAGATGCACACACACACACACAGACACACACATACACACGCATGCGCGCGCGCACAAACACGCACAGGAAACTAAAACAATGTGTTCAAGGCCACATCACCAGTATTAAAATTTCCAAGTCTGATCTGTGAAGCAGATTGCCCACATTAGCATCACATCTCACTGAAATTAACAAGTTATATGCTTTCTTTTACTTAGGTATCCAGGCAACAGCCTCACGCTGGGCACAGCGATGAGTCAGAAAGACTAAGACACCACATCTATAATCAGATAGATGGTGTGCAGTGGCCTTCTTGTGGTGCACACATATACTGTATGTATCTAAGGCTGACTTCCGGTTGCATTGTCAATCCTTATTGTTCCAGTGTTCATGATGATGACGCTGAAAGTTTGTCTCGTCTATTGAAAATCCCTACTTTATTCCATCTTAAAGAAACACAAATGTTTATCAACAAAAACATCTTGGTAATGAAACCTGCCTTCTCAACTAATTTGTCCGGTCATTCAGCATTACGGAGCCACTCTTTGACAAATCAAATTGACAGGTGTGCAGAGGCATCCCAGCTCCTGTTTATTTCCCTGGGGAAATGGACTAAAGGATGGTAAATTAACCGCAAGCTGACAGTTTCTGCAGCACAGTTTTATGCACTTTTTTGCAACCGCCCTTCCTTTGCTTGCTGGTTATTTGGAGTGACAGTTTCTGAGACCAGCGTAGCTCTACAACATACATCCAGCACATAATGTGATCAATGTTACCCCTCAGGGGTGTGGCTCGACAGTTTGAACCCCATGAAAGCATGTCATATTGGGCCCCCAACCCACACAAATCCAACTATATTTTTTGTGACCCTGTTATCTCTTCACTGAACAGAAACTCCTCTCTGCAAATTAACATTTTTTTTGTACTGCTTCTGTGTAATATACAGTTCTTTACATTATAGACATATTTCTGGTTTTGACGAATGATGTATTTTGGTGTCTGAATCGCATAGAGTGACATTACCACTTTGCAACGTTAACGTTGGTGTGTTAAGCCTAGTTCACATTTCACATTACATACAGACTCTCGTGTACATATTATGTTTGTCCATGGATGCAGACAATGATGGTCAACGCATGCTTACAGCAATAACCAGCAGAGGGCAGATGTATTGCAACAAACAGAAATACAAGCAGTGTAGTCAAATTGGCAAACTTATTTGAAAAGTTTTAAAGCTGCTACTATAATGTATTACCGTAATACAGTACACTGCGGTATCTTCAAATCTTGGCAATAAAATACGGCAGGACCTTGCCCCACTCAGCGAATTTTATTGGCAAGATTCCAAAATGCAGATACCAAGATGCATGCAAAGTACAATCATTAGCTTAATATGGAGGAAATGGTTAACCCTTTTATTTTTGAAATATTTTATCTTTTGCTACTTACTACCTAGTTAAAAATAAATGAATAAAATATATTATATATAATGTTAACCCGGAGGTAGTAGTTAGCAAAGGTATTTTGTTTGATGCACTGCTTCAGTTTGTCTACAGAAACTAATCTCCAAGATGTTACAAGGACAGGAAACTGGTGTGTCGATATATAAAACGGATTTAGTAATCTCATAGTGTTAGTACACATGCTTGATATTTATATTTTAAAAATCAGTTACATATTTAAAAAAAAAAAAACGCTACACCATATTGAAAATCAATCATGGCAAAATCTGAGACATTGGCAGAACAGTGACTGCAGCAGCATGTGGAGAGAGTGATGAGAATGTTGAGTAGCACAAAGCATACATGTGTACCAAAAGGAAGTTGCATCTTAACAAAGGGAATCTGAGTTTACAACTTAGAAAGGTGCAATTCATAGCAATTCCTTAGCAATTCCTTACAATACTCAAATCTTGTGGATTATGAATATGCCAGGTAAAGAAAAATAGTATCCATAATTAAAAACAACACACACACACACGCACACGTTTGGCATTATATCTTTGTGGGGACTTTCCATTCATTTCTATGCAGAAAACATCACACCCTTAACCCTACCCACATATTCTACTGAAGACCAAAGTTGAAAGTTTAGACCTGAAAATGACCAAAATTAGAAAACACTTATTCATACATAACTTATTTTCTGTGTAATGGTAGGCAGCAGAACATATAAAGGTTTAACTATTTTCTTTTCTGACTGTTTCTATTAATATTCTTCAATCACCGAAGAGGAACCTGGTTACAGGTTGGGAAGAGCAGTTTATTGACTATACAGTATTTATGGTAAATGGTAACACCGAGGAAGTGAATGTTCTGAAAGCTCCGCATTCAATGGAGACTCTCTCTGTTCTCTCAAAGTCTCTGATTGGTTTGCCCTCAGAATAATGTACAAGCCATGGCACAAAGGCATATATTATATTCATAATAGTGGTTTCACTCCAACTAGTACATTTAAAGTACATTTGTCCTAGGTTCCACTGTGAAGTGGTTAAAGATACAAGCATAGGTTATAGCAAGTATTTAATGCATGACAATGATTCTAAGCAATAAGCAAACCAGTAGAGTAATAGACTACGTACAGTTCATTAAAAACATGTTAGCTTAGTGCTGACATAAATCAAAATATTAGAGGAAAAATATAAGGCAGAGAAACAGAGAGTAAGATGTATAATTAGCAAGCGGAGCAGTTTTAAGTATTATGAAAATTGTCAAGTCACAGGGAATGTATAGCACCATATAAGCCAGTGCAGCATCTGTTTTTAAAGTCTATGTATCCATGTATAAATATGGAGAGGATGATCCAGTTGACATTGCCTGTCACGGTCTCCACATGCAACAGTAAGTGAACTGCTGCAGTCCTATAATTTGCTGGCAATTTTCTTCTGAATCATCAGTGCAACTCGTTATTATCTAGAGGAACCTTAGATAACAATTATAGACATGCATTGTGGGCATGCGATCACCAAAGACAAAGATAGTGAAAACAAGTTAGCAAGAATAGATGAGAAGAGCAAACCAAAGGAAAAAAACATGCAATAAGTTGTAGAATAACACATCCCACCCACCAATCTCTATCTCCACCCACCTATTGCTGAACTGCAAAATGACAAAATACATTTTCTCACTTTCTCTGCAACTGTCAAATGTAGAGATATATCAGAACCCAAACAGTCATGTATTTAAAACACAGAATGTCTCATATTAAAGTTTTGCCGTTCAGATCATGCCTTCATTCATGACATTTGGCCTATCTGTTGCTAATAAGGCACTAAAATACAGTATGTTTTAACTGTCTGATATTTTTCAAGAGTTTCCTATCTTTCAATGTTAAAAACAACTTCAAGAAATTATTTTGTTTACAAAAAAAATAAATTTGCATAAATAAATGGTGCTGTTATAGGCTCATTTTATATCCTACCAGTGCAAGACTGCTGTAAGTGCCTCTTTCCTTAAAAACACAACATCTCAGAAATATGGCGGTTTTCCCATTCAGAATTGCATGAGAATGACACACAGTCTATGTAATGACAATGATATGTTCTTGGAATGCATGTGTGTCAGAAAATCAATAATACTACACCATATTGCTGTAACAATAATTCCCAGAGAAAATGTGATTCTATTACCTAGATGATTGATGGCAGCGAGTTAAGTTTTGCTGAATGACCAGTGTGTCAGTGAAAGCGGTACTGGATGGTCTTGTCACTTCTTATATGGGGTGTGCAAAAGATCATCATCAACATAATAAGTAAGGGTTCATTGCACATTGTCCCACAGATATTACCTACAAGTCAGAGAAGGTCAAGAAGTACCATCAGATCATCTATAGACACTTGAATGCACTGTTTTACATTTTATAGTGATATTACAATTTGGGGACTACTTTGTGGCTCAGTCCTTGTACCTCACACCTCCAGGGTGGGGGAGCGAATTCTACCTCAGCATTGAGTGTCTGGAGTGGTGTGAGAATTCCTCTAGATTCATCAGTTTTCGTGGTCGAAACACATGCACTTAGGCTGACTAGTGTCTCTAACTCACCCACACCATGTGACTGAGTGTGAGTGTGTGTTTGTACATGTCATATGTCCCTGTCCAGGGTGTACTGCATATGTGTCAGTGCACTATGCTGCTTGGGATAGTTGTCCTCCCCAACCACGATCAGAAAAAACAACTGGATGATGGATATTACAGTTTTTACTGCCTCTTCAGGGAGAGGAATGGAGCAAGAACAATTTGGCATGCGGATCACGTAAATGGGTTTGGTAATTGTTTTGGATTATATGCAGTCACACTGCATTATCTGCGTCCTCCAGAGACCATCATCTTATTACCTGTGGTTGAATCTCAAAGAATCATCTAAAAATGTAACTTGCATTTGTAAAGCCAGAAGGGGAACATATTTACAACCAGCTGTTCTGTCCTCTCCTATATTTCTCCGGTTTTACACATGTTATCAGTTGAGTGAAACCTTCAGCTTGACAACTGTAACAGTGCATAACCTCCCCAGGACATTACCTACAGTACCTGCATGCATATAATCAAAGGGATAGGATATACAGCCATACATAAAGTATGCATAGCAACTCAAAAGCACTGTCAAACCTATTGTAAATGAATAAAGAAAAATATACCAAAAGAATACATATGTTTAAACTGCACAGTAAAGGTGTAAAGTTAATCATTCTTATTCTTGTGAGGTAAGAAATCACTTCATGCAGTGGTATAGTTTGACATCATGAGGTATAGATAAATGGTCTTTTTGGCTTTCCTGATACAATGGCATAGTATGTTTGTATTGAAAGGATGAAACAGCAGTAGCACGATGCACCCTCTAATTCACCATTTTTGAAGAAATTTGCTTATTGTTCGTAACTGGGCATTTATACAAATCTCCTTGTATTTTTCTGTAATTTCTTCATGCCAAGCATATGCACTTATTTCTAGCTATTATTTCAATAATGCTAAAATTAGGCAAAAGCTGTGAGTTTTGAGTCTTTAATTCAATGTGAAATTTTCGATCTGTGAATATTTGAAGAATCATCTTGGATGAATGTCGTATCTGTGCCTTAAGTCTTTCAGTGTTTTAACCCTCCTTTTTCTTCTGGTAAGAACAACAAGGTAAGTGAGACTTGAATAAACTCCATGTTTTAAATTAGATCTAGTAAATCTAGTGTTGAATATTTTAAATTATTTTAAGAAGTATACTATTGTCAGTATATGGTCCAATTTAATGTTCAAAATAATGAATTTCTACTACTATTATTATTATTATTATTATTATTAATAACAATAATAATAATAATAATAATAATAATGTTATTACCAACAACAATAATAATAATAATAATAATAATACAACATCTGGTGTCGTTGTTTTGCATTTGCAATAAAACTTTTGTGTATTATGGAAAAGCTTGATGTTCTTTCACAAAGCCATTTAAATCAGGCATTAGAGTTTATTAATGAAATGGGCCAGTAGACTGATTCATAGGATTTAATATTAAAATCACACAAGCTCTGTGCAGTGAGGGAGGTAGCTGACTTTCAGTGATAGATTGCTCAACCGTATCTAGCAGTGAGGGTAATAATTTATTCTTGAACTATAAATGTCTATGGACCAGCCTCCTTTCAAGCTGAGAATTGCATCAGAAAGTATTGAAATTTCATTTGGAGAATCGGGTACAGCCTACTTTTGACTGCTTTTTCTGTGGTGGGAATATGTATTTAGTCTAAAAAATTGTGAAGACTCTATGTTAAGGTTGGAAACTTTGATTAATATTACGTGAATTTCATTCTTTCTTCGGTAGTTTCAATTTCAGCAATAAATCTTTCATTACATAATGATTTAGCGCAACAGGCTAAAATTTTCCCAACCCTCTCCCTGCTCATAATAAGTATGCTTAAACTGTTTAAAGCTTTAATAGTGGACAAACCATTATAACATGTCCTATGGATATCAAGGTTCTGTCTGGTCTCAGCTGTATCATTCAGTCTTATCGGCATCTCCAGCTCTTGTACCTAATTCATATTGACGTTTGATTAGAATTCATTTGAAAGATTGTATAAATACATTCTAACAAATTTAGATCATTCAGCCACCTTGGCTTTAAACACCAGGAGGGTCTTTTAATGACTAAGGGACACAAATTACCTGTACTACCACAGAAATGCCTCCACTGGGAACACTGAGGCTAACTTATTACATTGAGTTTGAATAGGCAGCCAATTTGCAGCTGTATCTTGGAAATAGGTAATGAGATCGAAGCATGGTGTTATGTTGGACGGGAAATATTAAACTGGTCAATATGGGATAAAAAAGGGAAACATTTTTCAACAATTAATGTGATCTGTATTAACCTTAGTCTGTCATTTTCAAGTCTCATTCAAAAACCTAAATGGAATAAATCTATGCTGCTCGTCTTTGGTTCTGCTCCCTGTGTTTGGTTTTTGTTCATTCAGGGGCACTAAATGGTGGGTGACTGTTCGCTGTGAGCCCCAGGCTTGCTCTCATCTGTGTGCGTGTGTGTGTGTGTGTGTGTGTGTGGATTAGGTTTATATTACATTGTGGGGACCAAATGTCCCCCACGATGTGAAAAATGTTTTTTGATGTCGTGGGGACCGTTTTTCAGGTCCTCCCAAAAGATCTGTGAATGCAATCAAAAAACTAAAAATGCCAAAAGTCAGGTATTTTTTTGGTTACTTAAGGTTAAGGTTAGGGCGGGGTTAAGGTTGTCATGTCGGGATTAGAGTTTTCCCCATAGAAATGATTGGAGAGTCCCCACAAAGATATAATGACAAACCTGCGTGTGTGTGTGTGTGCGTGTGTGTGATGAAGTGTAAGATGGAATAGGCAAAGACACAATTTCCCCACAATCAATGGAGTATCTCTATTGTATTCTAGCCTGCTAAGCCACAAACCACCATCAGAAGAATACAAATAGAATCGTCATTAAATCAACATTTAAACATTTAACATTTAAACTGCAGCAGGAGTTCATACATACTGAGCCACATACCGCCTTAAGAAGCTTCAAGATATCAAATATGTACATGTACAGTATAATGTTTTGTGTTCCTCAAATTTTAACATTTGGCTTACTTGTGTACATGAAAGAATGAAAATCAGCGTACACCATCTTTATTCAGAAAGGAGCATTGGTGAGAGGTTGAGTAATACATTTCTAAGCAGACCCATCCAGCTGGTGCATGGTATTCATTTTTCACCTGTATTGTAGGGAGCAACTGCGAGTGGCACATGGCACATTTGTAGCAGTAATTAATGGGTCTACTGTAAGTAATTTGGATGGTCAGATTGATGATGTATTAATGGTTCTTAAGACTTCCACAAAGGAATGATAATAGCTTTTGTGTGTCAATATTGTGTAGGGCTGCACGATATCACATTGCTATTATATGCTGCATAGGCAATAATCATCAGGGCTTTACATGATGGACATAAACATTTGCCCGGAAGCCAGCTTTTCAGGCTGGCATTTACTTACAGCCACAATTTGGTTAGCTGATTAGTAGTACAGCTAAAATATTAATGAGAGGCATATTGTGACGCACAAAAGTTAGTACTCTGTATAAACTAAGTGTATCCTTATGTTTAATAAAGGTGTTGGATGTTAAATTGCAAAAAGGACCACCAGACCACCAATGTCTTTATACCCGTTTAACCACGATATCTCCTCTTTTAAAAGATGTTATGGCTGTTGAGCTCTCCATTTCTGCACTGCTGCTTCAGTGCTTATCGCTTCCATGATATACCAAAATAGTAGTATGTGGTGTACTCCAATAACCAAATTCAATAAACATAAGAATAGGCTGAATTTATACAAATTACTAACTTTTGAGCATCTTAACATGCATCTCATTATTATTTTAGGCATACTACAAATCTGTTTACCAAATAATGGATGTAAGAATTTTTACGTATAGTACCAAAAAGCCAGCATCCAGATAAATGTTTTTGTACTTCATCTGAAGCCCAGGTGATTATTGTGTATGCGTCATATAATCACGATTACATTGTGATGTGATATCGTGCAGCCCTAATTATGTGTGTTGGAAGTTTGACATGTTGAACCATACCTTGGACCAAGAACAACCAAGAATATACTAAGAAATAAATAAGAAATACTTAACTAAAGCATATTTTACATTATTAGACAATTATATTCCATCTCCATCTGGAAGGCATACCAGAAGAAATCCTTGCTTACATTACACCACAAATGTAAGTGTCTGGAATTTGCTAGATGCTACTGGAACTGTTAATGCAATCAGGTTCAATGGTCAGATGAATCCAAAATAGGAGAAAAAAAAACATTAAAATTGTGTTTCTCGTAAAAAGGATTGTTATTCAGAAAAAACCTGATCCTCACTGTTAAGTATGGTGGTGGACCTATGATGTTGTGGGGCAGTTTTTCCTCTATTGGCCTTCAAAGGCTTGTTAGGATACATGGTATCATGGATTCCACAAAGTACTTGGAGATTTTTAAATCGAATCTGCTGCTTCTTCCAAGAAGCGGATAGGTCTTTCAGCAAGACTATAATGCAAAACATACCTCCAAAACCACACGTAAATGCTTCATAGACCACAGAAAAAAGCTTTTGCTATGGTCATCACAGTTCCCTGAGCTAAACCTCTTTGAACACATGTAGGGTGAGCTAAAGAAGGCTGCCTACAATCCTCTAAGATCTGGAGTAATTCTGTATTGAGGAATGGTCTCACATTCCTTATTCTCTACACTAATATCATCAAGCATTGTACAAGAAGACTCAGTGTTGTCATACTAACAAAGGGAAATTGTAAAAATACTGAATGCATGCTGGCCAATTATTTTTTACTCAACTTAAACAAGGGTAATTCTGGATGGTACTGAAAAATAAATAGCACACTGGAATATAAGGGCTAAACCTGTGTAATTTTCAGATTTGCATAGTTTGGTGAAAGTCTGTAAATAGGGTGTATGTATGGTACTGCCAGCTTGAAAATCTAATGTCAGGTTTCCAAACCTATCCTGGGTGATGACAGGTACTCCGCAAAGCCATGCAGTGGTACGTGGAAACACTCATAAATGTCAAAGACAAGTGATGCAGTGGCATCCTGAATGAACCGGAGAGGTCTGATGCCAGATGCTTGTAGAATAATCACAAGGGAGTCTCATTAGACCATGTTAGAGATTATTATAGAAGAGGAAATGAGATGGGGCTGGATGCTGCTGATGTTGTGTTACAGAGGGGAAATGCACAATTCTGGCAGGATGTGTCGGACAGAGGTTGAATTTCTCATCGTGGATGAAGAAATTCACAGTTTTTGCTCAGGGTCAAATCACAGTAGGGTTAGGGTAAAGCAGGGGAGCAGAAAATCTGTCCTGGATGGGTTTCAGGTGGTGATGCGTCAGCTATGCACAGTAACACATGGGGACTGTCACGTCATCCAGGGGGACGAGGCAGAGTTGTGCTGTCCTTGTGTCATTCAGCTTAATTATTTTGTGACCCTCTTTACGGCTTTTGTGATTATGACCTATAAATACAATGGCCTCACATCTGATAAGATATACAGTACAGTAAATTAAATAGTAATTAGCCATTTGAGTGAGTACTCATATGAATTATTACCTTTGTTATATTTTTTCATATTTTCTAAATAACTGTCTAACATAAAAGCATGTCCCCATGACCCTGACCAGGACACATGGTTATCAGACGGATGGATGGATAAAATCACATTCAAAATCTTATAATAATACTTATTGTTTATCTGTTAATTTCACCTGAGAAGGTGACAGGGCTTCTTTCTTCTCTTCCTGGTGTTAGCTCTGCTGCAGCTGCCCAACACAAAGGCTGGGATGGGGGACAGCCCTCAGGAACCTCATCCCCGAAGGAGAGCCAATGGGGTCTAGCCTGATGTTGATCAGAAGTGTTGCAGTCAAAGCAGGTGAAGGAACTGCCTTTATGGATGGCAAGGCAACTGTAACCCACTGGGTTGGCTACTTTGAGCGGCTGTTGAAACCTGATCCTCTGGCTAGAATAATGTACCTTTGGGTCGACAGTTCTTGAAGCTGATCCTCTGATTAGTTGTGAACCACCCAATCTGACTGAGATTGCACAGGTGGGGAACCAGCTAGGCGTAGGGAAGGCCGCAGGGATCTGTGGCATCTGGGGCAAACTTCTCCAGGCTGGTGGTAAGGCTGTCCTCCTGAAGTTGCAAGCAATCTTTGCTTCCATTTGGGAGGCAGGCGTCATTCCAACTGACTGGAAAATGGGGCTTGTTGTCTCTATCTGGAAATGGAAAGATTGTGACAACGACAGAGGGATAACACTGTTCTCAATATAGGGTAAGGTCTTTGCTAGGGACATCCTCAACAGAATCCTTGATCACTTGCTTCCTTGCCAGTGACTGAAGCAGTCTGGTTTTACACCAAAGAAGTCTACCACTGAATGCATCTTGGCACTGAGGGTTTTCATTGACTGTAAATGCATATTTTGGCAGAAAGTCTTTGCAGCATTTATCAATTTTCACATAGCATTCAGAGCCATTGATCAAGCTACACTGTGGTACATCCTGCAGGATCCCCCTGAAGTTGCTGGACGTCATGATTGGCCTGTACACTGGTACTGTGAGTGCTGGGCAGAGTAGAAACAGAGTCGCTGTGTTCTTCCCAGTTGATTCTGGGGTTCATCTGTGGTGTGTTCTTGGTCCTGCTCTGTTCAATGCTTGCATAGACTGGATGTTAGGCAGGGTCATGGGGTATCTGTTGGTGAGGAAAGATTCACTGATCGTGACTTTGCCGATGATACTGTGCTCGTCATGGAGTTAATGTAAACTCTGATCAGGGCTCTCCAAAGACTGAGCAAGGAGTCTGAGTGTCTGGGCTTGTGAGTGTCCTGAATAAAAGCCAAGATCCAGGCCTTTAATAACCTCTAGGGCAAACCATCTGTCTGACGAGAGAATGTTGACTGCATCAAGAGGTTCACTTTCCTCCGCAGCGACATTCATGTCTATGGTGACTCTTCCTATGAAGTCAGCAGACAGATTGAGAGAGCATGGGGGGTCATGAGGTTGCTGGAAAGGGGAGTGTGGTGCTTTTAATATCTTTGTAAGAGGACAAAGTCTGTTGTATGGCTGAGAGACATGAACGCTATCCAGTGACCTGAGATGAATTGCTCCAGAACTTTGAGAGTCGTAGATGGGCCTCTTCAGCTCACCCCACATGTGTTCAAAGAGGTTTAGGTCAGGGAACTGTGATGACCGTAGCAAAAGCCTTTTTCTGTGGTCTATGAAGCATTTCTGTGTGATTTTGGAGGTATGTTTTGGATTATGTTCTTGCTGAAAGACCTATCCACTTCTTGGAACTGGACTTTAGCCATGTCGCACATTTCCCTGAGGGTGATTCGGCTTGCCGGATTCTCATTGCTGATGACCCAATATGCTGGACCAGGCCAGGGGGACGCCCACATAAAACCTGGCTACGGCATATAGACAGCCACTTCCACTGGGTGGGACTGAACCGCATGTTGGCTGGGGGGTCGCAAGCAGGATCATGACGTGTTTGTCGTATGGTGGATGCGACAACACACTGTACCAGTGCCGGTGCATGATCCCTAACTTGACCTGACCTGACCTGATCTGACAAACATTTTTAAAATAATACAAACACTTTTGCCTGCCTTACCGGTAATTAAACCCCATATTCCCCGAAACCCTGATGTCTGCGCCTTTGTCTCCATTCCATCTCCGCTCGGCAAAACAATATTATTATAATTAAACTTATTAATGGTTTATTATTAGTATTAAAATAATGAATAAGAAATCTCTATTTTTAAATGTATTTTATTATATAATAATAATTATTGTTACTGTCTAAATATATGTATTCAGCTACTGTAAACATGCACAATGCAGTTACACAGCAGTGGCGTCGTAGCTCAGTGGGGAACAATGTGGCTTCATACATGTTAGGTTGTTGGTTCACTTCTGACTCTAGATATGGATCTAAGATTCTGCATGCTTCCCTGCTCCATATACTCCTATCCCTCCTCCCATGCACAAAACAATTAGGGGATTCTATGTCGCTAAATTGCCCATAGTGTGCGCCCCCTGCCCCCTCAAAAAAGCTAGCTTCTACTTGTTGTTAGACACTTAATGTCGCAACACTGTTGTGCAGCGCAGATCAGCTTACACTTTATATTTCAGCATGCCTTTATAGGTAATCCAGACCATCCAGGTATGACTACAAACAAGCATAAGGACAAAAAGCTTCAGTGGTCAGGAATAAGCAAAGAAAAATCCCAGCAGTGCATTATTTTGTGATCCAACATGCTCAGATGATGTTCCTCAAAAATCATTCACTGGGCGAACAAGCTGGTGTGAGCAAGCTGAAGGCAGTGAGAAATTTTCCCTGTTCCATCAATAATAGTGCCAAGCTGGCAATGCATATAATCCAAAGCTTGAGAGAGATGACAAACAGCTTTAGGTCCTTATATAAAAAAATGCCAAAATGTGCTTTTTAGCACTGTTCCCTGAAATGGTTCTTTAATACAAGAAACACAAGAAAGTAAGCAGTTTGTTTCATTTTATTATGAGTTACGCAACATGGAACTAAAATTGTCAAAGTGAATCACGGAATCAAGATGCGAAAATCTGGTCAAGGAGATGGTTTTTGGAAAACATCTTCTTATCATCCTCTAATGTACTGCTCACCAATAGGGATCAACGATGTATTAAAACTGTCCGTCAAAAGGGTTGGAGTGAGGGTGAATTCTCACTGATATCTTGTGGCAGGTGAGGGAACAGGGAAAGAAAATGCACACTGACAAGTTCACATCTTCTGTATTATTAACCTGGGAGGTTGCTGTGAGTTTTCATTTAATTCTGGAATCCTCCATTTCCTAACCTTGTGCTTTCACATACCAACATCTCTAACGTAATTAAGATGTCTCTTGTGAGGTGTGAAATTACCTTTGGGTATCAACAGCTTCTGACACAAACCAATATGATTTAAATATGATTTAAATAAAATGTGCTACCTATTTTTTCAGGCACTCATGTGTTTTGATTCATGTATAATCTCATACAAAATACAAATTTCCACTGTATGTGTACATTCTTACTACTGACATAATTAGATCTCCTTGATTTCTAAATTCATTGCATTTTACTTAGTGTTCCAGAATTGAAAACTGCAATTATGAACTAAAAGCTGTAATGAGTCATGTCTTTGACTGCAGGAAGTCGTTCGGCTTTCACATGTTTCACAAGCTCAGTATCAAAACAGCATTCTTTTAATTAAACTCATTTGAACACATTACTTGAACTGGAATAAATGGCCATTCCCCATTCCCCAGCACCTTGCAAATAGAGACATGTGAACTCACGCATTTCTAGTAAAGGAATCTGAATTGTCATTACACATGGTTCAAAACGTTTGTGTCTTTGTAGGGGAAAAGTGATGGATAGTTCCTTTATGGATAGGCTTTGAGTCTGAAATACTACCACATCTACAGCTCAAGAGAAGGCACATGTAAATAAAACGATGATTTAAATGTCCTGTTAATAACAATCTAGCAAAAAAAAACATTGGAGGTCAGGAGGAGGTTGAGACCTTCTCACATGTACCACAGACAATGGTAACATGTTTCATTAAACAAAAGAGCAGAACACGAGACCTGAAACCCTCTGCAGAGGACGCCACAGAGTGTCGGGGCCTGCTGGGGCATAAAACAATTTTTAGTAGATTTTTTTAAATCGACATTTGGCCAGGACAGGGCATTGTTTTTTTTTGGTTTTTTTTGAAGGGTTTATGATAAATGTCCAGTTTGCCCTGTCTTGAATGCCGCTTTGTTAAGCCACATTTACCTTTGACCTGCTAAAATAGGTAGACATAAATAGACATACGTTTTTAAACCAGGAAGGTAAAAGACCAAAATAGATAGCAGGCGAGCAAAGCCAGGAATGCAGGTGAATAGGGTTTATTCAGACGAAACAGGGTTCACAGCGACGAACATCAGCCAACATCAATGACGGATCTGACAAGACTAACTTAGACGTGGACTAAATACACGGGACAAGTCAAAAATAACAGGAAACAGGTGATAACAATCGGGGAGTAACACGAGGTAATGAGGTGGGTGTGACACACACGAGGATCGGACGAGCCGGGCGTGATAGTGGGGACATTTGGAGACATTTAAATACCTGACCACACATACACACACGTTGGCATACCTTATCTAAATGGGGACCTTCCATACATTTTTATTTGGTAAAACCCTTCTACCAGTCACAGCACCCTTAACTGTTACCCCACCCCAACCTTAACCATAAGTAACCAAACAAAATACAAGACTTTTGGCATCTTCACTTTCTTGACTGGATTCACAGATTTTTATAAAATTGAAGTTATCTAAATGGCAACACATGATCAAATGCAACCCCCCCCCCCAAGAAAAATTAATACATACTGTAAATTACTTGTTAACTTCAAACTGAACGCAAGACATAACAAACTAGCAAACAAATTAACAAACACAGAGGGAATTTAATAGAAAAAAGCAATGCAGGAATTATTATTATTCTTGTGAAGTATGTTATCTTCATCACTCATCCCTTATAAACTCAGGCATAATGGAATGGTCTTCTCTGCTGTATATCAAAACTGAACATCGCCAAATAAATGGATATGCAAGTCGTATGCATAAAGCACATTTCACCATGTGCTAAAACTGTTAATATAAATTAGCAGCACATTTCTATTTGAACTCTAAATGACAGACAAATCCTATCTGAACAAAAAATCGGAATTGAACGATGTAGCTTGCAGTGAGAACGTAGCCTACATTCTGTGGTGCAGCCAGCTGCAAACATTAAGAAAGTATCCAGGCCGCTTTTGTTCTTTTCAGTTTTTTTTTTGTTGCAGCCTTACTGTATACTAAAATCATTCAAATTCATTTTTTCCCTCATCAGCATAGTCAGTACCACATAATGGCATAACTGAAAACAGAATTTTAGAAACCTTTGTAAATAAATAAAATTGAAACATCATGAGATAAATATTAAGACCCTTTGCTATGTTGCTTGAAATTTAGCATAGGTTCATCCCATTTTTATTCATAATCTCTGAAATATTTCTAAACATTTTTTT
>JABFEA020000110.1:8985887-8998286 GCA_019775915.2 Cyphomyrus plagiostoma | reverse complement strand
TTTCAGAACACATTTGCACCCATACCCCCTTACTTTTTTGATAGCAGTCACAGATCTTTGTGGGGACCTGAAAAATACAGAATGTGTGGAATATATATATATATATATATATATATATATATATATATAAACAATATTGTTATACATTTCATAAACTACTTTATACCCATTATAAAATAATACAATAATAATATTTTTACTTAGGAAGGGTTCAACAAAGGAACAAAGGCATGGACATACAGTATGGCCAAAATATCATATTAAGATATCTACAATCTTCATCACAGTTTTTTTGTCTGCAGACCAACTAAATTGGAATGTATGTAGTAATGTTAAACAAGAACTGGTTGGTACTAATGTTAGTTAATCAACAAGTCATTGTAGCATTAATTAAGCAATAACATACATGTTGTACTCCGATATATCACAGCTGGAATTTTTTTTTTTCGGTTCTGCAGCTTATATCAAAACATCAAAATAAATCCAACAAAAAGGAATACATAAGAATCTTTACTTTCACTTCTGCCTACGTTCATTTTTGAGACAGATGGAAACGCAGGCAGGTTCTCAAAAGGCACCAAGCGGGAACCAGCCCAACACCAGCCCCATGTTTGTGAAAGTGAGGCATGTGTAACGGTTTTTAGACACACTTGTAAAGCGAAGTGACACGGCTGATGTGAAATACTCTGATAACCGTACTCACAGAACACCTCTTATCCATTCAGATATGTTGGTCGGAACTAACTGTGGTTTTAAGGTATGTAAAATATGGTACGTATAACAAATTGACGCATTATAACAAGACTGTTTTTTGTAAATAGTAAAGCTTCAGAAGTTTTGAGTAGAAGTGAATATTTATCACATTTGAATGAACAGTATCTTTACAAAGTTTGCAAATTTCAGTAGATTGGTGCACGTTGGATTTCACAAATCCAAACCTTTCCCACACAATCAAATTAGACCTTTTTCTTGAGCCAGTTTCTCCCCATCAGCCATGCCGCACTCCGTTTATTCGTCAGCTTAGCCAACCACTCTACGGCCGGTTTGTTATTCCCCTTGTGACACGAGTGCAATATTTTTAGCAGTCTGATGGTATATGAAGTTTGTTTTTACAAAGTTAGCTAACTGGGTAGAAAAGATCAAAAGTTTTTAATTCAAGATTTGTTTACAGTAATTTGAGATCCAGTGAAACAGGTAATTGACAAAGAAGTAAGATATACAGACAGCTCTGCGATGTTATGCAGGCTGAAATTGCTTTGTTTTACACAAGTTTCACATTGCTTTGTGTCCACTGTTGTAGCCTCCAAGCACGCAGGCTATCGTGTGATAGGTGCTTGCCGATTTGTTCTGTCTGTATAATAATAGTGTTAAGTAGTGCTTTATTGCAATGCTTATAATAACGCTGAAATGCTTATTGTGGATGCAGTTGCAATCAGTCATGATAAATTATTGGCATATCACCCACCACTAGTTAAACAATCAATATTTGCATGCTACCAATCCTTCATGATGTTGCTGGCTGAATTTATCCTACTCCTGGTATGAAAACAATTTAACAACTTAGTTTTGTTTTATGGAATGTGACTATACATCTTCCTCCCATCATTCCAGAGGTTTTCGATGGGTTCCGGTCTTGAAATTGAGACGGCCATGTCTGGATCTTGATCTGGTAGTCCTCCATTCACACCTTGATTGATCTGGCATCAATAGTAATAGTAATAGTAGCAGCCCCAACACGAATGTGGCTGGGTTTGTATTTTCTGCAAGCTGCACAGCTGGCCTGTTGGCCTGCCTAGTGCTCCAGGCGGCCCAGGGTCACATGCCTGCTAGTCCACGCCTCCACCAACTCCGCCTGACCTCCCCACTCCAAACATTTCTAAGCAGCCCTTGCCAGTAACCCTTGTTCACAGCCCTGAACAGCTGAGTCCCTCCTCTAAGGGTTAACATGTCACACACACACACAAGCACACATGCATATTTTATCTTAATGCATTTTGGGTATGAACATCGCAGGGCCAGAAACTTCGAGAGAAGAAGAAAAGCAGGGATATTGAAAAGGAAATTTTCCCCGCATGCAAACTCTTCGTTTCACATGACTGGGAACATTTTGGCATCATTTTGGGTGTCTTAGACAACAAGTAGATCAGACTTGGACAATAGTGCACAAAGAATCATATTGAGAAAACACTTCAACGGAGGTGATGGTGACAAAATGATCATGTCTGAAATGTATGACCTTCCCTTTCAGGCAAGAGTTTGATTGCAGTCTGTAATTTCCTTTTGTCTCAGTTTGGCACAGAGTATTTAATTCTTAAATTTGACAAAACGTTTAGGATCTGAACAGAAAACCATAACCACACACCTATCTCTGTTTTAGCTAAAGCCGTTTGTGTTTGTCAAATAAAAAAAAAAGACCTATGTCAGTCTTGTATTTACTTCTTTTTGGAGTTTGAAGAGGTGACTTTATCCTTTATTATACTTTGATACAAAGTCTGAAGTAGGTCTGAAGCTGAGCAGAGACAGTGACATCACTGTGCTCTGGGCTGGTCTATAATGTGTAATGTTGGGGTTTTCATCATGTGATACAGGTCTTTCAGAATGAAAAAAGTACACAATCGAAGGTGGTAACAGGAGCAGCCGGGGGACTTTAATGCATGAATATTATCCTCCATTTTATTGTTTATATGATCTACAAATGCAGACATACACTCATTCTCTAATGCACCTTATTACGTGTCACTTCTGTTGAAGACAGATACCGTGACAAATGTTGATGATGTTGCAGATGCTTCCTCAGTCTGGCTGCTTGTGAGAGAGCACATGTCAAAGTCACGACTTCCTCTGGAAGGCGTGTCACGCTTTTGTCTTGCACCCCTTTTTAGGCCACGGTCACCATGCAGGCCTCAGAGCCGCGGTCTTTAAGCAGCAGTTTTCTTCTTTACATATTTCACCGGGTTTAATGTTAGATCAGAAGGGCATTCGAAGGCAGTGTACCTTCTAGCCTGCTGCCTTTGCTGGTGTTCAGCTCACTGTAGGAAAGTTACACAATTGAGGATAATATTGCACTGGGACAGTGGGGAGATTTCGGAAAGGATACCTGATGCTGTTTACTGACATCCCTGAGCAGCAGTTCTGTGGCAATGGTCAGGTGCAGATCGGTGTGCGGGTGGGAATGTCAGTGTGGAGATGGCATTGTCTGTGTGTGGGTGAGAGTGTCAGTGTGTGGGTGGAGACGCCAGTATGTGGAGGTAGAAATGTCAGTGTGTGTGGGAAAGTTAGTGTGTGTGTGGGAATGTCAGTGTGGGTGAGGGAATGTCAGTGTGGGTAGCAATGTCAGAGTGTGGGAGGTTATACCTGTTTGGGGGTGGGTATGTCTGTTTGGAGGTGGCAGTGCCAGTGTGGAGGTGGGAAGTTCAGTGTGTGGGTTTAGGCATGTCTGTGTGGAGGTGGGTCTGTCCATATGTAGACGGGGATTTGTCCAGCCTTAGGGGCTGACCTTTTATCCCCAGTCTCTGCCAAAAGCAGGAAAGGCTCCCTGTCCTTTGAGTCTCTGCCATGTACCACGACTGCATGGCTTAACTGAATTCACTTTCAATTATTTTCACATGTTCAGCCCTAAATATAGCCCCTGTCAATTTCCTTCTGTCGCATTTGCTTGTGCCAGTCTATCTTACACATGCACTCTCGCTGCTGCATTGCTGCACTTCATCTCCTGCGACAGTTGCAAGTAAAATTCAGTTTCTGAAAAAAGAACACTTTTTTCCCACATGTTAAAGCAACTTGATCTTGTGTCATAATGTGTTAAAGCGGATAAGAGTCGTAGTAATGAAATGGAGCTGTCACTCAGGGGCATGAGTGTGGCCGGCCGCCCAGAGATGGTTTAGGTTACTTCACCGTCACATTTTGGCACAACGCCGTCTTTTTTTATTCAAGAAAAAGGCATTAGAGGAAATTCCCAAAGCTTTAAGAGGAGCATTCTGTTTTTCGGATCCCGAGGCTACGATGCAAGGAATGTCTTCATCTTGATGGGTAATTATATCACAAATTATCATTAAAATAGTAGTGCACAAAGAATTCCTGTTATACGGGGATGTCCGGGCACTTTTTATGGGAAGTTAAACTGCAAAGGGCAGAGGAGGAGCAAGCTGGATTCTCATGATTACCTAAATAACAGTGTTTTTATTCTGATTGCACAAAGTTCAGGGGGAGTCCTTTTACTGTAACGTGTTTTCTTAAATGATTGTCATAGTATTTCTTTTATTTGCTTATCAGCGGTGACTCGGTTTTTGTGCATTCTATAGCTTGTTAGCGTCAGGATTCGAAGATTCGATTCCAGTTCCAGAATCTCTATCATTTAATGTAACAAGGGTTTTCTAGGCTATGTTAGACCTGAGAACAGAACTACAAAATGGTCAAGTTGATCCCTGCGCCTCACACAGACTTTTACAATTCATGAAGAACGATGACTATGCCCATAGTTTACTTTACAGATATCTTATAGTTTCTTAAGCTGCACTTTGAGCTAATGTTTGACTAAACAAATGTGTGTGTATTTTAATTTGTATTTTTCACCTATAAATGGGCAGCATGTATTTTCTCCAATCAGAAATCTTGTCATGCAAGGCAGTCGATCTTTGAAAGTGGCAGGACACTGCCAATTTGCAATCCTCCATCATAATACGTTTGGTGTCTTATAACGAAGCATTAAGAGTACAGTGTATTTTCTGAGTGGAAAAGACAGACAGTGTTTACTGACTTAGAGAACTTCATTACCTCCAAGATAGGAAAATGAGTAAGACAGAAAGCCATGGCACAGAGAAACAAAACAATGTATTGACTGGTAAATGGAAATTAGGGAAGTTCCTAGCAGGCTGTTAGAGAAACTAACTTGAAACCTGGAGAAAGAAGAAAGAGCATTTCTGATTAAAAAGAAATTAATGCATTAACTTAAATTTGAATTGAGTTGGAGTCCACATAACAGTTGAAATGTTGTAACGTTGCATAGTTATATATCTAATTCTTTTAAGATATTGAAATGTAAAATCAGATGGTAATACGACGAGTGCCCCCTTAGATTGCCAGTGAATCCAGTATGTGTTTTTGTATAGCTAGTTTAGTATGAGCTGTGGGTTGGTTCTGCCTCAACCAATTCCACCAACTGTCGATGAACATGAGCTGCTGTCTGGGTCAGATTCTCCCCAGCCAGTAGTCTTTAATTGTCTTCCAGCAAACTGTGACTTGTGAATGTCTCAAGAAGTGTTTATTTTTGCAGGGAAGTACAAAAGAGTTGAGCGTGGCCCCAAACTATGATAGGATCAATTTAATGAAAGTTTGTTTTGCTAGCTGTCCGCAGTGTGTGTTGGGGTCTGTCTTGGTAGAGAGGGGCCGGCCTTTCATACATGTCATACCAGCCTGAGCGGGTACCCGTGAGCTCACTGGTGTGGTCACTGAGTGTGCCGGGGTACGTGCTCTGTAGGTGGGAGGGGGCTGACTCATGGAAGTTTCAAACATACCCCGAGCCTCTTACGACATCTGCAAGGTTTCAAAACTTCCCTTTTGCCAGGTTTATGCACTTGCTTTGTGCTCTTCTCCTTTCCTTCTCGTATTCCTCTCTCTCTCTCTCTCTCTCTCTCTCTCTCTCTCGCTGGCTCTTTATGTCACTGACTCGCGGTGAGGGTGTCTGATTTGCCGCCCGTGGTTGTCCTGTCACGCAGAGCCAGTGGTCTTCGGCCGGGTGGCATCTCCGGCTGTCGTGTCACCCTGACTGCTTAGTGGTGGATGGAGGGATTTGAGGGAAAATTCACAAAGGGAAAAGAGAAGCACAGGAGAGGAAGAACCATTAGTTGATTATTCCAGACTGACAGACTCCTTGGAAGGTGAGTGTTTTTTTTTTATTTTTAATTTTCTTTTTTGAAGTTTAACGCTCACAGATCCAGCCAAATATATTTGCCCTGGCATGTTTTTACAAGGACAGCACAGTACATCTCATAATGAAAGCATCTTTTTATGTATCTGTGGACATGTGTGTCACATGGTAACACCTGGCAAAGTGTCACCAGTAATAGGATATTAAGAGGATACTTCTAACGTCACTGCCGTTTTGTTTAGTACTGAATCTGAAAGTATTTTTCTGATGACCTTTTGTCTATGTATGAACTTGTAAGCACTGCTCTTATAAAAAGTACACAAATGAGGCCCATCCGAGTCCGGGCTGATGGCTGCGTACGCGATGCATTTTCTGCATTATGTTAAAATGTATGGATGGAGCTCCAGTTAGCTGCCCCTCACCTAAGGGCAAGGGTAGCGTCAGCGCTCATGGAGGTGTGCGGCCTGAGGCTGTCAGCGGTGCCCCTTGCTTCCTCTCTCACTGTGGACCTTGTGCCTCACAGTCTGCACGGTCGCTCAGCCGGCCGAAGCGTGACCAGTGGCTGACCGGCCCTCTGTCTCGCACTCATTTGCAGATATGTGAGGTGCGTGTTGACACGCATGGCGGATTAAGTGGAAGGAGGAAAGACATACTGGCATCTGTGTTTGTATAGCCATTCCTTTAGGATCTCTCTGCTGTTAAGCTTTATAACTTCCTGTTGTTTTACTTCTCAATTTGAAAATGTGGATTCTTTGCAAGTTTGATGAAGCTTATGGTTTATCCTTAACCACCTTAAGTCTCACGGAAAGTGCGCAAGCCCTATTCTCCACAGTCCCGTTGAAGGCTCAGCGATAGAGCGGATGTAGTTCTGGCGTGAACCTCTCATGAACTCACAGCATACCTAGGGTGTGTGGATGAGGTGTGGAAAGTGACATGACGTGTGGACACATGGGGGGGGGGGGGGAATCCTCTGCGTTCTTCTTAGTATTATCCATTCTGGAAGTCAGGAGTCATTTACATTGTGGCCAAGGCATTTCCTGCTGGCGTCATGTCTGGTAGCAGTGGTCAGCGTCTCAAACAGTGTGCTGCTTTACCATCATCATCCATTTGATGGTGATTAATTTCTTTTGTTAAAAGTTTTATTTATTTATTTTTATTTTCAAGTGCAGTAAAATGCAAACAGATTAAAACAGAAAAAAATACCGATGGACTGACAGGATCGAAAGAGCAGTTATCATATTACAATGAATGGTCTCAGATTCTGTTTACATCGTGATACCCCAGCATTGAAGTGGTTGGCCGCTGTAAGTGCCATTTAGCGACTCAGTCAGTCATCTTCTTCCCTCTAGTTCCCAACAGTCCCTATATTTCCATTTAAGTCTTAAATATATTTCTTTAAAAATGGACTTCCAAAATTATACCTGTTGTCCTCACATGCATCTGTGACACACAGACAGAATCAGAGTGTGGTTAGCTAGTTGGGGCAGTTGAAGCAGTTTTGGTGATGCCACTGCTGCTGTGGTTATTATGACGGTGGGATTTTGGCAGCTAACTTCCTGCGTCACAATCAAGGTGGATTGATCGAGGGGGGCCCCCAGTGCCCTGTGTTTACCTAGAACTGTGCGGTGATCACATGCACCGCTGCACTTTGTGTAAACAACGTTACCTCACGGTTTCTCATAGAAGTAGGAGGCAAGGAAGTGAGACGTTACTTCATGGATCCACCATCCTGACCATCCTGTAAATATCCCGTCTTTATCTGTCACGCCTAAATCAAGGTGGAGCTGCACCCCTGCATCTGGTGACCTTGTCTTGCAATTTCAGTTGTTGTGATGCCATAGCTCCGCATTATAATCCTCAACGGAAGCCCACCTACATTACAGAATGTAAACAGGACTCAAGCAGGTAATGAAAACACCACGGCTAGCCAAGTAAGTCACCCAGCTTTGGACAGGAGTGGTATGAAAATATATATTTATTATAAATATATAATAATAGCTTAAATAGCTATTTGTGCCCCTCAGACCTTTTTCCACGTGAACAGTCGAGCGAACAAGAATCAAAATGCGTGTAAAAAGTTAATAATATAAATCAATATAAACAATATAATTGTTACAACAGCAGGGAGTTTCAGGAGTGCACTGTGATACCCAGGATGCACAGCCAATATCGTACCGGGGTGCGTTTCCCAAACACTCCCCTTAGCAATTTACATAGTTGGGTTCATTCAGTTGCATAGTTACAACTATGGATGTTGCTGACATACTTAGCAACTATGGGAAACATGGGGGTGTGTTTCCCATAGTTGCTAAGTATGTTTGATTCCTTGGAATACTGGTCACACTGGGGATAGATAATACAGTACGAACAACCAGGAAAAAACTTGGAAAGTGTGTCATCAGATTAAAACCGGTAATGCTTCAATAACACAGCTAGAATTGCTAAGAGATATTTCAGTCAGACACTAAAATGAGACAAAGCACATTTCAGTGTTTCAAGGCCCATGCTAATAAATTGTACTCAAGCTGTATGTTTGACAAGCTGTGATAATACTGTAATATCCAGATTATTAAAAAAGGACCATAAACTGAAATATTGTGTTGACTTCACGTTAACATTCTGTTATCGTATCTGTAGTCATGTAACATGCTGATAACTTTATGAAATGTAATCAACTGAATATAAGCTATATACTTTTGTTATTGAGTAACTCACACGTGTTTATAGCTATTAGCTAATTTGGTAAATCAGTACTGCAATGTCGGCTCCTTTTTGCAATTCACTGCCCTAGTTTCACTTCCACGTTTCCCCGCTTTCATCACGCTGATTAGCACCCGTCACCCACGTACACCAATCGACAACGGCCCACTTGAATCCTAGCTGCTGGCTCATTGGACACATGCTGGTGTATGGGCCCTTAAGTGGCATTTGGAGAATCCTCGCCTGCTCTTAAATACATTCATTCTGATGGTGGCTTAGTAGAGCTTTATGGAAGGGCTTAGGCCTAGGGAAGCCACTGCAGTCAGGCCATACTCTAGTAGTTAAAAGAGAACAAGGTGAAGATTCTAGGGTCAGAATTCTTACTGGTAACGCAGAGCCACTGATAGAAATTGAAGCCAATAGCACAGGGGGTGCCTCATTGGCTAGATGGGCAATTTAGATACATCTGCTAGAATTTTTTAAAAAAATTATAAAAAAACAATTACATGCAGTTCTGTTTTATTGTAAAGGTGTGTGATATTTTTCTGCAAAGACATGTGTGCTTACATTTTTGGTGATTGTTATTCAAATCAGTAGTGCAGAAGAGTAGCAGTGCTCTGTGCCAGGACATTCAGTTACCCCAAGCACAAGGTATCAGAGAGGAAGTGCTTTCAGCCAAATGAACTGAACATGGCGTCACGTTTGTACATACCCTGTATGGGCTTATCGGATGCAACTGCCACAATTATTTAAATAATAACACTAATACACTGCAATGGATTGTTAGTGGTGTAGAAAGAGGCTTTGCAGGAATATTAGGGCTTTGATAGAGTTTGAAATCGGCAAGCACGTTGGTCAGCATTGATGGGGAAACCTAACATTCCTTCCCCAAAGTCGTCTGGTAGGGAGATGTGAAAGCGGTTTCCATCTGCGTGCAAGTGCCTCTCAAAAGAGGATCACAACGGCTGCGAGATGCATCCACGCTTTGCCTCGGGCCTGGAGGCGCTTTCGGTTTTCATAATTTTGTAAAAAAAAAAATAAAATTGCCAGCTCCTTGTTTTTAAGAAGGTGCTTACTGATGGAGCCATGTGACCCATGTGGTCCTCAGATTGTCTTTATGGGAGACTGAAGGGAAGATTCTGTAACATTCGTACCAGCCAGACTGATGGATCTGCACTCATCACACTCTCGTTTGTACAGTTTTTATTTGCTCAATACTGAGATCCATCCAAGCGGGTTTATATACACAGTAATCACTGCTGATCCTCACAAGGTACCAGCAGTAAATCCTTGGCTGGAGAGAATAATTTTTTTGTGGGAATGCATCAAAAAGGTCAGAAGTTTATAGTTTAGTGATAAAAGTGCATTCGACTTGTAATAATTATAATAGGACTGGTACCCCATCCAGGGTGTAGCCCTGCCATGCTGGGATAGGCTGCAGGCCTTCTCATGACTCAGACCAGGATCAGTAGTTAGAAGGACGGATGAATGGATGGATGGATGGATAAAAAAGTTAAGTGTATGTATCAGAGTTCCCTCCACGCTATTAGATTAACTCCAGTTGCTTTGAAGAAAATTGGAATCTGCTGCCTAAACATATTTGATATGACCCTGTGGTAAAAGTACATTTAAAAAATTGGGGGGGGGGGTTAGGAAGACTGCATTTTTGAGGCCTAAAATACCTCCATCCCCTCTCAAGATCTGGCGTTAAACTCTGTGAAAGGTTGTGCTTTTAAAAGCCTGAAAAATAGAATTTATTTTGAAAATTGTTGCAATTAAAAACTTTTGACAGCTGCGCGCCATGAAACCGATCAGCTTTAGAGAAAGTGAGAGAGAAAGAAACATGCAAACATAACAGGATATTACTTCAGTTTGCAATTGTACTTCTTGAGAAGATGAACTAATGAGAGATAAGGTGGGTGGGTGCGTCTATTTTTCTGAAAAACACAAGAGGTCTCTAAAGGGATGAAATGGGTTTTTTGGCCAGTAGTTCTATAGGTACTACTTTTTCAGGCAAGGTGCTGTCACCATTTCTGGTAACATGTCTTGAACTGTCATTATTTATAGAAACTGACTGAAAGTGGTGGGGTGGAGTAACAAATTGAGCTCATGCTTACATCTGACAGGATGTTGTGTTTCCTTTCCATGCATTCAAGAAATGCTCACCTTGTCATCACATCTGCTCATACAGATTTTTCAGGCTGGTCACTGTAACCAAACCAACAGCATGGATCCTCCTCATCATGAATGCAATGGACAATATGAATGTTGCTGTTGTTGATGATGTTTTACACTTCAAATAAGCTATCAGGTCTTTCCTGAGCAGTGCTTCCCCAGCATTTCCTCAAGGCCTTATAAGGTTCTCTCTTTGCACCATCAGTAAGACCTTATGACCGATGCTGTGTCGCTAACTTACTGACGGTGTCGAAAACTTTCGTGTTTCTCAAATGGCAAGGTCAAAGACCGGCATGAGGTGTGCTAATGCTGGAATATTCAGGGCTATTCTGTATCCGGTCATCTCTTTCCGGAAAAGAGCCTTGCCCTTTTGTGACCTGAAAACAGTAAAACTCCAAACATATGGGGAAGTGTGATTCTTTTTTTACAAAATGACATTTATTCAATGCAAGATTACACTGGGCCAGTGAGCAACCCGCTGTTTATCGGGCTCTTTTCGGGGCATCCCTGGGCCCCGATGGAAACGGCCATACAGACATTGACGTGTACCTGAGCCCACCAATCAGATGAGTATTCACTAGGTCACACTAAGGGGTCATTTTAATACCGAGATACTTTATTGTAATTAAATGGCCGTCCTATCAGTAGTTGTACTGCAGCACAACCTTGGATGTGTTTTTATACCGTTGTTCTTTTTCAGGACTGAGTCCCGTGATGTTTTGAACATCTTCAGGACCAGAGTTTGGAGATATCGTGTATGTGGTTTTTTGAGATAGGAAGTGTCCTTCTGACAGGAAACCGGCTGCTCTGCTGTGCAATTCTTGATTTATCTCATCGGTTGTGCTCATTTAAATGTGAAAATACAATGCCCTACACTTTGTCATTTCATTTCCTTTTCTCTGTCATTTCCGTTCACATGTTTTTTTGCATTCAAGTCTTTATTGATTTTCTTTGGAAGGCCTGGCACACTCACACACACACACACACATATATATATATATATATCTATATATATATACACACACACACATATTTATATATATATGTATATATGTGTGTGTGCGTGTGTGTGTGTATATACACACCTTTATGTGCCAGGCCTTTCACACATACACACATACATAATAGACTTGGCTCTTAAATATTAAGTGTTACGGGGGGGAAACCTACACAGCACAAACTTTTATGTTCATGTGAGTCCAAAATCTAACCCATATTGAAGTTGCAGAGAAAAATGCTGTAAAATGTTACAGTTGCCTGTAACATATACAGTAGGCAAAATTGTTCAGACTGAAATAATGTGTGTCCTAGCAGTTATTAATGAAGGGAATGTCATTAAAATCTCGGACAGGCGCTCTGTCACTACTATCTAACAAAATTACAGTGAGCACAGGATTGTTAAGTTAGTGAAAACTGTCAATGAGTAAAATCTGAATTGCGATGGTCACATGGCCAGTCACGGCCGTCTTCTCATTTGCCCGAGTTGTCTCTGCCTTATCTGTGTTGCGCCAAATGTTTTCATTGGCAGGGGGCATGGAAAAAGCCCTCTGGAATGACGTAGCCGGCCCCCCGGCCCCCCCCCCCGGGGGGGGGGGGGGGGGGGATGGGGGGGGGGCGGGGCGGGGGGGGGGGGCCGCGCCGGCCCCACGGGCACGGGG
>JABFEA020000110.1:8974355-8985877 GCA_019775915.2 Cyphomyrus plagiostoma | reverse complement strand
CATGGCATCACTGCTCTGTAATGCAGGCTCTCCTACTCGTGGCTCATGCCCCTCTCCCACCAAAGTACCAGGTTTCCCAAAAGCTTCTTTCCACGGAGTGGGGCGCCTGCCCGATTTAGATCATTAGTAAACATAGATGCTGGCCAGAGACTTGCAGTGTTTTTTTTTGTCTTTCATTTTCATCAGAGCTGGGATGTAATAGCCTACCTCTCTCAACACTCCACCATTGGCTGCTAACTCCTCTCCAGTATAGGGCAGCAATGATGGCTCAGGGAGGACGTGAGTTTTCAGCGTTTTCAGGCTGGGGGGCCTACGCTGTGGGGTCAAGGCGAGGCTTGAGGCCGCAGCCTGTCGGCGGGCAGCGTAATTTCATGGCCATCTGGGACACCCTGTGCTGATTTGTCCTGGGTGTTCCAGGTACTGAACTGATTCTTCACTTTCCAGTTCCCCCTACAGAGTCTGTAGCCCAAACAGAGGCGAGGGCACTGGCTCCATGCTAGCTGAACTGCTGTGTGGCAGGTGGCAATGCGGGCAGGGTCAGCATGACGGAGGCTGAGTGAGATGACGGGGGCAGGTTTGTAGCTAGAACTCAATGTTATACTGAAACAGAAGCGTCAGCAGCTATATTATGGCTTTAATCCCCGGAAACATTTGCAGGCTTTCTGCTGTTGGTGCATTATAGTGATTTTGAGAGCCCCCAGCAGGAAAACTTACAAAAAAAAACAGGCCAGTTCTTCACCAGTGAATACCAAATGGCGAACGTTGCATGAAGCTGTAAACCCTGTTTTAGGTTTGCCTTTTTAGGCCGCCAGTTAAAAATATAGTGATAGTGAATGCCTGGACAAAATGGAAAAAAATACCAGAGTAAGAAGCATGAAGGATGCTGGGAAGCATGCACCCACATTTACTCTAGATACAGCCCTGGGGTTCAGACTGGGACAGAGTGCGTTTGTCATTTTATTCCTGGCACTGTTACTTAAACTCCACTCATGCTTGTCTGCGCACCCACATTATGCTTCCCGAACCATGAGATTCAAGGGGTAAGATCTGTGGGCTTTCATTGGGATCTGCCCTCTGACGTGCTGCCTGATAGGAATTTTCTAAAATCCCATCCATCCGTACGTTTGTAATGTAGCACCACTGGCATGTCTCTGCTTTGCGCTCCTTTGTAGCTGTCCATTGTGTCGGTTCTGTTTTGTTGCTTTGTAACTTTTTGTTGTTACTTACAGTACAGATGCTTGACGTAAAGTGCAGGCGTTTCGCTGTTCATGGCAGGTAGGGGGGATTTAATCAGAGAGGAATTAAGGGTTGATTAAACATAGCCGCTGAAGTCAGACGGGTGGCGGTAGTGTTGGGTTTATTCAGTCGTTTATCTATTCACTTTTCTTCATCAGTGTATTAACAGATCAAACTACTACCAAGTATGTCTCAGAGGAGGAGGTCACCATCCATGGCATGGAGATGATGGTCACTGCTTGTGACTCAGTCATATGGCCCGTCACATTGACCGGTTCTAATTCAAATTATTGCTATTGTCGTTCAATTTACCATCCCTGTGCACACCGATGTATGAATCAAACAATGGTCTGTACTGTACTTTATGGCAAACCTGAGTCCAGAGTTTTTTCATTTAACCAGTGGCTCTGATCTTAACAAACATTGTGTTGCCTGCAAAGCTGAGAGACCATGATTCATGGTTTTTTTTTGTTGGGGAGAGGGGGTTAATTCTAGAGATGCACTGATACCGATATTTGGATCGGTATTGGTGTCCATCCAGACCTATTTGACGGATCGTGTATCGGCCATGCATGACTGATACACGTCCTATACTTATTTAGTTTTTGGCAATCGATCGCACAACAGCTCTTTCCCATTTTATATGTGTTTTTTACGGCATTCAAATCGAAAGCTATCACTGCCCTTCAGTCTTTTTTGCTGGTCAGTGGGTGTGAGTACTGTGACTTCCGTCTGCTGTGACGTCGTGCGCATACTCTTCACAGTACAATGATGCGATAATATGGGAGTATTTTACGCTTTTAACAGAAACCAGTAGCAGCGATTTGCAATCTATGTAAAATAGAGTTTTAAGGTGGGAATAGCATGACAATGGACAATCCCATTTAACATAGCGTACACAACTGCGAGACAAAACAAAGCAATGGATGATTTGGGAGTCGCAAACTTAATTGGACTGTTTTGCGTATGTGCCACAGCTTGTGATACAAGAGCGGCTGTCATCGCAACAAAGTGTAACTGCGCTGACGCCAATGGGAGAAAAACTGTGTGAAAATTTTAAGCATTCACCACTTGAGAATACAGTGGTACCTCGGTTCTCAAACTCACTATAACTCAAATTTCTTGAAAGTCGAACAAAACAGTTTGACTTAGAACTCGATCTGAATATCAGAAGTCGAACCTTGAACTGACGTAATATAAATTGTATGCGCCAGGAAATGAGTCATATTACAATGCAATTCTTACTTGAATGTCTTATTCACAGACTGGACGAATAACCAAATAAAGCAGCGCAACATTACAGTAATTAACAATAAATAGACCACTAACTTACATGTACTACTAGAGCATTTATGTCATTAATTTAAACTTTCTTTTACCATTAACTGAAAACTAGTTCTCATTGCTTTACGCGATATTCGGGAGAAATAGATTACACATCGGAACTGCCTGGGATACAAACGTCATGCATGTAACTAAACTCTTCAGCCAATAAAAGCAAAGGTGTGTCGTCACGGTGGCGGTTCCAGTTTGTGAAGCCGGGTAAGAGGTCGCAATGCATCTAACCGCAATGCATTGCGTCAGGATCAGAATGCGTTGCTTTAAGTCAAGTGGAATGCACCCAATGACTGGACTGGGGAAACAAACTGGAACACGGACTTAATACAGAGGACTAATGACCACAACCAGAAACAGCTGATCACATGGGGATCCCACACGAGGTTAACGAGGGGGTGTGGTACACGGAAGGAGCAGACAATCGAGGCAGGACAGGGGTAATGCTGGGATAAGATCTTTATCGTTTTGGAAGCCATTAAGAAAAAAATGCTCTTCTTGTTTTATCCTGTTCAACTTCTGTTTAAATGCTGAAAAACATATTTAGGTGTAATTTTGGGGGTCCAGGAACCAATTAATTGGTTTTCCATTATTTCTTCTGGGAAAAATTTGATCGGATCTCGAACTTTTTAGGATTCGATACGGAGTCCAGAACGGATTAAGTTCGAGAACTGAGGTACCACTGTGTTTGCTTTGAAGATATTCATATTGAACTGTAAATGCCTCAAAAACGCTTAAAACAAACAAGGTGGAACAGTATGTTGTGTATGCCTAATTAAAGTAGGATTAGTAGCCTAATTAAATATTTTTTGTCATACATTTTTCCCATCAGTATTTACTAGCTTAAAAAGATATATAGTATAACAAAGTAAAAAGAGCTCTTGTATCGGAATTTGTATCGGTATCAGCAGATGTGTATCGGAATCAGATCGGAACTGAAAAAATGTGGATCGCCCATCTCTAGCTAATTCCAGTCTACAAGCGAGAAGAAAACCTAAAATTGAAATTGAAGACCTAGTCATTTTTCAGCTACACCTGAGCAGCTAAGGTGATCTACAGCACGAATTATGACCGAGTAGTTAAGAATTGAAAAGAATGAAGACAGACATCCCCTGAGTCATAGAACATGGAAATTCCCAGTTCCTTTCTGGAGACAGAATCTTTTCATGCCCCTCATCCTAATGACATTCTTCTTCTTCTTCTTCTTCTTCTTCTTCTTCTTCTTCTTCTTATTATTATTATTATTATTATTATGATGATGATGAATAGTGAAGTCAATGTGAACTCCTGCCAGCCATATGGACGTTCTCTCTGGAGCTTCAGGCCTTCACAGTAGCATGTTCATCCTTGTGCTGATCATCTTCATCCACGTTGTTGCTGGTCATCCTATTTTATCTCCACTGCACCAGGTTTGCTTGTAATATACCAGAACAGGAGAGCTCACTTAATCAGCTACATGAATGATTCCTGTGTTACCTGATGTTTCATGGGGACTGTAAGCTGGGGCCGGCTGCCCCTTGTGGGGCCTTAGGCTGTACCAAGACGCTGACATGTGCCAGCATTAGGAGCAATTAAGACCGGCACCTAGGGGCTGGACGGCGCCCATGTGGCACCCAGGCCAGCTTCTCCAGCAGTGGCAAAATAAATGCTCAAAGGGAGTAAAGAAGTTGCATATTATTATGTAATGATAGAGTAATCACAGATAATCATAACAAGAACAGTAATATATCAGAAACAATATGCTCTTTGAAGTCATAACACATTATTTCTTTGGTCGCGTTAACTTTAATTGCATTAATTTTGATTTCATCCAATGGGAGAATTGTTTGACCAAATATACAGAATATACAAACTGTAATATTGTTTTTGATCGTATTGCAACTTGATTTTATATGCAGGTAATTGGCAAGATGTGTGATTAATTGCTATTTTAAAAAATGAATCATGTGACTGCCCTATTAAAAATTTTCCGGTCACGCCATGCTAGCCAAACAGTGTCCCCTACACGTTCCATAGCCGTTCTGTGCCAGCAATGCAGAGGGTGCAAGTACTGCTAGGGGTGCTGGATTAGCCATGCCATCTCACTCATGCCATGCACCATCTCAGACAGAGTGAAATTGCCTGGCTAAGTCGTGCCCCCTCAGAAGCTGGAGCCCCACATTGCAGCCAAGCCAGTTTACTGTGTCTCAGACTCTGTGTGGCATGTGCCCGGCTGTCAGCCGTGCCTGGTTGGCACCCTGGGCCGCTGCCTTTGACACCTATAGCGGTGCTTCTCAAACTGTGAGTCGCGTGATGTTCTTCTGAATATTCTAAAAAAAAAACTTTTAAATCCTTTTTTTTGTCTGCACCCCCCCTGCCCCCCTCCCCAGAATTGTCCTCCTCCCGCCCTCTTGTTGAATTTAATCATGGTGGATAACCCCCGCTACTTGGGTCAACCGATTTTATTGTTGAATACTCATAAAATAGAACAGTGGTGGGCAGTCTTATCTGGAAAGGGCCGGTGTGTATGCAGGTTTTTGGGGTAACCTTTAGGTCAGCTGTTCAAACCCAGGTGTGAGGACTCCTCAGCCAATCAGTCCTCTAATTAGTAATATAATTAGAGTGTTGCAGCAAAAACCAGCATACACACCGGCCCTTTCTGAATAACAATGGTCACCCAGGAAACAATGCCTTTGCTGTGAGATCAGGGGTTCAGAAAAGAAAAGGGTCAGGAGACTGGATCACTGCTATTTGGTGGTTTTCAGGCAAACAGTTTGAGACCCACTGGCCTATAGGACTGACCGGCCCTGTCAGTAATGTCTGCAAAGATCTATCGTGGTAAATATGGTGTTTGTGACATTGCTAGAATATTGCATTCCTGCTATAGGTGACATGACGGGGTCCGGAGTGGGGCAGCACGCGTCTGACCCGTCCCGTGTTTCAGTACACAGGTCCTGTCCCGGCAGAGCGAGAGAGCCCCATGGTGCGGAGTGAGACATCTCCCAGCAGGGCCCGCAGGGGCCCCACGCAGCGGCCCAACGCCTGCTGTTTCTGCTGGTGCTGCTGCTGTAGCTGCTCATGGTATGTCTGTCGCTGACGCGCCCCTCCCTCTGCGGCCCGCATCCCGCCACCACTGCCAGGGCTGTGCCATGCAGTGAGCGTGACTCTGCATCTTTACATCTTCATTACTCTTTTATACAGAGTATGTGTGAAACCCGTGCGCTAGACTCTCGGCCAGATCTCTGTGCATTGATATCCTCATCCATCATTACTTTTTAAAGCTCTTTATGCACCCCTAATTAATTGGCCATGTTTCTGCATCCCTTCATACGGCCAGAATGACGTGTTCTGCAAAACACAGGGTCTTTCTCATGCACAGGGTGTCTCTTCCACAGTACGTCCCTGAGGATCTTAGCCTGCAAGCAGATGCAGACAGTGAGAAAAATCATCTCACTAACTATAGTTAATTCATGTTTATGTACCTCTTTGATGGGAAGGTGAAATAAACTACACTTATAGAAAGTACAGGACCTAACATGGCAGCTGGTCCCAGTGGCATGGCGTCATTCCTGCTCCCCGCCTGTGATCTGCCCATTGTTTTCAGCAGAAACTTTGCATGCTAGGCACTGTGCTGACACCCCAGTGGTCCCGCACACACAAATCCCATCAGGAATGGCTCCTCTATGTCACACACTCACAAAACGACATGTGTGTCACGCTCACACGCTCACAGTTACCTTCCCAGTTACAGACAGCACGTTCCACAAAGGAAGAAAACATTTTCTGTCTCAATTAAAGTAAAACATTAGAATTTTGCAAACATACAGGGCATTTAACTCATGCAGATTGAGAGATTACATGCAGATTAATCTTTTGTTTTATACCCCCCATCTAAAGATATCCAGACATCGTTATGTTTTGAAGGTTTGGTCTTACTAACTGGTGTAATCAGACTGTAATATTTAGGAAAAACTCCCGTTAGTGTAAGAACATCCTGTTTGACCGCAGTTAAGGTGTAACAGCCAGTTGCTTCTCCTGACTGTCATTTTCATCTTTCACATTTACTGTTTAACAGCACCGTTTGTGGCTGGTGGTGAAAGAAGCTGGCAGGTACACATTGAGGTTAAGGGGGGGGGGGGAGAGATCTCACTTGAGAAACCTCAGGTGACTCGTTTGGCATTAAGGGGTATGCAGAAGCACTGCTGGAGCTGGGGTGTGTCCAAACGTCTAGCAGGGAGAAGGCATCTGAAAACAGGAACCGTTTCTCGTGTTTTTGCGTTTCCGGAAAGCAACTGGGGGAGAAAAGCATGGCCGTTTGACAGCACGGGTGTCTAAACCGCTCGTCACGCGACCTTGCTGAGAGCCCAGCGCCTATTGACCCATGCCAGGCCCCTGTGCCCCATGTTCCCCCTGATCCTAAAGCCTGCCCTTTGCTGACTGGCTGCTTCAGAATAAGAAATTGTCACTCTGCCTTCCGTTAAAACTGATTCAGAAGCAAACAGGAAGGGAGGAACCAAGAGGTGGCATGATGACTAAATGTGAAGGTGATCAAAGAAAAGAGAAGAAAAATATCTTGGTTATGTAGCCCTTTGGTGTGTTGGTATTACATGTCTGAGTGTTTCACATTGATAATTGTACCATTTTGTAAAAGGCGGGTTTTTTTGTGCCCCAGTTCCAGGGAAAGTTCATGCACGTGCATGTGTCCTGCTGCATGTCTGCATGCGTCTGTGTGCAGTCATATGCACATCCAGCATCTTTGTGTGTGTGTGTGTGTGTGTGTGTGTGTGTGTGTGTGTCTGACCCGACTTAAACTGTAGGCTGTGCAGTTATTTCTCAATGCCATTTCACCACCTTTCAGTCTTACTGTTAGGAATGAAGACGGCGGTCAGGCCAGAGGGAAGTCCCCGGAGACTAAGCTGGAGCTCATACCAAACTGTGAACCTTGGTGAGCACACACACACGCACACACACACGCACACACACAAGCACACACACACACACACATACCAGACGCAAACGCAGGTTCCCTCTGCTCTCTCATAACGGGTCAGGAATGTCTCCTTCAGCCCCCCTATTCTTTTACTTGTAGTCAACCAGAATCACTGGGATGCAGTTGCATGGTGATTGCATGTATTTGTCATGTGGGTGTAACATGTTCTTGATAAAGATTCAGAGAAGGTTTGTGTGGTTGGGTATAGGCCAATGCTTTGTGGGGGCTTTAATGGTGTCATAGGGGTGGTAATGTTTGGGATCTTTCTGGTTTGTTGGTTGTTTATCCTGGGGATTGAGGCTGAATTTTCCGATGTTCAAGGCGCTAGGTGTTGTTGGCCGATCATAGTGCGTCTTTGATCTGTGATTCCTGCATCTACAGTGCCAAACCAACGGTGGATGAGATGCGGCTATGGGCACACTCCTTCGACAAGATGATGAAGAACCCGGCTGGTCGAAACATCTTCAGGGAATTCTTAAGGACTGAGTACAGTGAGGAGAACATGCTGTTCTGGATGGCCTGCGAGGACCTCAAGAAGGAGATAAACAAATCCGCCATTGAGGACAAGGCACGGATGATCTATGAGAATTACATCTCAATACTCTCGCCCAAAGAGGTAAAAATGTCTTTCATCTGCGTGTTTTTGTTTGACATACAGGTCCAGGAAAATCCATAAAACTTACATTAGCTCTGGAAATAGGATCTAGAATTTTATAACAGAACTCGTCATAGACCAACAAAAGCAGATAACATATTAGAAAGTTAAAGCCTCATATTTTTAAATGAACCCGTATATAGTTGTTGAAAAGAAATTTACACCATTTTAGCTCTGCCATACAAAGCAGGACCAAGGCTGATCCAGGCTGGATTTATTTTGTTCCAGTTGTTCTTCTATTGTGGTTGAGGGCCTTGGATCAAGGTGCTGAAATGCAAAAATGAAACTCAAAACAAGCATAATCTTGGTCATGGTTGGAAGAAAATACACCATGACACAAAGACACAAACACACACACACACACACACACACACACTTCAAAACAGTTTCTATTGGGTTGAAGGCAAAGGTACACATGACATGCTTTGCACTTCCAAGGAGTTTTTGTATGTATAATAATATTGTAGCGTGGGTGACATGGCTCCGCATAACGGATCCTATTACGGTATCCCAGCATGCACATAGCCCTGTTTGTTTTTGGTGTTATAAATACTCAGGCTGTGTCGTCAGTTTACGTAAGTATATTTTTCTGTATGTGCCCCGCTCTGTGCCAGTCACTCTGTTCCTGTGTTCTCGCTAAGTAGTTACCACCTCACACTCCAGCTTCAGACCTAATGTGTCTCCATTACATGCAGTGGGAGTGTAGTTACTTATGTACAGTGCCTTTATGGCTACAATAAGAAGGCCAATTTGTTTTTGCCGCTGCCATGCTTCGGTTTGCTAAACGCCACAATGGAATACTGCACAAAATATATTTACATTTTACTCCTGAACTGGGGCACATTTCCCGAAAACCCCTTTTAGCGATTTAGATTCAGCTGCATTGTTCTAACTCTGTAAGTCACTAACATAATCAGCAACTTTGCTCTTGGGAAACATACCACCGTTGCATCATTTATGTGAATTACATTAGATATACATATTATATCTGGGAACTCAAATCTCTTGAAGTGCCCAAACTTTCACATGGAGTTCCGTTAGTTTTTTTCCACTTTATTTGTACAAAACAAAAATAATATACTAATCATCCTTAAAGTGTTGAAAGTAATGTTTCATCTTTAATTTTGTTCCCTTTGGAGATCAGTTAATCTTCTGCTTAAGTATTCACAGAAATAGAAATTTAGACCAGGGGTGGCCAAAGTTTAGCATGCCACTGTAGATGAACAAAAAATCAGTCAGTTAGGCCCTGTTTATTGCAGTCCACACTGAAATGGTTCTTAATGGTTTCAGCCCTGAAACAGAGCTGAAACCTTCATGGCTTTTCATGGTTCAATGTGCAATCAAAGACCAGAACCTTATGGTACCTTCTGGAATGGCACAATAGTCAAAAATTTCCAGCAATAACAAATGCAGATTAATTATGTTTCTTTTCGTTTCTCCGGGCATTTTAATAAGTAATTCCAGCAATATCCCGGGTTTGATTCTTGCCGTTAGGCTCTGCATTTATGGCGGTTTGCGGTTTTCTCGGTTAAGTCCTTATGCTCAGGATGAATGTAGTTCTCAAATTGCTCCCAGCAGCTATAATTCTTGCCTTTTATTCAGCTTGGAGTAATGGAGCATCTGCTGCTGTTCCTGAATAGCAAAGTATCTGCTTCTGGGAAAGGCTCTGGCCTATTTCATCCTGGGAGGAAAAAGTAACTGCTGTTGTGTTTATGACATCACAGTAAACCCACGAAGGTCCAAATTGTGCCTTCACTGTCCCTGCACTGTCACATCACTGCCTATTCGACTCCCACGTACCTGGCGAATTTTAAGTTAGCTGCAGTACTTGCACACACTGCATTATTTTGCCCCAAGCATCTTAAAAAGGAGTAACACATGTCCCTTTGGATAAATGCACTGTGCTCTGAGCTGACACTACAAACTGCACTTCCCTAAAATGCCCACTTTGCAATATCTGTTCCTCAAAAACAAAAGTCTGCACATTCTGCATATTATGTATTTGTTGCTCTGTGTGACCGACCATTTCCTGGTTTCTCCTATGTTCATTACCAGCAGCAGTACTGGCAGAATCACAGCGTCACGTTCTTTTTAAATCTGGCGTGCTATTGTGTGTGCAGTATCTGCTGAAAATGAAGGAATACTTTCCCTGGGTTAGTCCGCTGGGGATTCACGCTGTCAGGCTTTGTGGAGGGCAGGGGATTCCTTGATAGCGGACCAGAAACAATAGGCTGACTTCTGATAAATGAGGACAAATCACAGCCCTGCCAAAGTCAGACCTACAATTAGTCAGCCTTCTGAAGATCAGACTCCCCCAACCCCCCAACTGAGCCTTTGTTACTGTGAAAAATGGAGTTGAAGATTAAAAATAAAAGTTCTATTTAAAGTTGTCTGTGCTCTGTGCTCACTGGTGTTTCTTGGAGCCTGTCAGCGTAAGTCGGTGATCTCTCTTGACAACAGCAAGTTACTTATTTTTATGTTTTTTTTTTTCCTTTTCATTGGGGTCTGAGATAAGTCCTTTATTTAGACTGCACCCAAGGGGCTGTCTGTCAGGTTTCCTTACTCCTCCAGCTCTCAGCTGGAAAATTCACAGCTTGGAGACTCTCTGAGTCTCTGTTTATCCCCCTTTCAAGTAAAAGCCCATAAAGTGGCTCCGTAGGAAAGGCTGGATACAGGAAATTATAAATTTCAGCACGTTCCACAACCAAGATGGCTATAAATAGTCGAAACACTGCTTTAACTTACCGGGAGATGGAGGGTTCATCAAGTTCAGTATTTCTAAACAGCATCCATCATTTTCATAAGAGGTGCTGTTTGGCTGTTCATAAGAGGTGCTGTTTGGTTCTGCCTTCTTTATCTAATGAAGAGTCACTTTGTAACAACACAACTTTTTTTTCACCCATCTCTGGAGGGGGGGGGGGGGTGAACAATGTGCTGAGTATGGATTCTGAAATCTGTGATGAACTAAGTGGAGATGACTAGGATGTTGTATATTGGGTATGATCAGAAAGCTCATGACTTAGATTCCAATTTTATTTGTTTTATTTTGCAGTATGTAAGAAGTTACGTTTTTAATTTATTTCTTGTATATTGGATAAAAACCATAATTGCACAGTTCGGCTCTCTGGAGCTCAGTGAATTAAGGTGTGGTACCATGATAGGATGCCACCCGTGCAATAAGTTCATTCATGAATTTTTCCTGCTACTAAATTTTCCACGGTAAACTGTTAGTGGTATTATAACAAAGCGGAAGCAATTGGGAACAACAGCAACTCAGCCACAAAGTGGTAGGCCATGTAAAATCACAGAGCGGGGACAAGGCATGCT
>JABFEA020000110.1:8962128-8974255 GCA_019775915.2 Cyphomyrus plagiostoma | reverse complement strand
GCCCGTTGCTTCCGGGATAGGCTCCGGACCCCCCGCAACCCAGAAGGATAAGCGGTTTGGAAAATGGATGGATGGATATATATATATATATATATACAGAGGTGTACAAAAGAAAAACATAATCTCTGAAATAACTTAAAACTGCCAAAAGTTTAATGCCACCCTTTATTGTTTATTCCATATTCAACCCACATTAGACAGCTTTTGATTATTGATTCAGTTGAATTTTTTTATGATTAAACAAATGAAAATGACACAAACAAAAAAAATGGTACCCGTAATTAAGTATTTTGTGGCACCACCTTTCACAGCAATCACTGCCAATAAGCGATCTCTACTTCACAATGCGACACCTGCATTCGCCAACAGGTAGTCTGGCCCACTCTTCCTGAGCAAACTGCTCAAGCTGTCTCACGGTTTGAAAGGTGGCGTCTCCACACTGCAATTTTCAGATCTTTCTATAGATGTTCAATAGGATTAAGATCTTGGCTCATGGAGGGCTATTTAAGAATAGTCCAATGTTTTTTTCTCAGCCATTCTTCGGTGCTTTTAGCTGTATGTTTTGGGTCATTATCCTGTTGGAGGACCCATGACCTGCGACTGAGGCTGAGCTTTCTGACACTGGGCAATATGTTTAGCTCCAGGATGCCTTGGTAGTCTTGAGACTTCATTGTGCTCTGAACAGATTCAAGGTTCCTTGTGACAAATGCAGCAAAACAGCCGCAAAACAAAACTGAGCTCCTCCATGTTTCACAGTAGATATGGTGCCCCCTCCATGTTTCACAGTAGGTATGGGGTTCTTTTCTTTTAAAGCTTCATTTTTTCTTCTGTAAACACAGAGCTGATGTGACTGGCCAAAAAGCTCCAGTTTTGTCTCATCAGTCCGAAAGACATTCTCCCAGAAACTTTGGGGTTTGTCAACATGCATTTTGGTGAATTCTACTTTGGATTTTTTATGCTGTCAATAGTGGAGTCCTCCCTCCTGGTTCTTCTTCCATGGAGCCCATCATTGTTCAAAATGTGACGGATGGTGCAATCAGAAAGTGACCTACCTTGACCTTGGAGCTCAGCTTGAATGGTTTTGGACGGTTTCCTTGGCTCTTTCTCTACAATCATCATTCTGATCATCCCAGGGTTGCATTTCCTTATGCATCCACATCCTAGGAGGTTGGCTACAGTCCCATGAACCGTATACTTTTTAATAATATTGGCAGCATTGACAGGAACATGAAGCTGCTTGGAGATGGTGTTATAGCCTTTACCTTTAACATGGTTATCTATAGGGGTGTAATGATATGTTCGAGACACCATATACCCACGAGATGAGACACGATATTGATTACTGGAAAACAACCTTTTATTTGATTAATTTGAAAGAAAATGCTTCGGTTCTAATGTGTTGAGGAGTCACCGAAACCCCAGGTTTTCTAGTACAGAAAATGGTCTCATGTCGGCTGCAATGAAAACGCCAATATCCTTTGTTATTGAAGTGGCTCTAGCACTTGACTGTGAAAGCTGGGGTACAAACACATGTCTGGCCTTTTAATGTTTTCTTCACCGGTGCAATGGATTTAAGTAAAGAGCTATGATGGTGCTGCAAATGGCTTTGCGTTTGCGTTAGCGTTAGCCGCTGTGTACGGCATTATTTTCCTACAATGCTTACAGATGCTTCGTGTTTTGTCTGTCACCCTTTCACCGATCATATTTCCCGCCGGGTAACCAAAATGCTGCCACAAAAAGATTTAAAAGTAGCTGGGCCATCTACTATGGTCATTTCAACAGACACCAGCATGCTTACAGCAGCTGATTTGCAGCACCTTCGCGAGGCCGCTCTTCACTTCTTCACTTCAATTTTCGCGAGATCTCATCACACGAGATTTTGTTATACCCTAGTTCAGAGGTCCACCGGTCCGCGGGTCATTTGGTACCGGGCCGCATAGAAAAAAATATTTATATATATGTTTTATCGATGATCAGAGTCTGAGTGATGTTTTTTTTTTGAAGAATATAAAAAATTTGGGGATTCTCTCCCAATTAATTCAACGTAATTTGTCACGTTATTTTTATGCGGTTTATATTTGTTTTTATGCCAGTCGTATCATTTTATTTCATCGTATTTACCCCCCCCCCCCACTTTAAAGGCCGGTCCGTGAAAATATTGTCTCACATGTAACCGCAAAAAATGTTGGGGACTGCTGCCCTGGTTAAATACTTAATTTGAAACATGACTGATACAAGGATAAATTGTCTCTTTAGGGGTACCAACACATCTGTCCATACTATTTTAGTATATCTTTGTAAAATAAAAAACAAATTATTTCTTTTCACAATTTTATTGGTTTTATCATATACTGAAGGCATGCAGGAAGACATTAGACAGTTGCTTTTAATTGAACCACTTTTCAGGGGAAATTAAGTATTGTTTCAATGAGCTGTAAGGGTACCAACAAATTTGTCCATATCTGTGTGTGTGTGTGTCTGTGTGTGTGTGTATCATATCATATACATTTATCTCAATGTGCTGCATTAATTTTGAAGGCATAAAGGAAAGATGAATAGTCTTGTTGATTATATTTGTTGCCCAAATGGGAGAATAGTATGAGATTAGATTTTAATCGAGATGTGAGAGTTTAAATTGATATTGCACAGAATCCCAGAATTGAGAGCTAAAGTTAAAACATTCAGTCATAGTTTCATAGTTTTATTGTTACCTGGTTTATTTCTTTTTAATAAAATTGCCGAATAGAGGCATACATAGGATATCGAAGGGTTATACCTTAAATTATTAATATCTGTTATGTTATAAAGTGTATTTTCAGTGGTTGTTAGATTTCTGTTTTTAGAACGATTTTCCAAATAGGCTTTAGTTGGGTCAAGCGGTCTGGATTAAGCAGTGTTTTAATCCACCTGTTGAATCAATGTCCTTATATGTACAATTTCTCTTCTTATTCTACATCTGGAGTTTTTGAAATAATTAAATTCTGTTTGTACCTGCTTGCAAGTACTATTTTAGTTGGAAATTAATTTGTACAGGTATCACAAGTTTAAGTTAAACCATTAAACAAATTAAAATATGGGTCATTCTCATGAACTTGAGAGTTTTTTTTAAACATCAATGTATTGGTGTTTGTTTGTTTGTGTGTGGAGAAATTTACATTACTTTAACTTTTTACTTAAATTAAAATTATGGAATTGCATGATTTCCCCCAAATAGGTAGCGAAAACACAAAATTACATGAAATGTTTTAAATTTTTCAACTTTGTTTATTTTGGACTATATCCAATAATCAATGTGTATGACAAAGCATATATTTTTGCGCTACTTTTCATTAGTTTTGTCATTTTTTTCTCATCTCGGTAACTATTGCTGGATTTGACATAACATTTTGTTTATTAGGGGTGTTTATTATTACAGAATTAAATGGTATAACTAAACTGATTAACTACCACAGAGGAAAAATGAACATGTTACAGTAATGAATTTGTGGCAATGACCCATATATGTGCCTTTGTATTAATTCTACATTAATATGGGGATTCATTGTATAAATATTTATGATTATACACGTAACTGTGATTAATCAAGGGATGTGTGTGTGTGTGTGTGTGTGTGTGTAAAACCACATGTCATAGCCTCCAATTCATTCCTAGCCTACACTGCTCTGTTTTCTTTCATATCACTAAGATTTCTGTCAGTTTGGGTGGTCTTGGTGGAATTCTGGAGTGGGGAAGGGGTGTCTCAATACATACCATTCTCCTTAGAGCCCCTTCATATTCTCACCTAGTACTGCATATGCCACAGTTAGAAGCCAGCAAACATTTCATTACTTCATTAATCTAAATTAACACATCATAAAACATTTTTGGTGCATAATCTTTGTGTTTACATTCAAGTGTGAATTTCGGGAACATAAAGTATGCTTGTTCTAATCGATTAATAAGTAAATAATCCATAGATCAGGCCAGACCTCTTCTTCCAAGATGGGAGAAGCAATATGAAATATAATTTGAAATGTTAAACTCCACTTTTTCTCGTGCCCTCCCATGCCAGGTGAGTCTCGACTCCAGGGTGAGAGAGGTCATCAACAAGAAGATACAGGAACCCACCCCCTTCACGTTTGAGGACGCTCAGCTTCAGATCTACACTCTCATGCACAGAGACTCCTATCCCAGGTTCCTCAGCTCCCCTATATACAAATCCCTGCTGCAGGAGGCATCTCGCCCACCTTCTGAGTCATAGGTCCACCACTCTCATCTCCCCTTCTCTCACTGTCCCTCTCTTTCAATTCCCTTTTGCACAACCACTAAAAGAAAATTCTCCAGTAGGGGGATTCTTCTTATTATTAGTAGTATTACTATTGTTATTATTGAATTTTTTGCTATTTCCCCACACTTTAGAAAATGCCCTGTTATTGGTGGGATTTACCAAATCTACACAGACTTTAACTGGAAGACACAGGGTCATTAACAGAAGACCTTTTTGTTTTCTCATTCCACTGCAGTTACAGCTACTACGTCTACTACTGATTTATACATTTTTGTACGTTTTATTTTATTATTATTTTATTAGTAGTATTTTTTGAATATATATAGATAGGTACGTGTTGGTGCCCCGATGCTCGGCAATAAGGCACTGAAGTATATGTTGGAGTGGTTCAGAGCACGACCACTGGACTGGGATTCTGTTGTGATCTGTTTAATCTGACCTTTCCACTGTCTTTCTGCTGGCATTGATTGGGCAGATTTAGCTGTAGTGGGAGGGGGGGGGGTGACTGAGAGGTTTGTGGTCAAGAACTTCAAGGTGGCCAGGAATGGTTTGTAGGTTTGCAAACCCAATGATTGTACTCAAGTGGCCTAAGGAAAAGTCTGAATAATGAAAGAAAAAACTAATATCACTGTTTCCTCTAGAATGTCAAGTATGTTTCTAAGAAATGTTATTGGTGTTATTTATTTTCTTTAATGCACAAATTCATTTCCTTTATTCTTTCGAATTGGTACTAGTGACAGTGGTACTGAGCTGCGTGTCAGACACACAGAAACGATACCGGGAGTATTTTTTATTTTGTTAAATATAAACACAGTTCCTTAGAGTTCACCGGTAGAGATTGCGTGACCCCTGCTTCCTGCATTGCAGCTGCTTGTCACTGTCATACATGATTTAACATACTTATTTACCCACCACACTTGGTGCCTCAGTGTTAGGAGGGACCCCCCCCCGGCCACTTTAACACAAAAGGATACACTCTTCGCACTCGCAGTAGGGATCACAGCCATGGCTACGGGTACTGGCCTAAAGGCTCATCTTAAAAAATACAACCAATATGTGTCATTCCAATACTACTGCAGTATAATATATTGCTAGTAATAATTGTATTTCTTCATACAGCACTTTCTGTTCAAATTTGGTCCCGCTGGTTTATTATTCCACAGTGGAACGCATAAAACACAGAAAGGCTTTATTTTATTTGTAGGCCTATGTTTGAATGTATGGCTTGCAACAGTAGGTGTGCTCTCCTCTCTCTGCCTTGTCCCAAGAGAGACTAGACACACTTTGGCTTGTAAGAAATACAACTGGTTTATTCAAATGCCATCTGCTAAAGTCCTGTTCAGGCTAGTCTGGCGGAGTGCAGTCGTATCTTGAGGCCCTCCTCTTATCACCCATTGGTCAATTATTATCCATTGTCCAGTCAGCCCTGTCCATCACAATGTCAGTATTGTGCCTGGGTATGGCCTCCCCAGCAGATAGAAGCTTATCAATAACAAATTCAATAATCGATCGTTGATTACCTCCAGACAGAAATTGCCAGGGCATGCTTATCGGTCTACTGTAGAGCTGAAACTGCAAAACAAACATTGCCGGATCACCAGATAGTTTCAGCACAGTTTAGGATTCTGCTGTTTTAATCTTAGTTTTATTTGTGTGTATTTACACTGAGCATAAGGTGATTCTGCATTGACCATCATTCTGTTACTGTTGAAGCGTGACAATTCATTTTCACTCTGAGCCACCATCCTAATTTTTTATCCAGGTGTTACATGTTTCCTTGTAAGTAGTAGCCATTTTTATTCTTTTAGAGGTTGGTTAGAAAAAAAAAGTAAATTAATTTTTGTGCATTAGCAAACTACAGTTCCATGTAGTTGCTGCTTACTGACAAAAAAATATATAAAATTGGCACAAACAAATCATAGAAAAAGGCAAAAACCCTTTATTGACAAAATCTGCCACTTCTCGCACTTCTGTTTTGTCAAAATGGACGTGATGATGAAAGTGGTAGTTCCTAGTGATACAGAAGCTATCTGGTGCTGACACAGTGAGCCCCTGGGTCTCAGCCCTTATGAAAAGTTAGCCATGTTCATTAGATATGTTACACATGTAAAAAACATGGTTCTTACATTACAAATATATCTATTATTGCCATTTTTATACATGGTATCATATATGTAACAACATATATGTTGTAAAATGTATAAAAATGTATGATTTAACAATGTGTATGCTGCATTTTTTGCATTTTTGAAAGTGGCAATAATGTGTATATTTAAAATGTATTGTATTACAATGATTTTGACATCCTGGAAAAAATAACATTCTTATATAAATGTTTATGAAGATAAATAAATCTGTATTATATTCCTTATTGAATTTCTTTACATATATTGGTTTTCTATAAGGGAACAGCCATGCTAGCCATCACAGTCGAGTCCCTTATGTTCTTCAGTGTATGAGGCACCCAGCTTCCGTGTTGAAGGACGCTGGGCCACATGTGACATGGGAAAGCTGTTTTAGATACACAGCTAGTTGATGCATTGTGTTCACATCACCTCTCCAAATTACACTCCCCCCCACCCCCTGGACGCTGGCCTGTGTATGCACAGACGCTTAGACGGCATGTGGGATCCAAGTGAGGCACTTTGTATCCACGACAGAGCGTGGGCAACAACAAAAAAAGCGTCATGGCTCCATTCAAATGGGCATTAAAACAAGCTTAAGAAAGCATGATACTCTGACCTTTCGCAATGATTTGTACTTGTATTCTTACCGTTCAATTGACAATTGGCTTAACACGTAAAATGCACTTATTATCACTGAATTAAGTCAGCTCCAACAAAGTAACTCTTTCATTAACTTCACATTTTGATTTATTGCTGCTACTGTAGGTATTTCATTTCCAGATCGACACACTAGAAATGCAATAAGGGTTCCTAGGACTTTGCATTTTGGGTTGGCTTAATTAAAAGCTGATGTTTTATCCTCTCCTTAGCCATTCACTAGCAAATGAAGATGCAAAGGATTATGTCTGAGATCAAATGGGCTGCCATTGGGAGCAGCAGTAAATAGAGTAGCATAGCGACTCATTTTCACTGCCTGGTTTCAGATGGTGCACAGCTGTGGTGTTCATACTCAGTGCCATGGATAGTCGCAGGTCAGACTGCAGTAGAGGGAAGTCTGCTTACTGTTTACAGTTCAGGATTTTAAATTGCAATCTTCCTTTCTAGCAGCAGTAAAACATGTATAGCTAGTATATTGCATAAAGCTATAGGCATATAGAATTTATTCACAGATATATATTCTTACGCCCATAGTTTTCCTGGGCATGGTCCCAGGTACATATTTTTTCATATATTTTATATAAGCAGATCTATAGTTCATATGATGTTACATTTAACACAATCATAATAAGATGTTTGTTTAAATGCATTTTACAAGAAAGGAGTATTGCAGTTTTTAATGCTGTTATTTTATAGAGTAACAAGTGCTTGGATGTATAATTTTTTTTGTGCTGAGAAGATTTAATAATTGTGCATGATGTTATTTTTAGAAATATGTATGTTTATATGAAAAAAAAAATATATAAACATATATTTAGTAAAGCCTTGGTTATCCAGTGTGATGAAATGGTCTGGCCAGCTTGAGCGGATGTTTCAGTCCGCCGACTTCTGTGCCAAGAGTCCTGGGTGGGGGTTGGGGTCCCGGCACAGGCGAGAGAAGACCTGCATCCACCTGACACCTGGCCAGCGCAGCAGCCAGCTCCCGGACTGCAACCATCTGTACAGCTGTGTGCTGCTCCACAGCACCTCCTGCTGCATGCCCGCAGGCACGCATGCGCAGCACAGAAGGTCACACACAAGAAGCCCGTCATACATGGGAGGGAAGAGGAAGAGCTGCGGATGGGGCTTTCCTGGGCCTGCATCATAAATGACCGTGCTGATGGTTTCTCTACTATACTTTGGACCTTATTCTCCATTTTTATTCTGATTTTTGAATAAGAAAAATACCTGTGTGCCTGCCCATGTCCGAGTGGCAAAGGAAGTTTCCAGCACATTGTGATTTGACCACGAGGGAGTATTATGGGGATCTTTGATCATTCTCGTATTGCCGTATTGTCGTGTCGGATGAAAACCCGGGTCCCAGCTCTGTACACTCTGCCGCCGTCAACTTCACACCGACGGCCATCGTCGCACTCATCACGTGGCTGTGTTGTGTTTACCATGATGCTGCCCCGTGTGACCTCCCCTCCGTCCAAAAGCCAGGTGGGCAGAGAGGAAAACTCAGAGTGCGGAGGCATGTTCATGTTTACACATACCTGAGCTGGAAGTGTCAGACAGCCTTTTGTGTTAGGTGTGGGGAGCACGTGTGTGTGTGCGTGACGAGGTGTGCACACCTATACTCCCACACACACACACACACGTCTGAAATATACCATACATACTTTCATACTTATTTTTTTTTGTCTGTCTCTGTGCTTGGTAATATTGGTGATATTAAAAATTAGAGTATACATAAATGTACCACCTTCATCAGAGGCTCCTTTACAAGGCTCATCGTAAAACTGTTCTCCACACAGGGTGAAGTACAAGTGAGCGGCAGTATTTCTGTAGACTGATCCATCGCATTGTTTATCCCTTTGTGCTCTCTGCTTCTCTACTACCTGTTACAGCCTCGACAACACAGTGCTATGAAAAGCAGTGGCTGTGGGTTATTACATTGTCATTTATTCGTGTTCAGCCAAGTCGCGTCGATTAAAAATCGAATGCCAGGGGCAAACTTTAACAAATATATGTTTTTATTTTTTCTTTATTTTTTGTGATGACCTGGAAACCAACCTCATTGGTGCTATTTGCCCTGCCACACGAAGCTGGGCCTCAAGCAGACTCTCCACAGTGTCAACTCCTGCTGGTCCTACCTGATCCTGACTTTAATCTGTTCTGCTGTGTTACCATAGAGCTGGATTCAATTTTTTATATATATATATATATATATATATATATATATATACACACATACACAGACACACAGATACTGATAATAATAAAGGAGTTGTGTTATCATTCAAGTATCGGTGTGGAGATGTTTCTTGTGTCTGAGAAGGAGCAAATAGACAGCAAAATTGTCAAAGCAGGTTTCCCTTGATTTATATCTATCTGTCTATTACACGCAAAGTGCCAGACAAGGCAGCTCAAACCCTTATTTTCAAATTTGCCACCGGCATTGATTTTATAATGCCAGTTGGCCCAATTGACAGGATTGAAATTAGTATGAACCTAATTTCACGCCATGCTTCGGATCCTGCCACAACATTTCTCTTTTCTTTTTTCTAAGTGTATTTGTTCTGTAGTGGAAGAGCCAGTCCTTTTCTCTTATTGTACTTTTCTAAGAACTACATTTAAATATACCCCAGGTTGTAAAAGACAAGTGTCCATTGGCTGACCATTTCAGATGATGCAAAAAGGTCAGAGGGAAACATGATCTTTTATGAGTAAGACAAGCCGCATAATTTCATTGTAACACTGTAATTGTTGAAACTAGCAATAATGAAATTTTGCTAAAATGTGTATCACATTCACCTGTTATGTACCATTTAGATGTAGCTTAGCTTTTAAACATAAGAACATAAATTTACAAACAAGAGGAGGGCATTCAGCCCATCAAGCTTCTTTGGGGAGAACTCAACAAGTAGCTCTGATTGAAAGGAACCCAGGGTTTTAGCTTCCACTACACTAGCAGGAAGACTATTCCATACTCTAACTACACAATGTGCAAAGATGCTTTCTCAGATCCAGTTTAAAATGTTCTCCCACTAATTTCCACCTATGGCCAAGAGTTCTTGTATTTGAAATAATATTGAAATAGCAATTTGGTTGGACAGCACATCCACATTCTTGTAGCCATACGTTGAACTCTTTCCAAGGCAGCAATGTCCTTTTTATGGTATAGTGACCCACCCTGCACAGAATATTCTATATGGGGTCGTACCAAGGAATTGTATAACCTTGACTTAAACTCCACACACGTAGATATGTAACCAAGCATCCTATTGGCCTTTTTTATTGCTTCCCCACACTGGCGAGAGTGGGACATGGAAACATTAACATACACACCAAGATCCTTCTTACAGAAGCCCTGAAGGGCAAAAGACACCAACAAATTCAAAAACACGCCAGCAAAATCGAAAACATGCTAGCAAATTTGAAAACTCCAGCAAAAGAAAAAACACCAGCAAATTCTAAAACACGACAGCAAAAATGAAAACACAACAACAAATTAGAAAACACGCCAGCAAAACTGAAAACATTAAGCCCTGTAAGATGCTGGGACGCTGATTGACAGGCTCCCTGACCAACCAGTAACAAGCATGTGATGACTAGTGGGTACATACCCTTTCTGTTTTCAGTGCCACTAATGTTATAGTGTTTTCGCTTTTGCTGGCGTGTTGTTGAATTTGCTGGCGTGTTATCCATTTTCCTGGCATGCTTTTGAATTTGCTGCTGTGTTTTCTAATTTGCTGGCATGTTTTCTCTTTTGCTGGTTTGTATACACCCTCCTTGGTGTCGTTTGCAAATTTAACCAGTTTGCTGTGTGTATTGGTGTCGATATCATTAATTTAAATGAGGAATAACAGTGGCCCTATAATTTAACCCTGCAGTACCCCTCTATGAACACAGGCCCACTGTGATATTGTGCCTCTAATAATATCTGCTACTTCTTGTTTGCTAACCAGTCCTCAGTCTAAGCTGCTACAGTTCCTAGAATTCCTGTTGCTTTGATCTTAAGCAGGAGTTGTTTATGGGGGACAACAGCAAAGGAAATCTAAATAGATCACATCATAGGCCTTTTTGTGATCAGTTTCTCTTGTAGCTTCCTCAAATTACTCAAGTAGAAGAGTTAAACAGAATCTACCTCTCCTAAATCCATGTTGGCTATCCCTCAGAATATTATTTGAATCCAGGTAATCTAACATTTTTGCTTGGATTATAGCTTCCATTACTTTCCCAGTTATGAATTAAACTAATTTACCTATATTCTGATGGATTTCTTCTATCCCCTTTTTTGAATATGTTATATTCAATGTTATATTAGCATGCTTCCAATCAGAAGGTACCACACCAGCAGATAAGGATTTCTGAAATAGTAAAGATAAAGTTTGGCAAATAATATCCCTCATATCTTTTAAAACTAGAAGATGCCATCAGGGCCCTAAGATATATTTTGAGTTTAGCTAGACTTTGTAGCACTTCAGTTTCGCCTATACATATACTAGTTATAGACAACACTGGATTATTAATAATAAGAGTCGGTATGTTACTTGTGTCCATCTATCTTCTATACCGCTGATTTTCATTTATAAGTCACTTACTGTCCTGCAGATCCTGATTTCAGCTTTCTGAGCTCTTTTGGAGTTAAAATATTGGAAGAAACTTTTAATGTGCCTGTTCTCATTGTCACAATGAGCCTGGAGTCAATCCCACCAGACACAGGGTATAAGGCAGGAAACACCCAGTGTGGGGGGAAGTTTATGGCTATTTTAAATAACGGTTATCCAACATTTTATGTTAAACAGTGTGATCCTCTTTACTTCAAGGGTAATTCTTAGGGTGGAAAGTGATATTAACCCCACTCGCATTTATGGTGGAAAGTGATATTAACCCCACTCGCATTTAGGGTGGATAGTGATATTAACGCCACTCGCATTTAGGGTGGATAGTGATATTAACGCCACTCGCATTTAGGGTGGATAGTGATATTAACCCCACTCACATTTAGGGTGGATAGTGATATTAACCCCACTCGCATTTATGGTGGAAAGTGATATTAACCCCACTCGCATTTAGGGTGGATAGTGATATT
>JABFEA020000110.1:8925952-8942187 GCA_019775915.2 Cyphomyrus plagiostoma | reverse complement strand
CACACCCCTAAATGCATTGAAGCAACTGCCATGTGATTGGTTGATTAGATAATTGCATTAATGAGAAATTGAACAGGGGTTCCTAATAATCCTTTAGGTGAGTGTATATTATAATAATAATAGTGTTCTAATATGCCTTGGGTGTAGTAGGCTGGAAATAAGAACTGACTAAGCACACACAAACAACAACAACAATAATAATAATAATAATAAGAAGAAGAAGAAGAAAGTTTCTTTCCTGTATAAAATCAGCTCAGCAGTCTCAGGTGGATACACGGTAGCAGCACCACAAACATTGAAGATGATCTAGTCATTTAACTAAATAATGTATTTAATTCTTAAGCACAATCTTTAATTTATTTTTATTGCATGTAAAAATAATACTAATTGATATTATAAGCAAGTGACTGTCCTGGATTCACTGATATTTAACCAGTCTAGCTAATTTGTTAGCTTTATGATAATTTACTTAATTATGATGCTGATCTCATTTCAATGGTTGATATTAAATGTAATTGTGGAGAACTGTGAGATAAGAATCATACATGTTATAAATAGACCTTTCAGAGAATTACTTCATAGCACCCCCAATACAGAAATACACAACTATAGCTATATAGTTAAAACAAAGCACATTACTATGTCCTGCAGAGAACACTGTGTTACTGCTCAATTTGGGTGCAGAAATAATGAAATAAAAAAAAATCATTTTGCATTCTTGGGGAAAATGATCCAATTGCTTGTGTCACTGCCAGCGTATTGTCCCCCTTACAGATGTACACAAACCACCAACACGTGTTCCTCATTGGCAGGTTAAGTACATATGTTGGTACTTTATCTGCATTTTCACAGTATATGTTATGTGTGCTGGTGGTATGAGAGATTCAGTCTGACTCCTTGAACAAGGATGAACAGACATTTTCACGGCCATTGCTGACATCAAGAATCAGGTCTGACATTTTAGCTTGAAAACATTTGCTCATGTCAAAATACATGCTATCGACGCTCGTACTTGTGTGTAGGGAATATTTCAGTTCATCTAGTAGGAAACAGCTGAAAAAGTCCTATGGATTCAGCCGTGCTTTAATGTACATGCACATAAATATGTTTTTAAGGGTGTGTAGCTTCATTCTTGAACTTGTGCTCTAATTTTGCCAACTCCAAGCCCTTCTGTACATATTCACTGCCAGAAATGACCACATTTGTGATCTGCGAACGACAGAGTCGGTGTACATGTCAGCAGTGCTTTCACGGGAACAAGCGTTTAATGATATCTGTACTTTTCGTACAGAACAACGGTGCGGTCAGTCATTCTGAACAGCAATGAACAGGGCTGACATATTTTGCTGTATTTATTAGATATATGCTTTTGTCTGCCTTGAAAGGCCTATTCAGAGGGAAATCATGGAAATGTGTTCAGAAAATCAGCCTGACAGATATAGACTGGACCAGTAATGAATAAAAGAAGATTGAATAACATCCAAGATTATTTCAAAACAATGAAGCATTATCTTGCCTCTGTCTAGGGTCTTCTCTGTCTGACAAAAGTACATGTTCTAAATTTTAAACACATGTACCCATCCACATAAAACACTTTTCTGGAGATGTAAATACAGTCCAAGAAAAAAGAGAATATTTGTTGTTTTTATTCAGTTTTTTGCTGCCAAGTTCCAAGCTATTTACCTGTTAAACATTTAGCATCTTATCTTTCTAGTTTTTTCAGATTAGCACAGTGGTTGCTGCCCTTATGTAACATTTCTGGTCCTACGAGGGAAGTCTTTTGTACCCTTGAGAACATGAAGAAGTTCTTCCACAGAAAAAAATCTGTTTAAGTGTAGCTGAGTCACTCTGGATTAAAGTATCTGCTAATCAACTGCAGTGATTTAAAAAATCTTCCATTAGAGAGAGGCTCTAAGGCATTCCCACCAGGTTTGGTTTCTTTTTAACTTTTTGGTGCCATTGAAAATGTTTTAGAGAGATCTCTGTCCAGTGTCCTGTGTCATTGATGACTGTCCTGTACTACTCAGGACAAATGCACAAAATCTGTCATACGGAGACTAAAACAATGGGAATCCATGTAGGGGCGCCTGAAATAATTATTTTCCTTTTTTTATTTATCAGCCCAAAGCAGTGACATGACATCATCATCCTGTCCCTGAAACCAATATTACACTGTATTAGCGTGGCGGTCTGGTACTTGGAGGTACAGGACCTTTGGTTGACCGTGCCTTTTTGTAGAAGTATAATACTGTAGCATTGTAATATTATAGCAATTTTACTGCACCAGAATGACCCCCTTTCCACACGCATACACAACATACATACACACACAGGTTCCTGCAGCATAGCACCCCCTCCCACAGCCTCCCGTGCCCCCCCACTAACATATCCTTGACCTGGTCTGCTAGGGCATTAGAGCATTTCCCTTTGGCCAGCAACAGCAAGATTGTGGAAGGTACCTCAGCACAGGACTTCGCTGTGGGAAGGCAGGGGCAGCTGAACTCTCACACAGCATTCTTCCCATTTAACACTTCCTACACTGCCTGCTCCACATCAGATAGATGGGGGGGGGGGGGGTTACCAAACAAAAAAAGAGGTAGAATCCAGGGGGGATTCATAGAAGAATAGAAGAACAGTGCTGAACACAAAGCCTACGTGTTTCCTCCGTCTCACGGCACTGGAGGAGACTCTGGGGTGACGTTAATGTCCGTTTGATTCTGCTGCGTCTTGATTTACCTTTCGGAAAGTTTCTCTCTCCCGTGTTTCTTATTACTTATTTATGTTACTTATTTGATAGCACCTCATGTGAGGATAATATAACATGACGGAACATTTTTCAAACTTTAATTCTCAATTCAGTTATTGGGTTGACAGTTTGGAAGCTTAATGATGATCCAGTGGTTCTAGACAAACCCACACGTGATGTCCTGCTTAGGAAAGCAATTCTGATATCAAGGAGGAAATTCACTAGAATGCCCAGTGATTCTGGTGCATCTCCTGTCCAGATTCACTATGCACGTAAAGATAAGGCATCTTTGCTGTCACTGAAAGGTGTAATAATTCATCTTAAACATGTCATGGGCGTAGTGAGCTCACCAGTCGACAGGCAGCCGTTCTGATCCCATTGATTAGAGACTGGAAAAAAAAGTGAAAAGCGGCGCTTCTCGTCTTGCTGGAACAATGAACACCTCCCACCCCTTCAAGCAGCACAATTCCCAGAAACCCCCCAGGTCCCAGACTGCGGCCCTCCCGGGGGAGGCCAGTGCCCGTCTGCTTGTCTGCTCGACGAAGGCGGCCGGCGGCCCAACCCGAGGAGAGCGCCAGCCCGCCATGTGCCGCACACCCAAACCTGTTTGTTCTTATGTGGGCCGTGTGTTTCTGTCCCGCTCTCCAGGCCGTTGCGCATGATCAGCACCTCTGTGGCCCCCCTCAACGCTCACCGTGCCCCTGTGTGAGGCGCATTTAGGCTACGGAGCATCGAAAGTAAACCTTGAGGTCAGGCTGCAACATTACAGCTAGGTCCCTGTGAGATGCTAAACGCCAAGCACTCTATATTTAAATCTAATTGTTGTTGTGGAGACTGTAGGAAACAACACTGTGTTTTCCTATTCTGCACTACAGTTAGGCCCTTTCACACAGATTGTAGTATAACCCCCCCCCCCCACCTCCATGTATTTAACATTTTCCAAATAGCTGTGCAAGCCACAAAATAGTTTCCCCAGTTTGTGGGGAATGATGATGCTGGAGACTCTCCCTTTCTAAGATGGCCACTAGTAAATTTAAGCTTTGCTCTACAGTGTAAGCTATACTCTTTATTACAGGGGTTGCCTATTATGGCATTGACACCACAGCAGTTAAAGAAGGATTATCTGATTGTAAGGTGTAGCTATCCTCTCAGCTCCGTAATTCCATTAGGCTTGAACATCTTAATCCTTTGCCTTGCAGCCAGTTTTCACATTTTCTGTGAATGAAATGCCATTAAAAAAAAAAACAACAAACAACAAGAAAAACAGGCCGTCGCCTCCCCGTCTGCATACTGAGGCTCACCAGCTGTTGATGAAACCTGCACAGGCATCAGAGAAAGGTCACAGCACGTAGAGCAGCCACTGCTCCTGGCCAATCTGTTGTCTGATTGGCTTGATTTGGGCTGAAGTAGGTGTGTGTCGAATAGTCCTAGCCTTGGCTTGTGGGACAGGCTTGGGAATCACCGGATCGTTTAATGTTTTTACTGTGAAATCATTGCGACAGTGCGATTCACTGTTAACTACAAATGAAACAATTATAGATTTTAAGGGGTAAAGTCTCAGTCTGAAAAATATTTGATAGAAAGATATATGTTCCAGAAATGTATAGGTTTACAAACAGCGCTATAGATAGATAGATAGATAGATAGATAGATGGTGATGCAGACAAATGAGATTCCAAGTGAGCATAAAATGAATTATTAGTTGTCTAAACTGCCCAAATTGTTTTGTTAATTTTTTTAATTAACTGTTTATGTATTTGATAAATGTAAAAGATTTTCTTTCATTGGTGGTTCTGCTATTACACAAACATAAGTAATTGTCGTATGGAGCAAACTTGTCAGAAAAGGGCTTCATTTACTCAGCATAATGCTTAAGTCACAAAGAGCTCCTTTGTTCATTTTTTAACAACGTTTAGGTTAATCTTCAAAATACTTTTGGCCCAAAGCACAAAAAATAAATAACAGTCTTTCCTCTCGTTCAAAGCTAATGCAGGCCTGCACGACCTTTTTCAAAAAGGAAAAAGAAACAGGAATTTGATGACCTATGAACAGCAAAAAATCCTGTGATGGGAAACTGACCTGCACCACACCTAAAGGCTGAACTTGTGACAGCACAGTACTACAGAGAGCACACACCGCGCTGAAGCACACACTGCTGAATGATCACCAGGCGGCCATCACTGATGTTAGGTCAAACCCCATGACTACCCCTATAGATGGGCCACAGAGAAATGACTGCATTAAATGACTGAATGTAATTGTTTAACTGTGTCTGCTGATATAATAAAATTAACTTCATTCTGTGGGATTTTCACATACTGTACATGTAAATAGATGTTAATACTGTCTCTGGGAGGAGTCTGCAGGAGATCACAGAAGAGCAATGAATAAATCCTGATCAGCTTGTTGGAGGTATGAACTATCAGGTAATCATACAAATTCCTGGTATTAAAGTTGCAACAAAGGGGCTATTTTCCCACTATTTAATGCAGCGTTCGGTAACTCTTTATTAAAGCAGACATCTTGATGTATTAGAAATACCTTCATAATGCATTATAATGATCAGTACTATCCATGAACTATTCATGAATTAAGATGGTATTTATATTGCATTAAAGATGAGAACTTCATAAAGCATTACTAATGCATAATAAACATGCCTAGAATGTGTTATGTCTTTTTATCAATAGTTATAGCCATGTTTATAATACTTTATGAATGCTTTATAATCTATTATGAAGGTTTCTATAATGCATTATACATTTTTCAAAAAACTCTGCCTTATGGAAAGTGTGATAGAAGAAAGGTTGGGAAACACTGATTTAACGGAATGTGAATTATATTCACCTTGATTATCTCCTGCTCTTTGCCTTATTTTTCACAGAGTGAATTATTGAACAGGGAGTCAGGCTGCGTAGACCTAACAAAACATAATAGCTAAGTAGGCTCCATGGTTTGTGGGTAAAAACCACGGTGCTGAAGTGAGTGTTTACTCTGCGAATGTATTCCTGTGAACAGGGGGGCGAGAGTAGTGTGGTCGGGGTGGTGGGACTCCCAAGCTCAGCGTCTCATCCATCACCACACGCCCCTCCTTGATGGGGTCGAAAATAGCATTGTGTGTGAACATGACCTCTCCCAGTCCCAGCACACAGGCTCGCGCGCTCCCGTGTGCGTCTCTCTGTCTCCAGCTGTCTCTCTCTCTCTCTCTCACACACACACACACACACACACACACTCTCCCTCTTCCAGTCAGCATGTCTCAGTGTGAGTTCTCCACTTCACAAAAAAAAAGGAGTGAATCTAAGTTCTTCACAGCCACTGAGTCTGGAGCCATGGCCAAATTTCCGCTGTGGTGTAGGTGTGGTGCCCCAGATCTGGCAGAGAGAGAGAGAGAGAGAGAGAGAGAGAGAGAGAGATGGGAGTGCATAGAGATGGAACGAGAGGGCGAGCGATGGAGACAGTGGTGGAGAGGGGGTGCTGCTTCGCTCACTGGGCTGCAGGCCAGCTCCCTCCCACGCCAGGCCTGGCATGGTAGCCTTGGGTGGGCGTGTGGGTGTGACTTCGGTTGGAAGAAGCCCCCCTCTGCCCTGCCCCCCCCCCCACCCCCCATAGTTCTCCATCCAGTTTTCCCTGTAGCCGATCTTATCAGGCCCAGCCACTGTGGTCAGCAGGAACATCCCTGTCTTCCTGCTTTCCGTGTGCATGTATGCGTGTGTGTGTGTGTGTGTTTGCGGGGAGAAGGGGGGGGATGTTTAGAGAAAATCTGCGAGAACATCAGGCGCTCAAGTGAAGAAGCAGACAGGCAAAGCCCCTGGCTGCACTTCCCACTTCCTGTGAGACCACGTCACCCCCAGGTCTCCCCACATGCCACCCAGTCCCCATTTAAGTAAAATGACAGAATGTTTGAACGCCTTGGCCACATTCCTTACACACACACACACACACACGCACGGGCGCGCACACACACACACACACACACACACAGGGTGCTTGCATCAACAGCCAAAATCAGTGAAAGTTCCAAAACCTGATTTACTGATTTACTTTCCATGTTTCGCCACATAAAATATACTTCTTAAACTTTTACTGGACACAGCCATTAACACTCTCTTGAGTGATATAATTTTTTTAAATAATTCTTCCAAAAAGCATCATTTTAAAGAATCTTCAAAATCATGCTTTGGCATATGGATCTTTAGCAAACAGTCTAGATAGCTCTAGAACTCAGACCATTGGTTCCCCTTTTCTGTGATCCTGTTCCAATCATGCAAATGTGGAGTATAATTAAGATTTAATTGGCTGAAATACACCCATTACTTGAAATGGCATCATTTCAGCCTGCTGTTTTAGCTTATTTTGACTTCAAAACACATTGCTGTTGGAAACCTCTGTTTTCTTGCTCCCCCATGCTGGCTCCCATGGAGTCAAATTTAATACCCAACACATAATACAAGATTTCCAAACATTCAGTAATGTCCAGGTTTAGTGCTCAGCACTGGGTATACATGCTGCCTCTTCCTGCAGGTAATGTAGTGATAGGACCCATTAGCCAAAGGTTACAGTCTCATAAGGGATTTTTTATAGGGCTTAACATGGTAATGTAACTACGTAGGTGTTGGAAAGGGACCAGAATTCATTTGGGTGCATTTTCTTGGGCCACATTAGTGAATGTCCTCAGTTTTGAATGAAAGCCATCTCTGAAGCCTTTGGTAGGTCTGCTGGTGCTGAGGACAAGCCGTCAGAAATGCATGCACATACGGAGGACCGCGACCCCTGCATTAAGAAAATATCATGCAAGGGTTCAACACTTGTGTCAAGAATCCCCATGACAGCATTCGGGAGAGAAAAAGCCAATTTCTTCCATTTCTGTTTTGAAGCATCCCTTTATTGACAAATATTAAGCATAGACAACGTGGCCAGTGACTCAACTAGCATAGGCTTCTATTGCTGCTGAGCTCTTTAAATAGTTGCAGTAACGCACTCTGGGCTCTGTTAGTAATGAAGAGCAGGCCCAGATATTGTTTTTATGTCTGTCCTTTGTTTTTTGTCACAAGGAAGGGCTGAAGGGATCCCATTCTTTCCTGGAAAGACTCTTTACAGCACACGTTGTCCAGTCCTGTGCCATTTTCCAGAATGGGATTAGAGCAGCGGTCATATTCGCAAGCCATCGTTTATGTCCGCTAAAACCAGACGATCTCGCTCCTCAATATTTGTATTATATAAAAATCTGGTAAACTTGTAAGCTTCTAAGAAATTTTTTGAATGTCACATATTTTTGTGTCCCTGCTAGAATGTAGAGTAAAATGCTCTGTTTCACATTTGAAAATAAAAGGAATTGCTTCAGTATTTACATTCAAGAGATACAGAAGAAGATCAAACATTCATTCACAGGCCCTAAATGCATCCGAAGTTTCTGTCTCCCGATAAATAAAAAAAAAAAAACGTGTTTGCCTTTCCGAGTTCCCCCACAGACACACCACTGCGTTTTTTTTTCCCTGTGAGTTTGCGTTTCCCATTAAACTGTGCTGCTAATGAGTACAACTGTGGCCACGCTCTACATCTGCCACAGTCAATTCCTCAGCTGAGGCTGACAGCTCTGCTGCTGCTTCACAAGAGGCACAAAGTCAGCGAGCGCAGAGCAAGCCTCCGCCTCAGCGCTGCTTCGCTCCCGGCTGCGCTGCTGGTGTGGTATAGAGAAACAATGCCCCTCTCAGATTACACCTCTCTGTTGGACCGGGGGGGGGGTGACGGCGGGGGGGGGGCTCCTCCCCCAGCTTTCCCAAAGGCAACCACTCCCTCCTCGCTGGCGCCTGATTGGTGCAAGCTTCATATATTTACACCACGGGTTTATCAAGTCTCGCCACAATTTTCGGACTCGGGAATTTAAAAAACCCCCGGAACACACATCTTCTGACGGGAACCCTTTAAAAACAAAGCTGCTGTTTTGGATTTCTGGGTTCTTCAACTTTCTTCAAAGGTGCCGGTATCAAGTGCATTGTTTGTGTCTTTTTAGTTGTTTGCCTCCCACAAAAGAAAGACAAACTCAACAGCAACTGCTAGAAGCACTGGACAAAAACAAGGCTGTCTTGCTGGAATGAATATATCTGAGTCTAGTTACTGCAGAGAGGAGAGTTCTCAGCCCAGGGGCGAGCGTTCATGGGTCGCTGCCCCCAGCCCCGGTTCTGACCGTGGGCTGGGCTTCGACCGAACCCTTGTGGGACACTTGGTACCAGTGGTTGGAGCAGGACTGGCAGCAGAGGAGCAGACGGCCAACCCCGACACAGGACCAGCCAAATCGGTGGCTAAGGTTCTGGGGAGCTCCGAAGGGAAGACAGGGGTGGAGAACCGCATCCGCAGGCCCATGAACGCCTTCATGGTTTGGGCTAAAGATGAGCGGAAGCGACTTGCACTGCAGAACCCTGACTTACACAATGCTGTGCTCAGCAAGATGCTGGGTAAGACGTGACCTGCTTCTTATCACTTTGCTTTCCTGTGCACTTTAAAGAATTACATAACTATGCTCTTGTTTTGTTTCGTATTTCTTTGTCAGTAATGTGACTTCACCTTGCTTACCTTTGCTGGCTATCAGACACCCTTATTCTAAGCTGAATTTTGCAGTAAATTAACTCAGTTACTGCCTGGGTTTGTGTGCAGACCTGCTCTGGGATGCGAGTACTTTTATCGCTACACCCTTTCTTGTGGATGATCCCTAGCCTACAGCACATGTATTATTCTCGTGGTCTTGATACTATGTAGCCGTGCTTAGATTCAATTTTAATCCGCCCGTTGTCGGGGTTCTCAGGCCAGTCGTGGAAGTCCCTGAGCACCCCAGAGAGGCGTCCCTTTGTGGAGGAAGCGGAGCGCTTGCGGCTGCAGCACCTCCAGGACCACCCCAACTACAAATATCGCCCCCGGAGGAAAAAGCAATCCAAGAAAATCAAACGCATGGAACCAGGACTCCTGCTGCACAGCCTATCCCAACCCTGTGGCAGTACCGGGGGTGGCAGAGCGGTCAACGATGGATACGGTCGGCCTGGGCAACAGGCTCACCACCACCGCTTGCTGCCATCTCTCAGCCACTTTCACGACCGGCATCCCAGCGGGCCGGACTTCGAGAACTACGGCCTGCCCACGCCTGAGATGTCACCCTTAGACGTGCTGGAGGAGGGAGGGGACTCGGTCTTCTTCCCTCCGCACATGCAGGATGACCTGAGCCTGGCACCGTGGATTAACTACCACCACCATCACCATCACCACCAGGGGCATGGGCTCGGGCACAGTCAGGGCCACAGGCATCCTCACCAGGGCCAGAAGGTGGCCCTGGAAAGCCGGCCAGACAAGTGTCATGTGCTTGGGGCCACAAACGGCCAGTACTCCCAGGGCCCCAGCGGCCTCCTGGAAGCCGACAAGGCCCCCCTGTCAGCCAGCAACGTGTACTACACCCAACTCTACACAGGGGGCCAGCAGGTCGGCTTCACGTCCCACCTGGGCCAGCTGTCCCCTCCACCCGAATCCTCCACCACTCACTCTGCGCCCCTAGTCCCTGGCCTTGACTCTATGGAACAGCTTGGCCCCTCCTCGGAATTCTGGACGGAAGTGGACTGCAATGAGTTTGAGCAGTACCTGAGCACGGGCCGGACTCGTCCAGAGGGTACGGCGGTGGCGCAGGGCTACGGCGCCGCAGTGTCTAAGCTGGCGAGCAGACACATATCCTGTGAGCAGAGCAGCCCCCTGATATCCGCCCTATCAGACGCCAGCAGTGCCGTCTACTATAGCACCTGCATCACTGGCTGAAGCCAGCATAGCTCAGGCGTGACCAATGAGATTTCCTGTCCTATGCATTCCTCCATTCTAATTTGCAGATATGACTCATTCATATATTTTCAATAAGCATGATGATAATTCTTCCTTTGTTCACTTCTGCATAATCTTTTTAATTCTGGTTTTATTGTTTTCTTTGTTTCCAATTTTCCAGACAAATGTAGTTTTGAAGTGTTAAAGTTTAAGGGCAAAAAATACTTTCTAATTTTATGAAAACACTGGTTTTTCAAGTACTGGAGCGCGGGTATCATCCAAAATTCGATATACTTGTACATTCTACAAATTAAATTTATTCTCATATCATTTGTCCTCATGAGGAATAACCTGGAATATTCTCTCCAAATAATAGAACATTTTTGGAAATGTAATTTTTATTTATCATTAAAAATTGTTTATACTTTTTCCAAATGGATTTTAATGTTCTTGTTTACGAATGTTGTAAAAGAATTTTTATATATAAAGAAATAATAGTGCAGTTTAAAATTCCAGGTCATGTACAATAATGAATGGATCATAACTGTATCTCTTGCCATAAAAGAACTTGCAATAACAATTTGTTTATTAGAACTCTGACCCTTGTCTGTAAATAGTCTTTTTTAAGATGTCATTATATGAAGATCTGCCTTTAGTAATTTTACAGAATAAAATTGTTTACTACAATGTGTGTTGTGTGAATTTCTGTAGTTATACACTTCAGAATAGTATTGTGGTAGGTTGTTATAAGGGTTTTGTCACCGTTATTTTCAGGAGAGCCACTGAAATGATGACAAGTCTGAAAAAGTCTCAATTTTTGTCTTCTGGAATAAGCATGATGTTTAAGCTGTAATCTACTCTACTGTCTGATTCCATTTTCTTGGATTTTTGATCAACCACAAAATGAGTTTGGCCCATAAAACAATTTTTCCCAAACCACTGACAAAAAGAAAACATTTTATAGCGGGGGAAAAAATCTCTAACTTCTTCCACTGTTCTTCTTTTTATATAAAGAATATTTTCTTTAAGAATTTTAAATCCTTTGAACGGAGAAAAAAAGCATTGTTCTAATTACTGGCATGAATAAGTTACAAAAAAATGGTACTGTGGCACACAATATTTAAAGGGGAAGTCAGGCCAGGATGTAGAAGAAATGTCAGCAGCATTCTACTTATGCTTAACCTTTAAATATTGACCTTATTTTATGCTGCAGAGTTTAAGTAGAATTCACACATCTAAATACACAAAAACAAAGGCAGTTGACTCCATTTGGAGGATTTCCTTCTAAATATGGATAGGATAGATCTGGCCACATGCATGTATAAAGTTATGAGAAGAATTTTACAACTCATAGTCTGATGACTAGAGCGTTAACTAGGCGACTGTGGGGAAGTGTGGGTCAGGTGTGAGTCATAAACTTTCATGCAGCCAATTAATTAGCGATAAAATTAGCAGGAATGTCAAAACATAGGAAGATCCTGTTAAATCCCAAGAGGCGATTGGATTTTTTTTATACAGGAAGGATGTTGACATGAAGACAGGCTTTTTCTGTCCGAAAGCCTCACCTCTGTCCATCACTGGGGTTTTCCTTTGAGTGGAAAAAATAATATTGCCTGACAGAATGGCAGGTTGTTCAATATTCTCTTCTGTCTGGATATTGTTGACTCTCACCTCGCAGCTAGTGGGGGGCTATGTATACATGCCAGTGCATTTTTTGGGCATCCTTTCTTCAAGAATTTAATGGTAGATTAGTTTTACCAGTAATGTACAGCAGCAATCTCATCATTATAATTTAACAATAATCTAGGGGATCATAAAGCATGACATGTGACATATTGCACATAATCACAAACAAAATGTTACCTGTTACTTAATTTTTATTTTGTTAATTACCTGAACTATTGTTGCCAATTTGTCCTCATTATTCAGTTGGATATTTCATATCCTTTAGATTAAATTCCCAAACTGAATATGCCAAGCCGCCAGCATGATGTCATTGAATTAAAACACCAGGATATGTGGCCCCTTCCATACCCACTCTTTCCCTTGCAAAGCAGGACGTGAGGCTCAGTGGTCATCCTGTGAGAGCAGGCCTGAGAGTAAATAATATCCTTCAATAGTGCACAGGCAGTGAAAGAATCACAGCCAGCATTTGTAAGCAGTGTCATAAACTCACACAGTGTACAGCTAATGCAGTGTGCAGTACAACAGATATCCCATCCAGAGTACAACAGATTTCCCATCCAGAATATAATATATATCCCATCCAGAGCACAACATATATCCCATCCAGAATACAATATATATTCCATCCAATCCATTAATTTATTAGGTAACGCTTTACACTAACTATACCTTCATAATACATTCAAAGAACATTCATAAGCAGTAAGTTTGTATACCTTGGCATCCTAACAAAAATGTTAGAATTTCATTGCCTGAAAGCAAGATACCTACATATTTGGGTATTTATTTATGTATAATACAGTCAAGAGGTTAGTAGTAACGTGTAACCTGATTTTCTGAAGTCTCTGTTTTCTGCACTGAGAAAAGAAAGTGTGCTATATGTACGGATCGATAATAATAATAAATAATATTCAGGTCGTCTTTCGCAGGAATAACGAAATACCTACAAATTAAAGGCAAACTTCCCCAGCAAAACTGAAACAAAAGAGAAACAAGACAGAAGTACTGATCACACAATTCTTCAAATGGAGTGGCGATAATAAAGGCTGCACCATTTTCATGAAAGAGCACAACAGTCTATGAAACAGATAATATTCCAAACAAAGTGAATTGTCTGCTCTTAAATGGCCAATAATCCAAGCAGATCTTGAAACAATATTAGCCACTTTAGAAACTATCATCTCAGTTGTTTTGGAGTTTACCTCGTTAAATTCTCTTTTTGCACTTCCAAGCTCCAGGAGCTTCAAAGTACAAATGTGACTATTAAAGGTGAATAACTCCATGGCCACCATGGCTCATCTTTCTCAGATACTTAAATTGCATTGTTAATTTGAAATGAGATTTTATAAAGAACATTATAATCTGATAGACGAAATATATGAAATAGTCTGAGCATCTGACCAAACCTCCTGTTTCTGGTCTTCTACTTACTGTGTATTGAATGGATTATTAGTCAGCTACCTAGATGTTGAAAGCTATTATTGTTATGACTGTTACAATGGCTTTGTATTGTCTTTGCACATTATCTCAGGGAAATTGTGTCCCTTCTCACTTTAGACCTATCATCAATGCATCTATATAGTGACTTTAGACTATTTTAGAATGGCAAATGAATAAACATTTAACCAAACATAATGTTTTAGTCACAGTAAGCTGCTGAAATAACTCTCTAATGCCATAAAATGTTGCTAAACAGTTTAGCTCATCACAATTCAGAGTTGTCACCAGCTCTCAGTCTGAACAATGACCAATCGATAATGCTGTCCCGACTGCTTCATTGGTATGCAGTCGCAACATGTTGCACTAGTGACACTCTTTTGCAGTTTACATGTTAACTTGTGAGGGCCAATCATCAGCTAGGTACATTGGTTAGGGTCTTTTGACTTTACTTGTTAACCAGTGAGGTTCAAAAAGAGTCACTAGTTAACTAGCAAGGACCAAGATAACCACTATTTACACTAGACTCTTTTCGACATGTACACACAACTAATTCAACTAGTGAAGTGCTAAACTGTCAAACACATGAACTGGTGAAATTTTATTACATCAGTAATTGAAGTGGTTGTGTGTACATGCCAAAGAATACAAACAGGATTCATGCAAAGCAAATAAAGGCTGGCCAACGTATTTCTATAGCTTGTCAGTTAATGTTTTCTCATAAGAATAACTTCAATATATGATGCTGGAGGTCTTTTTTATCCTACGGTAACAAATTATTAAAATTATTTCTGATCTACCGTTATAAATTAAGAACAAAAAAGTTTGTTCTCTTATTCACATTTGTGCCATTTTCACTAATTTTAAACATTTTTGTTACAATGGACCTTACACCTAATGTTAAGGTAGTGTAAAATTTACATTATAACTTAGTGCTATGTTGAAACTATTTGTGTGGAACTCGAACATAAGGGCAGTTTACGTCCATCGTAGGCTAAGATCGAACTTACAATTAGCCTGTGCATCTCCCTGTAGGAGTTAAGTGTCCTAATAGTAATTAAACTTTGCAATACCTATTGGAGGGACTTACTTTTTAAAGTTCTACAGAAGTTAGTGACCCTTAAAATATATGTTAAATAAAAGATTGTCCATAATCCTGCTACAGACTTTGAGACATACAGCACCACTGCATCACTTGTGTTGATAATGCTATTACTGCTGCTTCAAGATAGAAACTGCAAAAATAACTGCCTTCCATAACTTTACCCTCCCAGGTCTAACAATAAAACTACCAGGCCTGTCAAGTGTCCCAATTTTACAGCATTGGACACAATATGCCATGAATACAGCAAAGGGCCGGTAACGTTGCCTTTCTTTCCACTTTGACTTTTCCTTCATTCTCAACCTACTGAGAATAACAATAACAAAAACAGCTGGCTCAGGTTTAGCCCCTTAGTGCGAGCATATCATTCCACGCTGCACCCAGAGAGCCTTGTCCACTCCACAGTCACCCACGCACTCCACCGAGAGCCCAATCTTGCCTTGGCCCTCAGCTGCAGATGTGGTCTCGGCCAAATGGATGGAGGGCAATATTTCCACCGCACACTTGACAACCCCAAATTTCATCTTTATGGTGACTCGCGTCAAGAGAAACAGTCTCTTTTCCAGGAGTGACGCAGAGCCCCTTCACCGAGTCCTGGTCCAAACACAAAAACATGCAGTTTGTGCGACAAACTGTTTTGATTTTATGCTGGAATGAATTTAAATGCATTATTCTATATAATTGTATATAAGTAAATATGTTTAATAGATGAATGCCTCATATCTGTGCCCTTGTCTTTCACTAATGTGGGTGACGTTCTCCGCTGTGATGTGACAGTGCTTTGAAAACTGAAAACAAGCTTCTTTTTTGTTTGCATTAAGTGGGTTTTACTGTGAGAAGAAGCGATGTAACCGCGGGAGCCTGGCGAGTGGCCTGGTGCCAGCCGGAGAGAGAGAGAGAGGGGGAGAGACGCAGAGAGAGAGGATATAGTTCCTTATAAAGATGTGTCCCGCAGGACCTGAGGGTAAGAGTCCTCATTGTAACCAGCATTCATCCCTCTGCATTCCCACCATGCTAACCTCTTCCTGACTATATTTTATACTTCTTAATGAGATGGAATTCACATCTCTGACACAAAGCACACTGCGTTTGCAGAGCTTTTCAAGTGTGTCCAATTTAAATCACAAACCTTACCTGCAAGAGCCTTGATTAGTTGTTTGTTTGTTTGCTCATTTGTTTGCTTTTTTGTTTGTTTGTTTGTTTGTTTATTTGTCATGAGGTATATGAGTTTGCTCAGCTTTAATTTTACTGAGGAAAAAGAGTGTTTTAACAAGACGACCTGCCTTTGCAGTGGTTGAGTTCATCTACCGTCCACCCACACAACACAGATGCTCATCAGGAAGAATTACAGCCTCTGATTTAAAGAAACTCCCTCACCCAGCTGCCCTCTGAATGAGCCTTTGGTGCTTTTTGAGTTGGGGCCGGGTTGTGTGTCTGCTGTCTAACTCGATTCTTTTAGGGGTTCCAGTT